>VXBP01007189.1:85996-99716 GCA_013400115.1 Rhinopomastus cyanomelas | reverse complement strand
GAGGGGGGGACGGGAATTGGCACTAGTCCTTGCTTCTCCAATCCACAGTGACAGCTGGCACAGGAGTGAGGTCAGAGTAGCCTGTTGACTGAGCAAGGCCAGGCCAGAGCCATGGAGCTGCGCATAGCCACTGCATTACTACCCCATGGCCAGGGTCTGGGCCAGAGCCGAGGTCTGGGCCGGAGCCGAGGTCGGGGCAGGCCTGTCTTCCACACCACCACCTGGAAGTGTGTGTGTTGGGGGGTGTGCACGGACAAAAAGCCCCCAGCAAAAAGAGGCAGGCTGGATCATCAGCCCTCTTTTATAGTGTCACCTAGTCCAACTTCCCTTTGTAAGCACAAATCTATACATCTGAAAATTCTGGTAATTTTCAAATTGCAACACATATGAAAGAAGAAAAATTAAACTGCTTTTGGACACATTAAAAGAAATGGAAAACATCAGCAAGCTGATACTATTTTATTATGTGTGTGTTTGAAAAGTCACAGAATGAGAGAACATTAGGGATTGGAAGGGACCTTGAAAGATCATCCAGTCCAATCCCCTTTCCACATCAGGCCCATCCAGACCAAGCCACACAGAAACATATCCAGATGGGTTTTAAATGTCTCCAGACCTCTGTGGGCATCCTGTCCCAGTGCTCTGTCAACCTCACTGAGAAGAAGTTCCTTCTCATGCTTATGTGGAATCATAGAATTATAGAATCATTAAGGATTAGAATGGACCTCGAAAGATCATCTAGTCCAATCGCTCTGACACAGCAGGATCACCTAAACCAAGTCATACAGGTGGTTTTAAAAGTCTCCAAAGAAGGAGACTCCACAACTTCCCTGGACAACCTGCTCCAGTGCCTTATCACCCTCACTGTGAAAAAGTTCCTTCTCACATGCATATGGAACCTCCTATTTTCCAGCTTACACCCATTGCCCCTTGTCCTATCGTTAGATGACACTGAGCAGAGCTTGGCTTCATCCGCCTGACACCAATTCTTCACATATTTATCAACATTAATGAGATCAGCCCTCAGTCTCTGTTTCTCCAAGCTGAAGAGACCCAGTTCCCTCAGCCTTTCCTCATAAGGGAGGGCTTCCAGGACACTGTGTAGTTTGTAGATCAACATTATACTTAACAGCACAACTAAAATTGTGTTGAGGTGCCTCTTCATATTTCTCCAAAGGTAATTGAAGCATAGGACTTTAGTTTTCCTCAAGTCAATACACACTCACAGCACTGTTTTCAAAAGATTTGTCTGTTCTCTGTGTAATTCACGCCTTACAATTCCCCCATCTGATGCAACACATTACTGAAGATGTTCACATTAGATTGCAAATGTTCAGTTGGTCTTGCCATGCACCTGTTCTCCTTGGCCTTCTACAACATTTCTGCTAGAACTGAAGACTTGCAAAAGATTCAACATAAACAAATGATTGTGAGAAGGAAAGGTGCATCTTAATGAAATAACAATATGTTAAACAGATAGTCATGAAGCAGTAAAAGAATAGTCGGTTAATAACTTAATTAAGCAATTTATTTATTTTTAAATGTTCCTTTAAAATATTTCTAAATTCATATTGTCCTTTGTAAGCTGAGTAAATATTTACTGTGATCCAGAGAAACCTGTACAGGAGGTGACACATAAACATAGAATCTTCAGTTAGAAGAGATCCTTGGGATCATTGAGTCCACCCATCAGCCCTACTCTGCAAGTTCATCCTTAAACCATATCTCCCAAGACTACATCTAAGAGTCTTTTAAACACATCTGGGGATGGTGACTCAACCAGCACCTTGGGCAGCCCATTCCAGTGCCTGACCACTCTCTCCATGAAGAATAAACTTACCAATTTTGTTTTCAAAGCATGTAAGTTGGGCTAGAGAAGGGAAGTACATTTTCTTATATTAACAATTTATTGCATTTAAGTACTTTCAAGTAAGAACCCAAAGCTTCACATGAGCTATCCCATCCCATTATTGTATGCATATGCTGCTGAATGGTTTCAGAAAATTCACAGTATGTGAAAAACTGTGGTTAAGTAACCATCTAGAAATTTTTCAGATGAACAGCAGTGGTCTGGAACTAAGTGCAAATATTGCACAAAATCAGATTTTGTCCCAGCAAATAGCTATCCAAGATCAGCCTCACAACTTATCACACCTGATTTTGAACACGACACTTAGGAGTGTGAGAACAACCTCTTCAGTTTGGCATTTTGCAATTTAATCTGAAGACTGATCTATTAGCCTACTCTCAGATAAAATTGTATCTGTTCATAGATCTGAGAAAGGTTAAACTAGCCCTTAAACAGGTGTTTACTGCTGCCATTTTTGCTGTACTTTGGTTAATGTCTATGTCTATAGTGTAGTGATGGGAGGAGTTATCATAAATCTTCCCACACCCTTCTTTCCAAGTTGATTCACAATTTATGTTCATTTGCCTCTAATGAGATGATTAGAGCTGAATCAGATCAGATTTAATCTGCAGTTAAGCTGTGAAGTTATTTTTTGCCCAAAATGAGGTTGTAAAAGCAACATCAAGCTTCAACTACTATGTGTGGGGGATTTTTAATCCCTGTTTTTTTTTTTTTTTAATGTCAGTATTTCACAACTGCAAAACAAGGCATCAATCTGAGCATGATAAATACTGACATCTGGTTTACAGATACTTTTAAAATGCATCAGTCAAGCTAGAACCATATAAATATACTATTTGATAGTCAGAGAGCTGTGGATAAAATACAAGTTAAACTTCTTAGATATCGACTTGAAATTTTATCTACTGACATTTCACAGACCTCTCAGGGCACCTTTTGCCATGTTAGACATGCAGTCTCCTTCTCTGGAGATGCTTAAAACCTGCCTGGATATGTTCCTGTGCGACTTGGTCTAGGTGATCCTGCTGTGTCGGGGGATTGGGCTAGATGATCTTTTAAGGTCCCTTCCAATCCCTAATGATTCTATAATTCTATAATCACAGAAACACAGTATCCAGGTGGGTTTTTATTTCTCCAGAGAAGGAGATTCTACAACCTCCCTGGGCAGCCTATGCCCAGGTTCCAGTGCTCTGTCACCCTCACTGAGAAGAGGTTACTTCTCATATTGCTGTGGAACCTCCTATGTTCCATCTCACACTCATTGTCCTTTGTCCTGTAATTATATGATACTGAGAAGAGTTTGCCTGCATCATCCTGACATCCACCCCTCTTATATTTATAAAAATTAATATGGTCCACCCTCAGTCTCCTTTTTACCAAGCTCAAGAGACTCAACTCCCTTCAGTCTTTCCACATCAGGGAGATGTTCCACTCTTTTCATCATCTTTGTGACTCTGTCCTGGACTCTCTCAAGCAGTTCTTGACCTGAGGGGCCCAGAACTGGACACAATATTCCAAATGTGGTGTCACCAGTAGAAGGGAAGGAAAACCTCTCCTGATCTGTTAACCATCCCCCTTCTGATCCACTCCAGATTAATGATTATAATCCAGTAAAAATCACGAGGCCACGCTCTCTTTATGCCCAGTAGGTGCTGTATGTGTGCTAGTGTTAGGTCCCTTTCTGTGAATGTCCAAGATATCAGATTTTAGGTATTCCTATCTCTTCACTCATCAAATGTGGGCTTGTCATGTTCTCAGGACAAGCAGTGTCCTGCATGTGTCCTACTACTGGTATTCACTTCTTGTTTCTCTGTTTTTCCCCTGTTAATTGAAGGGTTCATAGCAGATTACTACAACAGAGTCACATCTGCTCTTCCTGCAAAGAAGATGTTCTTCACTAACTGAGCATAGTTTTGCCAATAATATTTAACAGTGAGCACCTCTGGCTTCAGGACGAGATTTTCAACCAGGACTTGTAAATGAGATTAGTCCATGTGAATTCTCCTTAGTATAATGAACCAGCCTATGAATCCTTGCTAAAACAACTGATTGCAAGGTCATAGATGTAGAAATCAAGGTCTTCACAAACAAATGTTTAATCAAATAACCCAAAGTAACGAAGCTTGATGCTGTGCTGCTTTTTGCAGCATTTTATCAAGTTATATTTAGAAGCATACAGAACATGTATGCTGTATAGTCCGCTTATCTATAGCTTACCCAGTGAAATATTATTAGTTTTCATATCTATAACTTTTATTGTTTTATCTGTGACAAACTCTGAAATAGCACACTAGTGACATTTTTAAAAATTAGCCTTCTGCGTTTAAAGACCACTCATCATTTTTATCTATCATTGTTCTGGAAATGTCACATTGATTTTATCCTCTTTGCAATAAATGGTGACATCCAAAAAAACAAATAATAGTCTGACACTTCAAAATCAGCTGCCACTCTTGGATAGAGCAAAAATAAATAAAAGGACAATTTTCTTGAAGGACGGGAGAGAGGCAAAAAGGGAAAAAAAAGAGCATAAGAGTGAAAGAAAAAGAAAGCTTTATCTCTTTCTGGCAAAACTGACAGCAACCAAAATAGCAGGAATCATAACTGGTCTTTTTCCTGTCCCAGCAGTGTTATATGAAGTTGTAATTGTGATGCTAATCAATGAAAATGCTAGCAAACATGTCCTAAGAATATTAGTTTAAAATTGTTCCTTGTATGAACTGCTGCATTGAAAAAGGAAATGAGAAGGAAAGATGAGAAATGCACTCGATTTTCCTCTTCTCCAAGCACCACTAGTGTGTTAAAGTGACAAACACTTTATGGAAACTCCAGCATTACCAAATATTGCAGCAAGTTTGCCAATGAGCTGACTATCTCAGCAGTTCGCTCACAATGACAACTTGGTGCTGAATCAAGAAGCTGACTGTGAAATTACAACAGTATTATCTTTTGTTGCAGCTAGACGGTTGACCAGCTGCTTTAACCCACATGTGTAGAAGAATAAGTAAGTGGGTGACTACAATGAACAAAGAGTTTGGTGTCCAGACCTGTAGAGGTGAAAATAATGGTAGATGTGTCTAACGGGTTTCAAGACCTAAGAAACTCTCAACAAGTCAGGAAAGGGAATTTCTGAACAACTGTTGCCTGACTTAGACGACTATGGAGAGGGGCAGAATGATTTGCTGATGTGGATTTTTCTTCAAAGCAAATTATCTAGCAAAATAATTGGATCTTTTCTAATAATTTTTAAAATTACAGATTATGGCAATAGAAAACAGAGTCCATTTGGGTTTTATTTCACATGTAGGAATTTTAAATCCTCTTAAAAAATCTTCTTCAGCATCATGAGCGCTACCACTTCTCTAGAGCTCGATTTAGAATCTGGTTTAGCCATAAGTGCAAAAAAACCTCCAAGTAAGCACGTCCTGAATTTCTGCTTCACCAGAATCAACAGATAATAGTTTCTTGTGAGTTCAACCCTTCAAGTTGATTGAGTTTTGAAATTGAAGGAGACTGAAGATGCCGTTTTTTGTGCAGCTCACAAGACCCTGCATGTCTCCTCTTCCAGCAGAGAAAAAGTCTTCCTCTTGTTCTGGACTAAACTGACAGCGTTATACTCCCATAGTCTCCACCCAAAATAACACAGTTCTCCATGATAGTTTGCATTTTCAGCAAAACACCCTCATTTTTCCTTATCACTTACATCACTCAGAGTCCCCAGTTTCCTCATGGCCAAGTGTTGTTTAAGAATTGGTTAATTTAATATTAACAATAGTAGCTGGTTATCAGGCCTAAATCACTTTTTTGGGGAAGGGAGTAAAGGGGAAACAGTTAAACATGTGGACAATATGATGAAATCTGCTATCTTTGCTTAGTCAACTTGGGAACAATTTCCACTCAGACACAAACATGACTTCAATTTAGCATTTCGTCCTTACTCAGCAAAGCATGTAAACACCCACTTAATTTTAAGCAAGTGCTTAAATCCTTTTCCAGTGGCACTTAATCAGGCACTAAAGTTAAGCATGTGTTTAAATGCTTTGATGATTTGAAGCCTCAACAATGATCAAAGTAATGACTTACTGAGATCACACAGTGCCGGGAAATAATGCTCACTGAAGAAGGGACACTGTGCTACACCTCAAGCCATTTCATGGCGAAAGGACAGACTTTGGATTGCTTGCATGGTTTTCTACAGCCTTCCACATTCATTAAAACAAAATAACATAAAAGAAAGGAGAAATATCCTTGAGAAAAATTCAGAGCTATAAATAATGAAGCACACAATATTTCAATCTATAATCACAATTTATGAAGGTAGTGGAGACTGTAGTAGAAACGTGTTTATCTGTCATGTACATGAATAATAAGGCCATGTCATGAACAATGAGCCTATAAAACAGGATCATAACAGGAAGAATGCTTTAATGTACATATTGTTAAGATTAGGATATAACACTGCAAGGTTCCTTCTTTCTTTCTGTTTTTTAGCCATAAATTGAGCATTGCTTGTCTAAAAAAAAGGATGTTCTATCTGTCACCACTGGTAGAAGGAGTCTTTAAGTGTTCTTATGTGGAAGGAGTATTTGGGGGTAATAGATGCTTCTGTGCCTTCTATTCAGTCCAGAAGAGAAACAGTTAATTCTAACATCCAAATACATTCTATATTCATAAGAAGACAACTGTATGGGACATGCTTGTATCTGCAGGACAGTAACACCTTGACTGATTTAGTATCAATCCTTATTCTATAGCCTGAGGATATTGAAGAAACAAACTTATTATATTGTTGGAAATGAGAATTTCAAAAGGACTGAATAAAGGATAAGAACACATAAAACAGTACATAAACGTTCAGGTTCAGAGCATAAGCTAGTCAGTAACTGGAAGGGTTAGAATGAGTTTGTGTTATTTTAGTATTCCACAAACCTTGCCTACAGAATATCTTGCTGTTCTGAAACCGCCAGTGGTCGACACAGATGGGCTAGGTGAACCATTAGACAGAGGTCTGTAAAATGGGGATAGCAATATTCTCTTTCCTAAACCATTTGTTGTCTTCACATCAGGAGTACTAAAATAATACACCACAGCCCAATGTGAACAGTAGTGTGTACATTTTACCACACGTATCCAGATGTGTGAAGCAGCCCCGCTTTCCTCTGAGGTAATGCAGATAGCATTATGGCACATATCCTATTGTTCTTCCATCTTTTTTGGAGGCTTGTAAAGCAGAATAATTTTCTAATTCAGCACAGTCAGAATGTGAATATTCACTGAATCATAGAAACATAGAATCTTTAGGGATTGGATGAGACCTTGAAAGGTTATCTAGTCCAGTTCTCTCTCCCACAGCAGGATCACCTAGACCAAGTCACACAGGAACACATCCAGGTGGGTTTTAAATGTCTCCAGTGAAGGAGACTCCACAACTCCCCTGAGCAGCCTGTTCCAGTGTTCTCTATGAGTGGGCCTCACATCATAATTTAATTTAAATTAATTTAATTTTTAAAACAGCAAAAAAACAAGCAAATAGCTTCAAAGATAATTCTGGACAAGATGGACAAGATCACTGAGACTGTCCCTTCCTTTAGTTTTACACTCAGAAGACCAGAGGTCCCATATTTGAGGCCAGTAGATGCTACCTTAATAAATAATAGTGTCAGACATCTCATCTCTGTACTTTTTTACTTTCATATATTGCAGATATATTCATAAGGGAAGTAAACGAAGCTTGAGAACTATGTGGTTCCTTCTTGAATATCTCACAGAGACTCAAACTTCATAAAGGAATTATCTTAATCATATCATCAAAGGAAAGGGCTTGAAATATGATCTCGGATGAAAAGTCTGATGGAGAGAAATATAACATAAATTTCTCAGCACTCAAGTCTTGGAAATTACAGCCGTGACTCCATCTCTCAGGCTCTGGGAGGAATAATAATTACTATTTGGCAATTTATCAGGGTGAGGTTTCCACTGGAGGGAACATCGTATTCAATTTGGGAGCTGAAATTACACAACTAGTGGGTTATTAAATAACAGCACAAGGCAGGAAGGATATGCAAGGAAAGTGATGGAACAAATCTGAAGTAAAGGTGAAAAACTCATAATGAGTTAGTGAGCCAACCTCCTTGATTTCTAGTTGTCATCTTTAGGTTCTTCAGTAGCAAAGTCTTTGAAGCATGCCAGCCCATGTCTGCAGCCAGTAGGAGAAGTATTAGCTGAAGTTCTAACCTGGAAAAGCACAGCTGACACACGAGCTTTCTGATTACACCTGTTGCAATTGTCTCAAACTTTGTCTTGACTGTATATTAACAGAGCATAGAACTAAGTGTTTGAGGATAATTGTAACTTTACCAGCTGTAAAGTCAAAATTAAATATGGAATTAAAAGTTGTGAGCAACTGTGACAGCTATTTCAGAAAATTACTGCCCCTTGATTAACATACAGGACCTGATTTCTACTTCATGGAGGAAAATGAATTCATCTCTTCTGTTACCTCTCCTGTTTCAGCTGTCAGTTGCATAATCTGTAGTGTGCAAACTCTGACTCATCTAACAGTAAACTTTCATGCAGATTCATTACCTTAGTTACCCCCTTATATCAAAGGAAAAGGAATAATTACTTCTAAGATTTTCTGGAAAAAAATCTCCTGTGCAAAATCTCCCTAGAGTTAGTAGTAAATTGGAGTAGATGACCTCTTGACTTCTCTTCCAGTCTAAATGTTTCCATGATCTAGCTGCTCTAGATATCTACTGGAGGATGTGGTGAATCTCATTATGGTCATTTTCCAATACCTGAAAGGGGCCCATGAGATGGCTGGGAAAGACTGGGGCGCATGGAATAATAGGTTTTGGGGTCATGGTTCTAAGCTGGAAAAAGCTGGACATTAGGAAAATGTTCTTTATTACAGAATCATAAAACATTAGAGACTGGAAGGGACCTCAAAAGATTTAGTCCAATCCCCCCACCACAATAGGATCCCCTAGTTTAAGTCACACAGGAACAGGCTGCCCAGGGAGGTTGTGGAGTCTGCTTCACTGGAGATGTTTAAAACCTCCCTGGATGTGTTCCTGTGTGACTTGGTCTAGGTGATGCTGCTGTTGCAGGGGGATTGGACTAGATTATCTTTCAAGGTCCCTTCCAACCTATAATGAATCTATGGTTCTATGATATCCAGATGTTTATTCATCTCCAGAGAAGGAGACTTCACAACCTCCCTGGGAAGCCTGTGCCAGTGCTCCGTCACCCTCACTGGGAAGAAGTTCCTTCTCATATTGATGTGGAACCTTCTATGTTCCAGCTCACACCCATTGCCCCTTGTCCTATCTCTGGATGATACTGAGAAGAGTCTGGTTCCATCCTTCTGGCACCCACCTTTCAAATATCTCTAAACTTTAATGAGGTCACCCCTCAGTCTCCTTATCTCCAAGCTCAAGACATCCATTTCCATCAGCCTTTCCTCATACGGGAGATGTCCCACTCCCTTCACCATCTGCATGACTCTAACATGACAGTGATGGATCACTGAAAGAGGTTGCCTAGAGAAGTTGTGGTAGGCCCATCTCTGGAGGCGTTCAAGGTCAGCCTTGATGTGCCTCTGAATAATTATTTTCTAGTCAGATACATCCCTGCTTGTTGTAGGGAAGTTGGACTAGATGACCTTTGGAGGTCCCTTCCAACCCAGTACTTTCTATGATTCTATGATTTTGGAAGTATACAGTTCCAATGAGGTGTGCACAGCTCAGACATAGACACCTAGCCTGTTTAGGTGAAGGACTCAACAGGAATACAACAATTTCTTTGGGTATGCCAAACCGCTGCTTATATGAACATAAAAATACACAAACATGCATGTTCCTCAGTTTGCAAAGCTGTCTAACGAAGGTGAGTCTGAGTTATCCATTGTCCTTTTTGGTGTAGGTTGATTAAGGCAAGAAGAGTCCTCTTTACTGTGCCCAGCAACTTGATGTTGCAAAGTTACAGATGCCTTATGAATGACTGATGGTAATTAAGCTAATAATCAATTAAAAAAAATTGCATCTCCTATGATATGTATATGTGACATTGGATCCTCTAGACAAGAATGCCTTAAAACTCGGTGACGGGTATCTGAAGCAGAGGCTGGAATGACACAGTGAATTTGTCTTTGCGTTAATACATGTGGTTCACAAATTTCCTGTGTATTTGTTTATTCTCAAGGATATTCAATGCAATTCCCAGACTGATACATGAATTACTGCAAAAATGTTTAGGCAGTGTCATGCTTTATGAACAGACCCCTGGGCTCTTCAGTATGGGTTAAACCAAGGACAGACTGTTTTTCATGACAAAGATATTAAGGTATCTATTATGAACCCCTGACCATCAAATTACTCACTGTTTGTCATACCATTTTTAATTTACACGGTGCAAGGGGCTTAAATGTCAGCATCTCTGTTATAACTTAGACTCCAGTGTCTTTAATTAATGTTTCATGTTCATGTTATGGTTATTTAGAATTTGCTGAAAACCCAAGAGTCATAAATTTCTTTTACAGGTCTTTGTGGTATGAACTTTAACAAAACAGCTATAAAGAGGTAATAGGAATGAACAGTACGTAACATAAAGCAGAGCAAAGAAGGAGGAAAGGTGGGAATAAACTCCAGACAGATTAAAAGATTTCATCTTCTGTAGATGAAGGTTTGCGATTAGTTTTTGGCTTTTTGTTTACTAGAAGCAGGGAAGTGAAGAGCAAGCATGAAGTAAATTGTATAAGAAATTGTTTGCTTCTTTTTTTTCTTCTTCTTCACATTGGGATTAAATTAATATTTCTTAGAAAGATTTGGCTAACTGAATATGAAAGGACTCCAGCTACCAGTACACAGTATCCCTGTGTTTATTAATATCATGTGCTCAACAAACGTGTCAACTCCTTTAGCTGGTCATATCAATTGTATGTTTGGTCAGCTATGAAGAACAAGATAATAGTGAGGCTTTGCTAGTTTTCATCTGCGAATGAGGAGGCACATTTCAGAGTTAAAACAAACATATAACTCTTAAAAATTAATTGAAGTGATATAAATGGTAGTAAAGGACACAAATTCTAAAGGGAACTTACTTATGTCAGCAGTGACCTGGGTAATGACCCTCTGCTCTTCTTAATTTATTTTCTTATGTTACTCAGTGGTAATCAGTAGAAGTTTAAGTGGGAAACTGTAGACAAGAATAACTTATATATTTTTAAAGCATAGGAAACCAGAAATGGACTCAAGAACCCTGGAGAGCTGTTACAAACTCTGTATCTACAGTAAATCAGAAAACACTAGACTATGACAAAGAAATGTGATACGAAAGGTGCAACAGATTGGAACTGAGGCTGGTATATTGTCATACAAGTGAGGAAGTTCCTTTTTCATCAAGAGCAAGAAAGGCAAAAAGAAAATATTGGCAAAACTATCTAAGGTCCAATTGCTTGATTGTGAGGACTATTCAAGAGACACTGGAAATGCTGAAAAGGTTTTCTGCTGGAACAGAAAGCAGAAATGGAATTTGCCAAAAAGTGCAGAAACATGAGTCTCTCTCTGCACTTGAGAGGAGACCTCATCACTCTCTACAACTACCTGAAAGGATGTTGTAGAGAGGTTGGTGCTGGTCTCTTCTCACAAGCAATTAGTGATAGAACCAGAGGGAATGGGCTCAAGCTACAACAGGGTAGGTTTAGACTTGATACTAGGAAGAATTTTTTTCACAGAAATGGTAGTCAGGCACTTGAATGCGCTTCCCAAGGAGGTGGTTGAGTTGCCATCCCTGGATGTGTTTAAAGATCATTTGAATGAGGTGTTGAGGGTTATGGTTTAGGGATGAACTTGTAAGGTAGGGTAGATGGTTGGACTCACTGATCCCAGGGGTGTTTTTCAACCACAGTGATTCTGCAATTCTGAGTTTCCAATCAAATTGTAAAGTGGCTTTGAATTACCCTGTGGTTCTGTAGCATATTAAGTCTCATAATTAGTGTGTTGGTGCATAAATGTTTACAAAGGAAAAAAACAGGAACAAAATATTACATGTATTCATCAGAATTCACAGAATCACAGAACGTTAGGGATCAGAAGGGACCTAGAAAAATCATCCAGTCCAATCGCCCTGACACAGCAGGATCACCTAGACCAGGTCTCACAGGAACATATCCAGGTGGGTTTTAAACATCCCCAGAGAAGGAGACTCCACCACCTCCATGGGCAGCCTGTTCCAGTGCTCTGTCACCCTCACTATGAAAACGTGACTTCTCATATATATGTGGAACCTCCTATGTTTCAGCCTACATCCATTGCTCCTTGTCCTTTTATTAGATTTGTGTATGTACTTCAAAAATATTTGGTTGTCTTATGAATAGACATGAAGAAATGCTCTGCTACCCCAAACTAACTTGTGAAAAAATAGGTCAAAGGAGCAGAAATTAAAGAACAGATTGAATAAAGGTGTTACCCTGACATTGTCTGTCCAGGTCTTTGTGATTTCACAGTGTCTTCAGGAGCACCCAGAATCGACATAATTTTTCAAAGAATGAGCAGCACTGCCCTCCTCCCATCAGCTATATCCATCCTGGCCTTGCTGTGGCTCAAAGTCCAAGAAAAATTCTATAGCTTCAGCCTACTTTTCATGCTTAACTGTAAATACTGGTGTGTGAAACATACTACAGCTGTATAAATAGGGTCTCTTGTAGTTATTATGCTGAAATTAACGTTTTATACCATAATTTGAACAATGTGATGTAGTGTATGATAATGCTCAACAGCCAAGAAAACTTTTCTGAGCTCCTGAGTTGTTCTACAGAAAAATGCCAAGCAGAAATCTGAATTCAGAAGGAGACTGGGAAACAACAGGCCATTTGTGTTGCAGATTTGATCTGGATGTGACACCAAGTTCTGGCTAGGTGGATGAACCTAGAGGCTGCGATTGCATCCAGACTCATACACATTCAGACCTTGTTTTCATATAATCTCAGACCATCAACACCAGTTAAACAACACAAAGTACTGCAAATCTAAACTGAATGGATTTCCTAGCTGGGTCTTGGTGCCTCTCAGCTAAAGTGATTTGTTCCTGTAGTATTTTCACTCTCCACTGATGCTTTAATACCTCTGTTGGTACTTGCACAAGTCCCACAGCAGCAACTGGGGAAACCACTCTTTATCTTCCTAGCTATGCAGGTTTCCCTTGTCACTGCATCTGTTTGCAACAGCAGATGTTTGGAGGAGTGGAGTAAGAGATTGGATCAGGAAAAGAGATACACCAAAGTTTCTTGCCCATCTGGGAGGAAGTTGCCTGTTTCAGTTCAGTCATAAAGAGGCTGGAGCGCAAGTCTTGTGATGAACACCAGGGAGCTGTGCTTGCTTAACTTGGACAAAAGAAGGCTGAGTGGAGAACTTGTTGGTCTTTACAACCACCTAAAAAGAGATTGGAGCAAGGAGGTATTCAGCCTCGTCTCCCTGGTGGCAAAGCAACAGGACCAGTGGAAATGGTTGCAAGCTGTGTCAGGTGACGTAGAGACAGGAGATCAAGGAGGTTTATCAAACATTAGAACAGGTTACACAAGGCAGTGGTGGAATCAGCATCATTTATATATTTAAAAGTTATATAGACAGAGTGCTGAGGGACTTGATTTAATGATGATTTGACAGTTCTGGGACCAAGATTGGGCTTGATGACCTGTGGTGGGTTCAAGATCACAATTTAAGAAAAAAGAAAGGAAAGCAAAGCAGTGAAGTCTCAATAACATCTCGGATAAATTAGTCAGACAATGGATGGCTTAGGGAAACTCCAGAAAGGTTTATTAACACTATAACTATACACAGAATGGGAGAAAAG
>VXBP01007189.1:56368-85831 GCA_013400115.1 Rhinopomastus cyanomelas | reverse complement strand
CTCCTCTCCCTCTCCTTTCCCTCTCCTGTCTCATCTCCAGGGGAAAGAGGAGTAACCCAGCTCACCGCAATGCTGAAGGCTGTCCGTGGGGGTTCGGGGTGGCTCATGATGGTAAATCTGCACTCGTCTTGCTTCTCTGCTCCGCAGATGCTCCATGGGGGGGGGGCAACGCATCAGGTCCAGACTGGGCCGGAGGCTTAGGGGCCGGGACTGCGTGGCGGCAGGACCGGCGACTTTTTTTTTCAGAAGCTGCAGGTGGTGCGGGCTGGGCTGGGGGTGGAGCTGGGGTCCCCTCAGAGCTGCAGTCCCTCAGAGCCATGATCCCCTTGAAGCCGCGGTTCTCACCCCCTCACCGCCCGTTCCCAGGGCAGTGGGAGGTGTACTCCCTTCAGAGCCACAGCCAAAGAGCAAGGCACAAAGGGTGTGCTCCATTTTTTATAGGCTGACTTAGCCAGGCCCTTCCAGGGCAGGTCCCAGGACAGACCCTTCCAGGGAAGGTTCCTTGCACAGTGTAACCTTGGGGAAGGTCCCCCAGGACAGGCCCTTCCAGAGAAGGGTCCTGGGACCTGTGTAACTGGGGACAGGTCCCCCAGGACAGACCTTTCTGAGGAAGGTTACAGGACAGTGTCACCTCCTCAGGTAACTGAGGGAAGGGTTCCTCTTGAAAGTAACACAACTTTTTGTTCTTCATGAAAGCACAACCTCTGCACATCTGAAAATTCTGGTAATTTTCAAACTGCAAAATGACCTTAAAAGTTTCTTCCAACAAAAGCTATTCTGTGATGCAACAAGTAAAAAAATACCAGTTGCCATCTTCCCTGCTGCCACCTTCCTTGCTTTCCTTCCAACTTTGTTAGCTACTTTGTTCTCAGAGTAGAAAAAGTAGAAACCAAACATTTCAGAGATCAACCTCTGGTTTCAAATAGGAAACTAATATGAAGCATTCAGAATTCTAAAGACTAAAACTTCCTCACAGCTGAGAGAAGCCTCATTAGAGATTTCCAGTACTTTGTCAGCAAGGGAGATGTAACCTTTGTCTTGGATGTCTTTAGGGTAAAATGCAGACAGATTTGAGTCATATGTTTTATAGGCATAATGTGATGTAGCTGGTATTTGAGATGAAATGCAAACCTCGTTTCACAAAATCTACATAATCCACATTTCTTCTTGAATTTTCAGGTACAATTTAAATAATAGAAAATAGTTCCTCTCCCAGGTGCAGGAGCCTGCATCATATTTAATCTTAAATACATTTTGATGAACTTATAGCATAAAAGGTGGCAAAGATGATGTGTGCTGTGTCTTCACAGAAGGAAAAGCAGAGCAGAAATATCTTTGTAATAGTTTTGGTACTTCTTGAAGCTTTATTTTTTTAAAGGAAATGCAAAATAGTCTTGTCATTGGCATTTCCATACCACAATGATCTTTAAACATTTTTTTTTTTTAATTTATGCTCCTGAAAACATATTTTAAGTCCTCAAAAATTTTTATGGATAGCATCTCTAGTCACATATCAGAGGCAGAAACAGAAGTTTTAGGGGATAAACTTTGATAAACTGCCAGCTGACTCTACGTGCATAGCTTCAGTCACTCCAGTGCAAGTACATCAACATACATCAATAAAGAATATGATTTATACAAGTCAATATTTCATGGCTACTCAATGTAAACAACACCACTGAAGTCAGTGGTGTTGTTCCAGTGTAAGTCACCTTGCAATGTATCACTTAAAACTGCATGATATTTTGCAGTTGTCAAAATACTGTATTTTGACTCTAGATCTGACACATCTGCTATGAAGACTCCCATCTTCTTCCACCAAAAGCCAGTGCCAATACATTCTGGGAAATCTTTGAAGTCCAGTGCTGTTGTGAGTATTCTACTGTGAATTGTTTTATTTTGCCATCTATGTTGGCAATATTTTGGTCAAGTTTGAGTGAGTTAGAGACAAACTGAGTCATCTGCAAGGTCTTTCTTTCTTATATCCAACTACAAAGGTATTCAAATTCCCTTTTGTTGACTTTCAAGCTGACCACTATCTTCCCATTTCCTCCCAGCAGCCTGACAAAGCCTCAAGTATTTCCTGTTAGCCATGTGTCTTCTGGCAACTCACTGAAAACACTCTCCAGATTCCACTGGATGACGAGTCTCATTATGGAAAGTTGTGAAGAAGCTCCAAAGGGGTTGAGTGCTGCCTATAGAGTCTTATTTAGTCATTAGCCACTACTTCTTGGTAATGGGACTTACTTCATGGATATCGGGTAGTGGACGATGAAGGGAGAAGTAAGAAAAAAATATTTTCCAAAAGAGTAGCTGGGTGGGGGGAAACTTCAATTTAAATACACTTAAAAAATCACCCTTTCCCCCAGCAACTGACATTCCAATCTTGATGTAAGGAGAAGGGAAGTAAAAAAAGAGAAAGAAAGAAAATAAAAAAAAAGAAGAAAAACGATTTCTTTTATTCTCTTCAGAATACTTCAGTACCAAAAGCATTTCTAGAGACGGTTGCCGTGCCTCAAGGGATTGCAAATGCCTTCTGTCATCATCCCCATCCATTGAAATGTACATTAGACATTACATAGAGAAAACTGGGGCAAGGCAAAAATGAAACAAAACAAAACCAAGGCAGAGCCCATCAAAGAAAAGACTGTTTGTTTTGTTTTTTTTTTTTCTTCTGGAGTTCAAAGGAGTGATATGTCCCTAAAACAAACCAATTTTCTCTCCCTACATGCACCACACACCCGCACACTTGCACACACATACACTCACATGGGCTTCTGGTCTCGTTGTAGGCAGCCACTTTCTGAATAACCATTTCTGTAAGTAAACAACCTGCTCCGACTGCAGCATAAAATGAGCTTAATAACAACTGAGATCAAAATGAGCCAAGATAGTAGGGGAGAATAGTGGGGGATCATTCCTAAGACTGTTTGCCCCTGAAGGGAGAATTATTATTATGACCTTGTACCACCGAGCGGGCATGTGCTCCTAGCTGGATCAAATGTAGGCCTTGGCAAAGCTCTCTGCCTGGGAATGTGGTTGCAGCATCTAGTTTTTAACGCTACTGGAAGTGTTGCTGTGGGCACTGAGGCACGGGAGCCAAATACAGGGGAAGGGAAATAATGAAAAATGCTGATTAGGAGCTCAGAGAAAGGAATGGAACATTTGTGCTCAACAATAAAATGTAATGCTCTGTTAATCTGTTTCTTGGCTGTCTGTACTCCATAAGCTTTTTAATACACTTTTTTCTGTATTACTATATAGGTTATTTAATATACTTTTACTCTATGGGATACTTAACATTCTCCCTTATTCCCTGTATAGCTACCTATAGATACTCTTCTCAAAAATCCCAGTCCTCTCAAATATAATATGATTGAGTCTAGTGTGCGCTCATGATATAGGAAATGTAAGGAAAAATCCCATGCTGATTCCTTGAGGAGAGAAGGTATTAATTAGAAGTATTACATAGGCTAGAGACTAAACAAACATTCTCCTTCTATGAGAGTTTTCTTCTACATCATCCACCCCAGCATTACAGCATATTACAGGTTGGAAGATCATTTAAGTCCAACCCTCCTGCTGGAGCAAGGTGAGATTACAGTACTGTCTCAAGATGTCCTACATGGGGCTCAAACCCATGAGCCCAGGAATTCAGAGTCCCATGCTCTACCAACTGAGCCAAACAGGTGCCCTTTCCCACTGATCAATGAGTGTTTGTACCTATGATGTATTTTCAGTGAGGCCCAGAACATGGTCAGGTTAAACAAATAAGGAAGAAAACCTAAAGCTTTCTGATTTCTTGTGGTGATCTTTTGAGGTCCCTTCCAATCCCTAATGTTCAGTGATTCTGTGATTCAGCCACTTTCTCTTCAAACAATAGTGACATTATGAAATAGTTTCTAATTCCTACATTTCTGTCAAAAAAAGGAATGATATAGTTGACATTAAAAAGTTGATGAATCTACAATAGCTGAATTCTTCAAAGAACAGAAGAGTTTCTTGAAGTTGAATACCATCTTCTTAAGCAGAGGTAACAAACTCTTGGGCTAGAAAGCCATACTATTTGGTCAATATGTTGTTTGTCCCTGGAAGACTGTAAGCTCTGATAGAATAAGTTTTCCCTCTGTGAATCTGCTCCTCTTACAGTACACCTTTCCTTACCTCCTTGGCCTTCTGTAATCAGACTACTTACCACTATCCCTTAAAAATCCAGTGTTGAAAGTAAATACTTTTTTGCTCCAAACCTATCCCAAGCTAGGGCACAAACTAACTGAAACTCTGAACAAAAGAACTGATATTGTAGAGATGTTGGTGCTGGTCTCTTCTCACAGGTAATTACTGACAGAATGAGAGTGAATAATTTCAAGTTTCAACAGAGTAGATTTAGATTAGACATCAGAAAAAAAGTCCTTCATGGAGAGAGTGGTCAGGAACTGGAATGGGCTACCCAAGGTGGTGGTTGTGTCTGCATCCCTGGATGAGTTAAAAAGGTTCTTAGATGTGGTGTTAGGATATCAGGTTTAGGGGTGAACTTGTAGAGTAGGGTTGATGGTTGGACTTGATGATCCTAAGGGTCTTTTCCAAGCTGAATGGTTTTGGTACTCTGTTATTCTGTGATATTCACCCGCTCTGGGCGTCTGCCCAGGAATTTTAAATAACTACAGTATTTTACATAAATACATCCCCGCTCCCTATAATAGGTTTGTACAAGATGAATGGACAATATAACATGGATCTGGAAAACCTTAATTCTCATTAAAGGAAACAGATTAATATCTTGGTCCAGCTTTTGCAAATTTTTCGTTCCAGGACAAGGTTAGGGTTAGGGTTAGAGTTAAGGTTAGGGTTAGTAATAGGGGAAAATAGTTAGTAATAGTAAATAAGGGAAAATCTTGTGAGAACTGATGACCTCATCCTTATCTTTCTCATTAAGAACGGAAGGAATCTCAATTCATGATACATAACATTTTGTATCAGATAATCTCAGATTGTAAAGTTATGTGTGGATTTTGAGAGACTTTTGAGTAAAATTGTCTTGATGTTTCTTCTGCTCTGACAAGTTTTAGTCACAGTCTGCTGAACTTAATGGGACCACACATCCATTAACTAGCTGATCTACATGAATCCTACTACTTCTGAGCTGGGGATCTGGCCCAGGGACATTTTGCACCCGCATGAATTTTATTGGAAAATTATTCTTTAAATTATTCTAGAACAAAACGTTTGCAGTTATAAACAAGAGAAAGCAAAATCAGAATTAACAAATAAGAAGATAGGAACAGGCAGAGGTAAAGAAACTTCATTTGTTCTTCTGAGCAGGTTAATGTGTGAGGAAACTGAAATAATAACCTGTTTAGCTACTCTGGCCTTTGGAAATGTGCAATGCTGTAGGTTTTGCACGAAGACAGAACCTGATAGCTTTCCAAAGGAACAAGGTTGTTTTAATTATTCAGCTTGCAGAATCTCAGTCCATACTGAGAGCACTTAAGCTCCTGTTCTCAAATGCTAACCAGCCTCCCTCCACACTCACCTCAA
Organism: Rhinopomastus cyanomelas; assembly: GCA_013400115.1. Taxonomy (NCBI): domain Eukaryota; kingdom Metazoa; phylum Chordata; class Aves; order Bucerotiformes; family Rhinopomastidae; genus Rhinopomastus; species Rhinopomastus cyanomelas. The sequence goes on along the minus strand of VXBP01007189.1, from coordinate 80,293 downwards.
CCAGTGAGGGAAGAGAGAGGAGACAGAGGGGAAGGCGAGTTGCACAAATGCCATGCAATATCAATATTAGGTTGTGCTGATATAATCTTTCTGCTCAAAGCTCTTGATTTGATTTAGTATAGCAGTTGTTAAGAGCAGAAGGAGCTGCTGGCACAAATGGCAACTGTCTCAGCCAGCCACACTTTCCAACTGTCCTGAATATTAAAAAAAAATAAATAAATGGGGAGGGGGGAAGAGGGACTGAAAGAGAGAGAAAGAAAGACCCAAAGAACAAGCCTACTGAAGATCAGTGGCTGCAGCTCACTCAGAGGAATTCCATTAAATGAACTCATCCGTCATCTTGCCTTTTATTGATGAGTGGCATTGCTTGGTGGCAAGTGACATGGCAGAACAAATAGCATCAGAGCCCTGGCTTCCTTTTCCATTGCACACAGAGACACACAAGCCCCAAAACAAAGAGTCATTACTTATTACATCCATTATTAACTCAGCTCAGGCTCATTAGGCATGGAAATTGAGGAGGGAAAAAAATCAAAAAAACAAACCAGGAGCTAAGTAATACCAAGCACCCACACATTTGGGGAATGGTTGTGGTGACAGGAGGAGAGAGAAGGGCAGTTAAAATCTGCTACTCAACATTTGTGACATTGTCAAATCCTAAGGGTCACGGGTAGTTGATCATATGTTTTCCTTTTTCTGACATGATTGCATTGAGGACTGTGCTTTAAAGCAACAAGGCCAGGAGAACAGGAATGTAAGAACTACATCATTAACTACTGCAAGACCTTCAGAATAAAGTTTATCAGGAGTGATATGGATTTATTAGAGGAATCTCAGGTGGACACAACAAAAACTAGAAAGAAAATTTGAACTACTGGAATTATAAATCAAGTCAAATCCAAGTTTTCTTTTTTTTAGTGAGGTGAGTGAATTGGAATTCCTGTGTGTCTTCCTGTCTGTGTCAATGGATTAATTTCATTCAGTGTTGCTTGTCTAAGAGGTAGATACCTAGCCTGAACTACTGTCTTGTCCACATTTCCTTTACAGCCAAAGGAGAGCAATAAATCTGCAGCTGAATGATTTATCCAATCCCAAAAAAGATGTTTAAAACAGATCAAATTAACTCCTTTGTGGAGATGTTACTACCCCTCCTTTCACTATCAAGGAAGCCTAGATGACCAGCTTTGATGGAACTTCTAACTTGTAGACAGCTAAAGCTAAGTAAAGTGCATCTGACTGTAGCTGTCTTGAGGTGTTTGACTACGGGTGCTTTCTGAATTTGTCTGAAAACAAGTGTGTCTTCTTCCATTTCCTTGACAACTCAGGTCTAGAAACATTTCCTGAAGTGTGTCCACTCACATAAAATGGGATTGAAAGAGTATGAAAAAACCCAAGAGGTGTGTGTATCCACTCAAGTAAAATGAGTCAATGTTGAATGAAATAGCTCCAATAAAAGCAGGAACTTTATGAATTCATGCAGTCACCAGTTCAGATCACATGAAAATTACACCAGATTCTGCATCAGACTCAAGTTTCAATTTTCCCGGGCTCAAGTAAACTCTATTAATTCTTTTCAGTTAGAATTGTAGAATCAGATTGGAAAAGACCATTGGGATTATCAAGTCCAACCATCAACCCTACTCTACAAGTTCACACCTAAACCAGATCCCATAACACTACATATAAACATCTTTTAGACTCATCCAGGGATGGTTACTCAACAACAACCTTGGGCAGCCCATTCCAGTACTTGAACACTTGTTTCGTGAAGAATATTTTCTGCTATCACCTTTTTGTTTTTGCTACTTATTATGTTAGGGAAGAAATAAAAGATGTTACTGAAGTACTGAGAAATGCTTAATATTTCAAGGATTATCCAAAGTTGGTGGAGAAGTCTTGAAAATTCTCAAGGAGGTCTGATTAATGTGTGGACCAAATGAACATCAGTGGTGGTTCTCACTTCTGGGTGCAGTTACAGGTTGGTTTCTAAACCTCTGCTCTACTTCCCGTAATTATTGTAACAAGATGGAGATTGAGTTTCTCATCACTAGTGCATCTAAAACAAACTAAGTTAAAATTTAAGCTATATTTTAGTACAATCAGCAGAAATAGCTAATTGCATTAATTTCTGAAGCCAGTATTTCCTAACTGCCAACACTTTGGTTGCACACAAAAGACTTGTTATACATGTTACCTCTTGTAACTCCTGATGTTCACTCACTGATAACAGGAGGGGGATAGCCTGAGAACTTGCTCATTTATCTCCTCTGGAGGTTTGCTGGGAACAAGCAGTAGTAGAGAGTAGACTACGATTCCTTCCAAGTTCATCTTGGCAAGAACGTGTGTACTAAAGGCTCTTCTTCTGCTAATTAATTCTGAAAAGAATCACAAAAGAAAGTTGTGTTGCTTGACAGCTGCCCTAAATATCTTAATGTCAGGATTGGTTAGCACATGGCACTGATCATATTCCTTCAGCTCTGATGCATAAGTTGCAGTCAGATTGTGCAAAAAATAAGAGAGCTGGGAAGAACTGAATATGTCCCTCTTAATACAGGAATTTAGCTAATGTTTCCCTCTATTTTTTCCATCCCTGTACAGAAGCAGTTTATATGTTTGCAGAGTGTTTTCAAAAACTTGATTCATTAAATAGCATGGAAAATGTTTCACACATTTTCTTTTCTTTCTTCCCATTTAAACATTTTCTGTTCTTTATGAAAAATAGTCCAAATAATGGAAAGCATAAGAAATCAAAGTTTGAGGGAAAGGAGATTAATCTTTATTTGTCCTGTTGAATTATGATAGATTTCTATCATACATACACCAATGATATTGAGGTGCTGGAACTAGTGCAGAGGAGGGCAACAAAGCTAGCAAAGGGTCTGGAGAACAAAGCTTACAAGGAGAGATGAGAGAGATTATGGTTTTGTTTTTTTTTTTGAGGAGGAGGAAGCTAAAGGGATACCTCATTGCCCTCTACAACTACCTGAAAAGACACAGTAGATGTGCTGGTGCTGGTCTCTTCTCACAGCTAATTAGTGACAGAACCGGGAGAGGGCTTCAAGCTTCAGCAGGGTAGGTTTAGATTTGAGATCATGAAAAATTCTTCCTGGAGAGACTGGTCAGGCACTGGAATGGGGCTGCCCAGGGTGACGCTTGATCCCCAGCCCTGGATGAGTTTAGAAGACGCTTAGATGTAGTTTTGGGGGATCTGGTTTAGAAGTGAACTTGCAGAGTAGGGTTGATGGTTGGACTAGATGATCCAGAAAGTGCTTTCCAATCTGAATGATTCTGTGATATGATTCTTATGTCAAAATATTGTAACTGTTCCGGCCATTTGTATCCAGCTTTAGCTAAAGAGTTGGACCTGATGGCCTTTGAAGGCCCTTCCAACTCTAATAAACTGTGTAAACTGTGTATAAGCATTTGTAATGGATTGTAATGCATGTATATGCACTCTAATAACAAATTAATTAATTAAATTAACTAAATCTCAGAAAAAACCATTTCTTAGAGAGATTCCTTCATAGGAGAGATAAGAAGGAAAGGAAATAAATTGTACCAGATGATAATCCCAGTCAAATGTGCACATTTATTTTACCCTTCAAGATATATAGAAAAAAATGTAAAAGTCATACTCCATCTTATTCAAGAGTGTGTCAGCTGTGAAAATAGTTGAAAACATCTCTAGTGTTTTGCCAATGATCTGGAATAGGTTAAAAAGAAAGAAAGAGGAAAAAACATCACCCTAAAACCTACAGTTTATTTGACTCCAGTTAATTCTAAGACATCTACTTTGAATATAAAAAGAAATACTCTCTTTGTAAATACATAAATATTAAGAAATCATAAAGAAAAACCATAGATAGTCTTGGCAAGCTACCTGTATTCCCCAAATCTGTGAGGAGTGCACACGTTCATTTAGAAGCTCAAGAGCTTCAGATCCCTTTAGGTGGTTAGGTTTAGCTGGGTGTTCAGGCAGTATCTCCAACACTACTCTGATTTGCCACCCTAGGAACCTATCGTGGCAAATCATTGCTCATAACTTACAGCATGGCAGCACAATCCACAGGAGTCCTGTGTCGCTGCCTTGAATGATCATCCTTTCTCATTCAAAGTACTTTGAAAATTCAGTCTTGAAATGAGCTTTAATTATTAATCATCTTCCCTCTTCTTCCAGGGCCTGCCCTAGGGGTGGGAATCATTTCACCTTGTGTTAAGTGTCTGTAAAGTAGAAATGGGAGGAAGTCCATATTTCAGTCTCTCTTTCCATTAATAAAGAGAAATAGGAACATTTAGGGCACGATGCAATGACCTATTTTTGATTTGCACCTTAGGATTAGATGAATTGTGCCTTAAACATGCTTGATTCTCCATCGATTACAGAGCCTCAAGTGACTGTCTCAGATGTCAACAGCTGCATTTGGGCAGATGAATTTTGCCCAGGAGGTTTACATTTTATTTAATGATTTTGCATTGAGGTACCAGCGACAAGACACACGGGAAAAAGTGGTCAAAGAACAATCATCTTCCTCTGCTTGTACTACAGCTGTATTTTGTGCTAATGTTTTACAACTGTTGTTCAACATTCACTTCTTTGCAGTGTCTGCAGTAGTGAGGAGTCTGGAGATGTCATATCACCACTCTCAATCCTATCAGCAGATGCCATAGCGCGAGAAATCCTAATTTGATGCAATATGCCAGTAGCTGAGGTTAGCTCAGCAGCAGCAGCTAAAAGACAGATGTAAAATCAGTAGCTGATGATTTTACATCAGAGGAGTGAATGTAAAATCAATGAGAAGTTTTAAAGTGGGGAATGGCCTAAATTTAACAAGGGAAATTAAGTCAATGTTTATTTTAGCAAATTGAAAGATTTTCCCTCTCTCAAACTAAGACTGGTTAGCAGAACACTAGAAATTAGAAACATTTCAGCAGAAGCTTACTGTAAGCACAGATTCCCGGTATCAAAAACTCACTCTTCATTTAACTGAATATTCACTGATTCAGATATGCTTGAATATTATAGACAGAACAAAACATGCAGTGGTAGTTGAAAGTGATGGAGCATTAAGAGCTGAGAAAAATGAGTTGAAATATATTCCACAGACAAAGCATTTATCTCTGAATTTAAATTTTTCTTCATTTAGATATATTATAAAGTATAATTTATAAAAAGTATCATTTTTCCCTGAATTTTAGTCTCTTCATCTGATTTGTTTCATTTCCTTTCTATTCCACTTAGTCCTTCTCCCTGGGATGTAGGAATAAGTAAGAGTAAAAAAATGCAGAAACAAAAGAAAAATGAGGAAAACCATTAAAATTAGGCAGAAATGTTGTGGCACCATTATGTCCTTTTGTTTTTATGTTTTCTTCTTCAGTTTTGAAAAAAGATGGGTGAAAATTTTAAATAAGCCGCCTTCAAATGAGTAGGATCTTGAACTTCTGTTAACTCTGTTGCTGCTTGATAAACACTGAGCACATGTTAAACTTCCATCATATGCTCGCAAGGAAGTCTGAACGAAACATTCATGTTCATATAGAGAGGACCCTGAATCTTTCAGATTTAAAGTATTTGCACTTATATTTCTAAGTAAGCCAGTACTTCAACATTTTGGTGCAAAGATACCTCTTCGTAATGTTTGATTCGCTGCTGAAGGATCCGTTATATAAAACATCCCTCTCAGAACCCTGTCCCAGAGATTTATGAGCGCCTGTGTATCAGTCTCCTTCCTGAGACATGTGATCAGATGTGAGCTGGTAGATTACAGTTTACATGCTTGCAGTGATGAGACACTTTCTTTTATCAGCCCATCTCTTTCTACACCCTGAAGAAGTGTAATTTGGTAAGATACCTTAATATCTCACATTTTAATTATTGTCCTTTAACTCTTGCCCTTTAATTATTGCCCTTTAATTGTTACCCTTTTAGGGGTGAACTTGTAGAGTAGAGTTGATGGTTGGACTCGATGCTCACAAGGGTCTTTTCCAACCTGAATGATTCTGTGAATCTAACTCAGAAAATATTGAATGCATATGTGAAAAATTGTGTAGCTGTAGATGTATTGCTGATAAAAACCAAAGGACTCTGGGCTGTCTCTTCAAAGAGCTGTATTTCATTTTGCTTATCCTTGGTTAATATTTTCATAATTAAATTCTAAGGAAAAAGTATTTCCTATTGCTACTTGGTTTTTCATCCTGTACTGTTTGGAAGTTTCAACGTCCTTACACAGTTTTAAAACTGTGTAATTGAAGTAAACTGATTGTTTTTGCTCAGTTGGGAGCCATGATAGATAAATACTGAGGTTCAGACAAGAACTTACCACACTTCTATTAAAAGCACTTTGTATTGGGTGGTTAAATCATCTTCTGGAAATATTTGGTTGAATATTTCTCTCTTATCCATCTATCTCTAAGCTCACTTCTGATTTCACTCTCCCTAACTTCTAGACAGTGAAAAGGAAAGATTAGTCCCTTCATCTACAGAGATGAAATAAGTACTTTCCCCAGCACTTGGGATGAGGAAATACAGTTGTTTCTAGTAAGGATGAGTCCCAATCAGTATCTGTTTTGAATATAAAGCATAGAGAGAAGAATATTTTTTTTTTTTTCAATTCTTTTGGATGGAAATTACTTCCAAATCCTGAAGGTTTAGTATTCTATAGGAACTCTGCAACAGCAGAGTCCACACTGTAATGTGGAGATTTTGCATAAGTCACAACATTTTGAGGCAGAAAAGGAAGGAAGACAGAATGTTTAACTAATTTCTTGAATCATATTATAAAATAGAAGGGGAAAAAAGAGTATGTGCCAAATATAGGATTTTTTTTCAAAACCTTCTAATATAACTTTTCAAATCCGTAGTTGAACGTGCATGACATACTGTAACACAATTACTCAAGGTCTTNGCATTTACAAAACTACATATCTGGCAACCAATATTTGACCATCTTCTATTGATATGTGTATTAATATTAAACCAGTACCACAATGGCATATGCACACTGTTGGGCTGCCAGAACAGCATAGGAGAATAGTAGTGCTCTACATATGGAAATATTTAATGATGTCCTTGCATTTCACACACTGCTTCACCTAAGCCTATTCCAAGAGCGAGGCCACTGGAGTATTCAAGGATGCACAACCATTTCCTAGGCAGAAGTTCTTTCCCAGATGTTCAGTTTGACCTGGGGCAACTCAATCAAAGTCTGTAAGGTTTCCAACATTTCTAGTGGGGATTTATTTTTAAAAATGTGGCATATGGATTTTTCTGGCAATAATGAAATATAACCGTGCACACTCCATTAAATAAAATGAGACTGTAATCCTTAAAACTGTGTGAGTAACTGGAATTGGAAAGCTGGGAGCTGGGAAAACAGGGAAAAGATTCAGGTTGAAGAAAAGGAAGAGCTTCAGGAAGGACAGTTGAAGACATTCAGGAAGGACCCGTGCAGAATATGGAATGAACCATATGAAATACATGGACACAAAGCACATACAGCCACCCTGAGAGGACGGGAAGATAGAGTATTTTATAATTAACTCAGAAAAAAAGATCAGATAAAAAGATGGGGAGTGACTTAATAAAACTATTTCAATAAGTAGATCTTTTAATACTTTCTGAGGAATGCTTTCTGTATCTCAACCTCTTTCTGCTTAAAAGCACAAAAATGTTGTTTTTGGTGATTAACTGTCCTGATTTGCACCACAGCAGTTCTAAGTCTTTCAAAGCAGGACGAGAAGTTTAAGAAACTCTACCTCCATAAATTCAGTTCCAGTTTCAAAGAACTTAAAATACCAACACAAAACAGAGTTAAAAACCACCCTATAAAATATTCTTGGTCTTTCTTATGGAAAAAGGGCCTGACCCTCTACTTTGTGAAGCCTGTAATCCAAACACAGATAGCAAATCGTATGGCTGAGTAGAAATTTTCTCTCCATTTTGCCCCAGGATCACAGAATAAGCAGAACCATACAGAATGTGATTTTCTGTGTAAGTCCTCTGGAGCTCATTAGAATCATCCTATCTAGGTGCATCCTCTGCCCCATTCTCGTTGTTCTTACAGAATATGTCCCCACAAACCTTTTACCCTCTTCCCTACCCCTTCTTTTAAGCTTTAAAATGTTTATTCTAGCTCTTTAATATATTAGGAAAGTGTTTCTCTTTTCCGCTTGTTGTGTTTAAACACACATTTGGGAGACCTTGCTACAGTGACCTCTACAAGAGTATCATGACCTTCTACATCATGAACAATTCACTGTGTACCTGTAATTTCTTCATGCACTCTCACTGCTGACCGTAAACACGCTAAAGTAACTCCTTTCCCTCTGTTTCATAAAAATTAACATCAGTGAGTGCAGTTGGCACATAGTAAATAATAAATAACAACAGCAATAATAGTAATAATATCATTCCACTTAATGGAATAATTTACTGTTTGAAATCACAGCATGAAGGAAACCATTATGCTGCTGGAATTGTTTGCTAGACATGATCCTTTCTACAGAATAAGTCAAACAGCTGTTGTCGAGGTCTTGTCATATTGCAGAAGCACTTGGCTGGCCAAAACTTCCTGGTGCAGAGACATCAATCTCAGCAGCCGTTGGCTGCTGAGCTCACTCTGTAGACAGACAGCGCTGCTGTCAGCTTTGTGTCAGTGATGGACAATAGTGTTTGGCGACAGTGCGCTAGGGCAGAGTAATGCTTTTTGCATAGGTTCCACTGGCAGTGGTAGAAGTCTTGGTAGTTTTGTCAGGAAACAGAATTTTTCAAAGCCACTAGGAGGATGAAGGGAAATAAATGTTGCCTTCTTCATTGCCTGTGAAATTTAAATGAGGAAAACTATCACTACACTTAATTCTTTGCTTAGCCTAGAGAGAAACTGTGTAAAGAGTAAGAGTAAACAGGGTGAAGAGATCATAGAATCGTAGGATCACAGAATCATTACGGACTGGAAGGGACCTCGAAAGATCATCCAGTCCAACCCCCCTGAACAGCAGGATCACCTAGACCAAGTCACACAGGAACACATCCAGGTGGGCCTTGAACATCTCCAATGATGGAGATTCCACAACATCCCTGGGCAGCCTGTTCCAGCGCTCCATCACCCTCACCGTGAAGAAGTTCCTTCTCAGGTTGATGTGGAACCTCCTATGTTCCAGCTTACAACCATCGACCCTCGTCCTATCACCACATGACACTGAGAATAGCCCAGCTCCATCCTCCTGATACCCATCCCTCAAATATTTGTAGACATTAATGAGATCACCCCTCAGTATTCTCTTCTCCAAGCTAAAGAGACCCGACTCCCTCAGCCTCTCCTCGTAAGGGAGGTTCTCGACCTCCTTCATCATCTTTGTTGCCCTTCGCTGGACCCTCTCCAGCAGCTCCACATCCCTCTTGAACCGAGGACCCCAGAACTGGACACAATACTCTAGATGTGGTCTCACCAGGGCAGAGTAGAGGGGGAGAAGAACCTCTCTTGAGATGTTTAAGAGCAGATCAAAATGGCGTAAGTACTCTAGAGTTTTTGTTCAGTGTAAAAGAACAGAGCTAGCAAGACCCAATTCTGTAATGACTACAACTATATGTACAGTTTAAGCACCTCAGTCCTAATGGCACTGAAATCCTAACCTCTAAGGAATCTCAGTATCAACAGGCATCTCCACTTCTTCTTTGCTGCAAGAATTACAAAGCATCTTAAAGCTCCATTACTGCAAATACCCAAAGCCATGGTCTTGACAGAGGCAAGCAGCCCAGCAGCTGTTTTCACCCAAGTCTGCTTAGGGTTGCCTTTCTGAGCATCCATCTACCTGTCTCTCACAGGGAGCAAAGTGTATGTGAGCAGTGCTGGATTTTGTGCAAAAGGTCCCTGTTTGGAAGCTCAGTAGGACAGTAGCACTGATGACAGCAGAGAGTTTTCACTTTGTGTCTTACACAAATATCATGCCTGACTCCTTCACATCAGGCATCTCCAACTTATCCGACTCATGAGAATGCCCAACCTGCTCGCCTTGGTGTAATCCTGCTTTACTCTTTTTATGGTCCTGGAATTACCTAAATTCATTCATTCTTCTTGGTTTTTTTTTAATGTCTACAGAAAGACAACAAGACAATACCTGCTAAAGTGTGGTGTGGATGGGCAGCCTCCCAAGAATTTGTTCTTATTCCATTAGAGCCATCATATATTTCTATCCTAAGCGCGAGACAGTCTCTCCTTATTAGCAGAAGAACACACTCAAGCACATATCATCAGATATATTGTAAACTCAAAACCTGCTCTGTTTCATGACAATTTGCTTGTATTCTTAAGTGTTCTATTCACATAAAAAGACACAAGAGTTAATATTTCAGTGTAAAAACAATGTCAGTAAGCCCAAAATAGGCACAGGTAAGATGCAGAGAGAAAAGTCAGCAGCACAAGTGTAGGACCTGCTGTGGTGTTTTCTAGGCTCAGCAATAAAGTTGATCAGAAGGATTCCTCAGTGGGCAGCTTTACTTTTCTTTATTGGGCCTTGAAATTGGGTCACATAGAGCTAAAAGTGGGGCCAGACACAACATATCACTCTGTTAGTGGCTGTACAAAGAGGATGCCTATGGACAGCCACTCAGAGACCCCACAGGTGAGGTTCAGACTTGTCTCTTTTACCCAGCTACGAAGGCTGTGGCTACTTTTCTCTCCAGTAAACCAGCACATTTCTCAGTGTTAGTTTTACAATTCCAGCTTCTAAAATGTGTTCTCAATATTCATTTCACAAAGAATAATTTTTTATCAAGTGATTTACAAAGTGAAAACGATTCTCAAAGAAAGTGGCTGGAAAGCATGAACGGAAAGGCAAGTAGTGCTTGGTGCTCCCAAAGGAGTTTGAAGGGAAAGTGGAAATGTGAAAGTTAACTTGCTGTGATAAATTGGATTCACAACTAGGAAGCTGTGGAGAGCTCTACAGCACTGCCTAAGCCACAGCTTGCCCACGTGCTTTTTTTTTTTTTTTGGTTGCTGTTGTTTTTCTGTTTAGCTTTAAGCTCACGGAAAGCTGGAACCCACCGCTTGCTGCTTGCTGTGCGCTGTAACCAGATGTGGGCTGAGGGACTGTCTTGGGTGTAAGAGCAGCAACAGGTTAAAGCAAATAACTATCATCCTTATGCAAAGGATGATGCAAATCCCAGGAGCACTTTGTCTCTGTGCGTAGAGCTGATTCTTACTGTGAACGTGATATTGTCTGTTTAACGTAGTTTGCTGTTCCCAGTAATTCACACTTCAGGTTAAAATGCATTTGATCATGGTCCATAAGAATCTGTTAATTTTCTTCTTTTCCTTTTAGTTCCTCTTTTTTGTTATTTTTCTCCTGTGTAATCCAAAGGTCTTCGGGAAGTTGGGATCTTTTCCTGATTTAATTATGAGGGATCATATATTATCTTTATGTGGTATTTCCCTTTCAGCTCAGTTTTGCTAAATCATAAACTTAAGGGCATTAGATCTAGTGATATGCAAATGAGTCCTTTAAACATCCACCCCCTAAGCTCCAGAGACGTGTGGGGTGTAATACATGTAGAAACCAGAGCCTCTGGGGTTCATCTGTTGTTAGTCCTGTCACAAGTGACATCCCTAAATACACACTGATGTGTTCTTCCCACCATCCCCTCCCTTAAAGTACTTATTTGCAGATTGTAGCATTTTGAGGCTTTGAAGTGGCACCTACAACTAAACTGCCACCCACACTTTCCTCTATTTAGGTCAGAGTCACTTCAGACTAAGGAGAAAAAAAGAGCCACACATGCACAGCCACACACAGACACATTCGTACAACAAAACCGATGCAGAGAAAATCAAATAATGAGGTGCAGCCACCCAAGGCTGGTGTGAAAATCAACATATGGGGAATTATTGCGAGCATCGGGCTCTGCTTCAAATGGGCTTGTTTTGCCTGGAACCCTGAGAGGAGCTGAAAAAGGCAGAGTTGGTTGCTTTGCTAATGGCTGAGCTACCTGCAGAGAAACAGGCAACCATAAAAAAGAAACAAAACAATAGAGAAGCAGATACAGAGGGAGCCTCTGCTGAATGGCGTAGGGTGAGCTGCCTGACACCTCCAAGAACTATTCTAAAACTGCAGCTTAACAATCATTTCTTCTGCAGCAGTCCCCGCAAAAGCCAGACCCTGGGCTTTAGATGCTCTTCTGTTGCTCAGGCAGCTGTGAGGAGCTGATCCTTCCAGCCCCATTGGAGAGATGGGCAAACGTGGCTCCATTTCACTGGGCTACCCACTGCCAAGACCAAAGGTTTTGATGGATCTCTGCTTTGTGTGTTGAAAAAGCAGGTAGAGCATGGCCAGGATGATCGTTGTGGTGGATTTGTGGTTCGGGGACCCTAAAAGGTGTCAGTTTGTAGAATGCAGTTTTAAGAAATGGGAAAAAGCCGGGGGATTGGACTAGATGATCTTTTGAGATCCCATCCAACCTCTCATGTTCTGTCATTCTCTGAGTCTGTGAAGAAGAACCCTATAAACTATCTTAAAGAGTAAAAAAAACAAAAACTCATATAGTCCAAAAAACAGAATAATAAAATCATAGAATTATTAGGGATTGGAAGGGACCTCTAAAGATCATTCCCCTTCAGATATGGGAAGTCCACAATAAGGTCACCTGGGAGCCTCCTCTTCTCCAGACTCAACAGCCCCAACTCTCTCAGTCTGGCCTTATAGGAGAGCTGCTCCAGACCTCTGATCATCCTTGTGGCCCTCCTCTGCACTCGCTCCAGCATGCCCACATATTTGTCTGTATGTCTGTATACAAACAGAACACATGTCAAAGCTTGGCAGAAACCTGCATTTCAAAAATGTCAGAATTTAGAGGAAGGAGGTCTTTAACTCTGTGGAGAAAACAGAGGATACAAACTTGAATGTGACAAAAAAATAAGGCAAAGCTAGATAATGACCTTTATCTTAGAGCCACTAAAAGACTGGTTTCACCCTTGTGGAAACTGTTTGGTACTTGAGATCCACATGGAAGTGCAATGCTGAAGCAGCATTGCAAATCCAGACAGATTAATTCCAATATGTGTTTTTCTACATTAACATTTCAGTTCGGACTAGGAGTGCACCTCTTCAGTGAATCTTATAAAATCATAGAAGGCTAAGAGTTGCGAAGGATTTCTGGAGATCATCTAGCACAACCCACTGCCAGAGCAGGTTCTCCTAGAGCAGATTACACAATAACATGACCACATGGGTTTTTAATGTCTCCAGAGACAAAGACTGCACAACCTCTCTGGGCAACCAGTTCTAGTGCTCTGTTACCATGAAAAAGCTTTTCATGTTCAATTTAACCTCTTATGTTTCAGTCTGTGACCATTTCTCCTAGTTCTGCCACTGGGCACCAATCAGAAGAGCCTACTCCTATCATCCTGACAATCACACAGAATCACAGAACATTTAGAGATTGTAATTGACCTCAAAAGATAATGTAGTCTAATCCCCCTGCCAAAGTAGGATCATCTAGATCAACTCACACAGGAACAGATCCAAGCAGGTTTTAAATTTCTTCAGAGAAGAAGACTCCACAACCCCCCTGGGTAGCCTTTTCCAGTGCTCTGTCACCCTCACTGTGAAGAAGTTCCTTCTCATATTGATGTGGAACGTTCCAGCTTGCAGCCATTACCTCTTGTCCTGCCACTAGATGACACTGAGAAGAGCCTGGCTCTATCCTCCTGACACCCACACTTCACATATTTATAAACATTAATGAGGTCACCCCTCAGTCTCACTTAGGTCAATCACCCTTAGATACTTATAAACCTTTATGAGATCTCCCCTCAGACTTCTTCTGGTGTCTCCATTCTAGATGACACACTTCCAAAGACCACCAAAGCACTCCAGATGTCCACAGGCATGTGGTCTGCAGGAACACAACGGTGTTGCACCCTGAAGTGCTGTGACATGGAGGTTTGTCCAGAAATTGGTTAAAAAATCTCACCTCCACTGATGTAAGTAAATACCTAAAGATTAGTAGGATAGTATCCCTGAGAAACATGAGGTGGTAAAATGTGGCTGTGCTTGTGTGTGTGTGTGTGTGTGTAATACAGTTATAACATTGCCTACAAAGAAAATACTGCCAGCACTAGATTCTACAGAGACCTTAGCACCATATTGTACTGTGGTGAATATTTCTTTCTTTGTTCCATTCTAGTTTTATACCCTTCTTAAACCACATTATTGAGAGCGGTTCCCATATCCCCTAGTAGTGATTAGTCAGTCGAGAGTGAGAAAGTTTCAAAAAGAAATTGTGTATATATACAATAAAAGAATTTTTCATTTTTACAGCTGTAATAAAAGAAAGGGGGGGAAGCGAAAGGAAAAACAAAAACCAGCCAAACAAAAAAATTAAATAAAAACAATGAATGCTACTAAAAGGAGAAATAAAAGACAAAAGTAGCAACGGTGGGTCAGGATTCTGATAGAACCTTCAAATCATACAGGAAATGTGAAAAGCATTCAGCACCCGTGTTCCACCAGCAATATGCATAAAACAAAAAGATATTAATCCCCGAGTGACGCACATCTCTCATCCAAGGCAGACTCAAGTTAACTAGAAAAGTCAAGCACTTATCATGAAAATTACATGAAGGATTATAAAACCAACGTCCTAATCTTTCCTAGAGAAGAAACACAAGCTATAAAATCTCTATTGCCAGTTATTTAGTGAGGTGTAGGTTTCATTTTCTCTCTCCTCTGCTTTTCTTTCAGACAAAGATAACTTGCTTAAACAATGTACATACCTCCTGTGTTGCACTAGTTACACCCAAAATCTATCTAGTTAATAGTGTGATTTGAAAAACTATCACAGAGACTCACTGGAAGGAAATCATCATGGAAGCTCGCTGGAAGGAAACTATCACAGAAACTCACAGAAAGAAAACCATCACAGAGGCTCACTGGAAGGAAACCATCACAGAAGCTCTTTGCAAGTATTACCCAACACATATCCCAGATGGAAAATATGGCCCAGGTTTCACATTAGGAAGATTAAAATCAAGCTAAACTACAAGGCTGTGACATGTCTAGTTTCTCACCAGTATTTTGTGGTAGAGCAAGGGTGTGAACTACATAGACCTTGATTTAAATAGAACTTGCAGCCAGAGAAGTGAACCAGAGAGAGAGGAAGTAATCTGCATATAAGTAAATTTGTGAAAGACCTGGGAAATAAACATATAATTTCTGAGGCTGAAAGCAGTGTCTTAATCACCCAACCATGGTTTCTGAGCAGCAGGGCACACTTTTTGGAGTTCTTTTTTTATACTTCACTCCCAGATAAATGCTCTTCAGCAAGAATTTGGTTAACATTATCAATCAGGAACAGGCAGAAGCTACAGTTTTCCACACACTTAGTCGGGATTTCAATTCAATTTGGAAGACACCTATGGCAACATCCAGAAGTGCTAGTATTAAAAAAGTTTGAATTCAAAACCACTGAAACCAGAATCAAATAAGGGGTTTTTGAGAGGAGACAGCAAAATATTTATCACCACATTCCTTGAAGACTCTTCAAAAATGCTTTTTACATTTCTTTTTTTTCTTTTCTGTTTTATTTTTCTGTTATGTCCTTAAGTTCTCCTCAAAGCTTGCCTCAGGCACTGCCACTACACAGGGGACAACATCCCTGATTCCTTTAGCTTTGAAGCAGTAAAGTCGCAGCACCCTTGTTTAACTGTGTCTTCCTTAAATGGGCTTAAAATAGACTCTGTTTTGAAAACTCACTCTAGGTAAGAAACAGCCCAGAACTCTAAAACAAATTAGCATTTTTGGGTCAACAGAACAGAAAGCACATAAAAACTTTGTACACAGAAAAAACAGATGGCATAAGTCCTTTAACCCAGTAACCTAAATCACACAGAGGAAGTAGCCTTTTTACTTTGCTTTTCTATGATGTGTTTTCTTAAATAATTTTAACATTTTCTGTTTACCAATGTTCCTAAAAAACTTGTTTTCAAACAGCCTTACCCAGTACTTTTTCCTCACACAGGTGATCCATCCAGTTTCTGATAGGCTGTTCAGAGACCTGCTTATATCACCTGGTTTCTTCTCTGGAGACAAGGCTTTCCCTCATTCCTCCACACATAAACAGCACATAAAGATGTGGTGAAATTGATTTAGACACAATGGACATCAAGTATTACAAGATACTCTCATTTTCTTTATAGTTCTAGATGCACAAAAACACTACACCCCAGTTGCTGTCTAACTCTTGGCTTCCTCCAGCCACACGTTAACCTTTCTTAAATTAACCTTTTTTCACGATTCTCTTGTTCTATGTTTCTCACAGTTGTCCTGGTTTGTTCTTTTTTTGTCTATCACTTATAAATCCTTCTGGGATTTGCAGAGTAGACAGATCAGGCTCTTAAGAAGACATAACTAAGGGGAAGTATGCTGGAGAGGGCGCTTTATGAATCCATGGTTTCCCTATTTTTTCAGGAAAAAGACATTTTTTTTTTTCCAAGAAAGAGCTTAAAGACTGCTTCTTGCTTCTTGATGTGGAGAAGAGTGCACCCTCACAGTATTATAGTGGTTAGAAGAGACCTCTGCAGATCATCTATCCAAATCTCACCACTAAAGAAGATTCTCTTAGAATAAGAACATCTAGGAGGATGTTCAATGTCTGCAGAGACAGAGACTCCACAACATGTCTGGGCAGCCTGTGCCAGTGTTCTGTCATCTCCAAGGTAAAGATGTTTCTCCTTTAGTATATTATAATTATCTATATTCTATCTGCCCATATTTCATGCCATTGCTAAAAGGAATTATCTTAACATTACTTTTAAGTTTACTACTGAAGCAATTTAAGTGAAGGTGCAGAGGTATAAATTGCAGCGCTTTTACCTTTGCTTTAGACTCATAATTCTGACAGTAGATGAAATGAGAGTGAGAAACATCTTTGTGCTATACATGCGTGTCATCATTAAGATACTGGGTCTGAGCTAGATCAAAAGAAGTATCACCAGCAGGTCAGGGAAGGTGATTCTCCTCTACTCTGCTCTTGTGAGACTTCACCTGGATTCCTATGTTTGGTTATGAAGTCCCTAATGCATAAATGACTGTTGGAGTGAGTTCAGAGATTACAGTGATGATCAGAGGGCTGGACCACCTCTCCTATTAAGATAGATCGAGGGAATTTAGGCTGTGCAGCCTAGAGAAGAGAAAGCTCCTGGGGGGACATTATAGCAGCCTTCCAGTTCCTGAAGGTGCTAGAGGAAAGCTGAAGAGGGGCTTTTTATGAGGGACTTTAGTGATAGAACTAAGAGAGATGGTTTCAAGCTACAAACTGGGAGAATAAGATTAGATCTTAGGAAGAAATTCCATCCTGAGAGAGTGCTATGACACTGGAACAGGATGCTCAGGGAGGTTGTGGATGCTTCATCTCAGGAAATGTTGAAGGCCAGGCTGGATGGGGCTCTGGGCAACCTGGTGTATTCCTTACAGAACATTGGAACTGGGTTATTTTTAAGATCCCTTCAAACACAAGCCATTGTATGATTCTATGATACTGGTCTTACTCCTTTTTTTTATGTCCCTCCTCTAAAGCTCACAGTTGTCATAGACTCATAGAATCACAGAATCATTAGAAATTGGAAGGGAACTCGAAAGATCATCTAGTCCAATCCCCCTGCCATAGCAGGATCACCTAGACCAAGTCACACACAAACACATCCAGGTGGGTCCTGATCTCCACTTGCTGTCTGTGGATTTCCATGGCAAGAGAAGATGTCCTCCTACCGTGTTGTGATGCCATGGGAGAAAGAAAACACCTGCTACAGCTGTGATGTCCTAGGTCTTAGCAGATAAGTGCTACAGTAATGAACCCATATCCTAAGTGTCTAAGGGCATCTAAGTCCCTGTCTGAATATTTATCTGTTAAAGTGTATTCAATTAGTAGGTGTCAAAGCCTTACTTTCTGTGGAAGTGGATAACTAAGACAGGAAGTATTCAGCTGTAAAGGGTTAAACTGAAAAAAAAAGTAACAATAACCAATCAAAATCCTAGCAGTTGGATGGACAATCTGCTCAGCTTAGCTCCAGACTCCACAACTTCTCTGGGCAGCCCATTCCAGAACACTATCACTCTCACTGTGAAGAAGTTCCTTCTCATATTGATGTGGAACCTCCTACATTCCAGCTTATACCCATTGCTCCCAGTCGTATCATTAGATGACAATGAACAGAGCATGGTTACAAACCCCTGACATCTACCTTTCACATACTTATAAAAATTAATGAAGTCACCCCTCAGTCTCTTTTTTTCCAAGCTAAAGAGACCCAGCTACCTCAGCCTTTCTTCATAAGGGACATATTCTACTTCCTTCATCACCTTCGTTGTTCTGTGCTGGACTGTCTCCAGCAGTTCTGTGTCCCTCTGGAACTGAGCGACCCAGAACTGTGTACAGTATTTCAGATACAGTCTCACCATGGTAGAGTAGAAGGGGAGGAGAACCTCTCCTGATCTAGTAATCACCCCCCTTCTAATCCACTCAAGGATGCCTTTGGCCTTCTTGGCCACAAGGGCACATTTCTAGCTCATGGTCAGCAGGACCTCCAGGTCCCTTTTGCCTATGTTGCTCTCCAACAGGTCAGTTCCTAACCTGTACTGGTACCTGGGGTTGTTCTTGTCCAGAAGCAAGACTCTACACTTGCCTTTATATTTCTATTTATATTATTTATATTTATCATGTTTCTAGAACATGCCATAGATTTCATATGAAGAACCTAAAATATTCTTTAAGGTCATAACTTTGGTCCTGTGAAAGCAGTAAGGAAAAAGCTTTCGTAGTTAACTACAAGCATATCTGAAGCCACTACATCATTAGAGCAAAATACAGTTATCTTGAAAGAAAATCATAATCACACATTTCCTTACTTGTCTCTATTTCTTGTTTGCTGCCTGCCACCTCTTCTTCCCCCAGCCTCTCCACAAACTCAATCTGTTTTTGCTGAGTATATTGGAAAATAAATTAGTTGGATTTGTGCTATCAGGGAGTCTGTCATTAAGGGGATATTTGTCTTTTTCCTCTTCCCTTGCGTTTTCTGTCAAAGGTTCAAGCATGTGGGTTATATCACTCTTTATCTCCATTGTGTTTTAACTTAGAAAAGAAAGAAAACAGGAAAGATATTTTATCTCTTTATGTTCCATATAAAGATCAGCTGCATTGAGGTAGTACCCATATCTCTCTCCTGTTTCACTTGTCCACAGATTGTTTGAACTAACTGACCAAACTAAAGAAATAAAAAAAAAAAGCAAGAGTGTGATTTAGATAAGATTCCTCCCCTGTTACTAAATTATTGAAAGTCTGGGTAACAGTGCCTGACAGTCTGCACAAGGCTAAGCGAAGTGCCACTTTGTGAAGACTTTATTCTACTTTGAGCTTATTTACTTTCTTTTAGGTAAGGTTTTATGTAACTTTTTAAAAACAAGAAACACAATAAAAGAGTAATTTTTAGCAGAGAACCACTTGATGCATTTTTTCTTCATTTTAATGTACTTTTTTTTTTCCCCTTATATATTCCGATAGAACACAGAGTTGCCTTGAGTCTTAAGATTAGTTTGGTCAAACTTGAGTTTAACTTTAGTTTAACTTAATTCAGTTAAACTTGTGTCCAGACAGTCATGCACGACCCTTACCATCCATATCCCTGTAAAATGTGGAGAATAACTTCACCACAAAATGATTTTGCCTCAGATTACAAAGATTTACTGGAGCTATATGGTCTGTGACTTCTCTAGAGTGAGTACCATCCCTTATTATCCTTTCCCAAACCCAGAGTGATATGGAAAGAACAAATACAGTGACAATAAGCCATCTGGGAACAAATAGGTGAGTTCAAATTACTCAACATCTGTAAATTTGATCAGAGTGAAAAACACACTTTATGGAGCAAGTCTAGTGTGTTGTGAAGATTTTTTTTTTGGGTTCTTTTTCTCTTTGTCCAGATGACTGGCACTGGGTTTTGCCTTAAACCTGTGTGGTAGCACATATCTAGCTATGTGCCCACACAGACCTCCATGGGCTCTGATTTGACCAAAAATTTTAACACTTAAGAAGACACGTTATCGTGGTTGAGCAATAAACACGACACGGATAAAGCCTGTAGCATTTAGTAGTGTTTTTCACATTGTGAGACAGGACGTGTGTCTGACCCTCTTACATATGCAACACACACTTCATAAACTAATATTTTTGTGCAATTATGTCCACTTTCTTTTTTGTTTTTCTGATTTTTGTATTTAAATAGACAAAGAGGCAATTTTTTGCTTGGACAAAAAAAAAAAAAAAGAAAAGAAGAACAAAGCCCACTTTCTACTGTTTTTACACAGGTACTAATTCTGAGTGCTCTGGTGTTGGATGATTTGCTTTCTCACCGCAGAAAGCAACCACTAAGATAGGGCAAGATTCTGAATGAGACAGAGGCGAAAATGCAGCCAAAGATGACTTAAGTGGTGATAAAAATACAGTGGCGGGGACAGACGTCTGAATTATTCATTTCTGTTGATATCATAAATATGACATGGGGCAAGCTGTAATATACCCCTTGGAGGTCACATAGATAATGACATCAGTTGTTTATTTCAATAAACATCTTAGGAAGGATTTTTGATTAAATAATAAGGATGTGTTAACCATGATCTCATTGGGTACTTTTAAAGTGAATATAGGGGAGGGTGGAAGCAATGTCCTTTGCTCAGAGAACCACAACATTTTGTCTTTAAGAGAACCTTGCATTGTGAGACAGTTATTTAATTCTTTAATTTTGATACAGAATTAGTACTCAAAACCAGAGACATATCAAAACTATAGGCAGCTCTTGTGACACTGTGGTAACCAGTACCATTTCCCAGCTATCACTCTGAACTACATTTACCAACATTCATATAACTCCTTATATTATAAAATCTTTGGGGCATTGGAAGGGATTGGAAGGGACCTTGAAAGATCATTTAGTACAATCCCCGTACAAGAACAGGATCACTTAGACGTATTTTTCTGTGTAGACATCAAGCAAGGTTTGAGTGACTTTTAATTTGATCCAATAGATGTGACTACCCTTTCTTGTCAGCCCACAGTGAAAGTTGTCTTTCCCAGAGAATGAATTCTAGCACCTATGGGACCTGCTCACAAGCAGCTCAACAAGTGGGAAGAAGCTAATTGCTCTAGGGTTTCCCAATCCACAGTAAAACAATGAACATGTCCTGGAGGATTCCCTTCATGTCCACTGTGGCTTGTTAAAGCATTTTCCCATTTCATTAATCTGTGAGAATCTCTGATGGCCTGTTTATGTAAAGTTTCACAGTCTGAAAATATTTCTGCTGTAATACAACTAAGAACTTACATTCCTGTAAGATAAGAGATAGCAATGTGCAACACCTTAGGATATATTTTTTTGTTGTTAGATTTCTCTTTTAGGGCTTGGGATGTGTGTTCTAAGATCTAAGATCATTAGACACTAGAAGGAATCGTGAAAGACCATCTAGTCCAATCCTCCTGACACAGCAGGATAATCTAGATCAAGTTGCACAGGGAGAATCCACAACCTCCATAGGCAACCCATTCCAGAACTCTGTCACCCTCACTGTGAAGAAGTTCCTTCTCATATTTATGTGGAGCCTCCTATGTTCCAGCTCACACCCATTGCCCCTTGTCCTATCATTCGATGACAATGAGCAGAGCCTGGCTCCATCCTCCTGACATCCACTCTTCACATATTTATAGACATTAATGTGGTCAACCCTCAGTCTCCTTTTTTCCAATCTCAAGAGACACAGTAACCTCAGTCTTTCCTCATCAGGGAGATGCTCCACTCCCTTCATCATCTTTGTGGCTCTGCATTCAACTCTTTCCAGTAGTTCTGTGTCCTTCTGGAACTGAGAGGCCTAGAACTAGACACAAGATTTCAGATGTGGCCTCACCAAGGCACAGTAGAGGAGGAGAACTTGCCTAGATCTACTAACTACCCCACTTGCGTTCCACCCCAGGATGCCATTGGCCTTCTAGGTCACAAAGGAACATTGCTGGCTCATGGTTACCCTGCTTGCCACCAGGAACCCCCAGCTCCCTTTCTTCTATGCAGCTCTCCAACAGGTCAGTCACCAACCTGTACTGGTACCTGTGGTTGTTTTTACACAGATGTAAGACTGCACCTTATGTTTGATTTTGCATGTATTATGTGCACAGGAACAAATAAATGGAAATTCACTGTTTTGTCATCATCATGTCTTCAGACCAGGCCTACACAGAAATAGAGTTGTGCTAAGCTGGACCTACTATAGACTGGTATGTTGAATCAGAAAATAGCCTTAAGTAAATGCAATGTAAGAACAGGGAGTGTGTTTAGAAATAGTTCTCAAAATATTCTCCAAGGCTGACTTGTAGATATTTGTTGATTCATGTTTTATTGCAGAGCATTCCAGAAAATCAATCCATTGCCTCCACCTCTGCTGGGCTACTGATGTCTGAGGGCCAACCACATAAAACACACTGAACAAATTTCCCAATCACGGGACAGAGAGCAAGGAATATGAGATCTTCCTCAAAAATGCAGAAGATACTGTTTTCCTCAGATGCTGATGAGACCTAGTAAAAATTTTCTTGCGGTTTTAGTCCAGAGTCAGTTATCTGGGAAACACCAGACAGAAAATCTAAAGTTCATCAAGAACTCCTCTTGAGTCCTGACTGCCACAAAGTTGTTTTATTCAGCCCATTAACGTTTTTTTCTACTGATTGACTGTTGAATACCCCAATGTTGTGGTGGCTGCTGTGCTGTGGTGGTAATCTATTCCATTGTCTCTTGGTTTGCCTTGTAAGACAACATTTACAAATATGTGAAGATATGGGTAGAACAAAAAGGGTTCTGGTCATACATATTTAAAAGTGAAGTTGTATGAGGCTTCAGCTTAGAAGATAATGGTGTATATTTATTTATCTTTTTAAAGCATTGTTGTAGTTCCTGGAGCTCTCCTTGACATCTTATCTATCACGGTGCTTCCGCTGAATATTCTAACACTGTGCCGCTTTTAATCTTCAGATGTAAACAAAAGCTTATTTTTTCATACCACCACCACAACTTGACAAGAGGCTGAATATTGATTTATCTGCTGAAAGAAACTGTCCAAAGATAATTCAAAATACCCCATGATCTACTAAATATCCATTATGTTGTTCTTTTTTTTTTTTTTCCCTTTTCTTATTTGGATTCTCACAGACCACATTTGCAGTAAGTCTAATCCAGGATCTAAAAGCTGTAACTTTACTTCTTGATTGTAGGTTTTTGGTATGCACCAGGCACCATAAAGGGGAGAATGATAAATCAGGGTTAGAGTACACTCTCACCTTGAATACTATGTTCCATTTTGGTCAACTTGACATGGCAGGAACAGAAAAGTCTTGAGAAAAGCAATGAAAATGACTAAGGTTTTCAGATGAAAAGAGATCTTTTTATTAGGTCTTAATTTCCCTAGTCCTTACTTCCATCTGTAATTAATTTGGCACTATGAGAGATTAACAAAAGTTGTCTGAGTCTTAGACTACTGACATTGTTTATTTACAGAAGTATTTCCATATCCCTTATCAGAGTGTAGGTACATGACTAGTCTCTCTTTGAAGCAGTGAAGTCAATGGCATAAGACCATATCTAATGGCAGCAGGACTGGCCTTGCTCTGGAGAGAGAGAGAGGGGAAAATGAGAGCTTTATAATGATTCACAAATTATCATAGAATCATTAGGGTTTGGAAGGGACCTCAAAATATCACCTGGTCCAATCCCTCTGCCACTGCAGGATCGCCTAGACCAAGTGGCACAAGAACACATCCAGGTGGGTTTTAAACATCTTTGATGAAGGAGACTCCACAACCTCCATGGGCAGCCTGTTCCAGTGTTCTGTTACCCTCACTGTGAA
>VXBP01007189.1:12867-29574 GCA_013400115.1 Rhinopomastus cyanomelas | reverse complement strand
CTTAGTGCCCTGGTCTGGCCCATGTGATGATGTTAGGTCAAAGGCTTGACCTTAGAGGTCTTTTCCAGCCTCAATAACTCTGATTGTGCAATTCTATGACCTACATCCTATCTGTAGCATTCTTGTGGGGCCCAGTACAGGTGACTTCATCTCCCTGAACTTTTCTTTCCCACTTTTGACTTCTTTCACTGGCAAAATTCTCTGGGCCATATTTTATCTTTTACAGTGGCCTGTCATATTTTCATTAGTCTTGAAATCCTCTCTAGTTTGATATCTGTCAATATGAAGATGTTGTGCTGAATAACATCCGCAGAGATGTTGGGTTCTGCTCTCCTCAACAAGATTCAAAAATCCTTGTGGGTTCCACAGGGGAGGGATGATGGAAGGAATCATTATTTTATACACTCATTTATTCACTCTTTCATTCACTCACAGATATTAATGACTAGTTTCAGTGTATACCCTGGAGTTCCAACACATGTTCTTAACAGATGTTTTGTTATCTGATCTTTTGTTATATTCATCCAAACTGCCACAGCAATCACTTCCTCTCTTATCTCCTACCCCAAACTGAATCAAAAGAAAATAAATTCTTCAAAATCATAGGCATTGTTGGATTACTCTGACTCAGAAATTTTCCTGTCCAAGGACAGACACAACCAGCTCCTATCTTTGCAGATCTGCCTTATGAGTTAGTGGCTTGAGATGCAATGTGTTCTTATTTCTGAAGTCTCAGGATTGGCTTTTCAGAAAACCAAGGATTAACCTTTCAGAACAATTATCTCTTATCTTGGTTTGTGGCACTAACAGAGTAAAACAGGTTGATTTAAAATATGTTTAAATAATTTTGGGTAAATAAATGCTGCTTAGTCATAAAACCCATGCATTCAGGTGAGGAGGATTATAATTCATCATGGTGTTGGTTACTTAACAAGCTTTTCCCTTTGACGTTTCAGATTCACCCTTCTCCACCACCATTTTATACTGAAATCATAGGTTGTCTGACTATGTGCAGCACAACGAGGTCATAACATGCAAACAGAGCTATTTGTAGATTATTCTAGTTGTCTCTGAACATCATTAGTCATGTAACAGCATCTACTTTTACACTTAAGTACCTTCATTAATTCACCTAACTTTGAAAACATTTGTTTTGTGATTTTTAGGTATTGATTTAGCAAGTTAATATCAGAGAAGAAAGGCAGTCCCTTGCCTTATCCTTCAAAGCACCATTCCCACTTCCAGTCCCAGGATGACTCTGGAAAATGCAATTACTAATCATATTTATATTTATATTTATCTCCTGTACATTGGACAGAATTTGTTATATTGCTTAGAGAAATATAGAGTCAATCTTAAACATAGTTAGTAGCACCCATACAGTAGTCAAACTAGTATCCCTGTCTTATTAACATCAGGAAAAATCTCAGAGATTCATTTGAGCGAATCACAACTCTTTTTAGAATATTATAAAATTTATCCTGTTCAATAATATTTGTCACTCTAAAAAATATGTACTTGTGAAATAATCACAATATCATACAAAACTTACTCTGAGACAAGAAACATAAACTTCTTGTATCTGAATGGTCAAACACGAAATATTTGAAATGGTATTTCAAACATGAAAGGGTATGAAAAACAGCTAAGAAAAAAAACCTGAATGCTATGAAACTCTACAATTATATGTGTTTGAAAAATGATTAAAAGCAAAAAAACCCCTCTAAACATTATAGTATACTATGTAAACACACTACTAAAATCTCTTAGAATATTTGTCAGTGGGTAACACTTTTTCTTATCTGAGACTTTTTATCCCACACATTCTTGTCTTCTACACAAACTGTATGCATTTTTTGTACTTAAAAATTTAAAATGCTAAAAGAACTAATCTGTTTTCCTAAATGTCTGTGTGGGCTATATTGCCAATACTAATTTCCCTAATAGCTTGATTTCTCTAGATCAATGCCATTTGGCATTTGGCCTACACTTTGCTTGAACATGTTCACAGTCTCTAATAACAAAGGATTTTTATTTTTCTTGAAAGGCAGGAACTAGAGCAAATTATCTCTGTAACAAACATTTCACTAAATTTGAGAGTTGTGTTTTCATTGTCCACACCTCCCAAAGGAATGTGAGGTACATTATGCTTTCTAAATGACAGACAAGGTGGCAGCCTCTTTGACAAATTGAATGAGAATCAAAGTTTTAATCTCTAGTCACTAATTTAGGGCCCTTCCATTTTGGAATGTCCAGCTAAAAACACTTAAGGCAGAAATTTAGAAAAACCTGTATAGCTTTTGCAAAATTATTTGTCAACAACATGTCAGCTCTTGAGATATAAAGTTTTAATTCTAAAAGATCACATATTTTCAAAGCTTCTGGAGACTTATGATTTCTATTAAATGAAAAACCTGTAGAATTCAAGAAGTAAATTCCTGTCCTAGAATATACAGAGCGTATAAGCACAGAATAACAAAATCACAGAACCTTAAAGATTTGAAGGGACCTTGAAAGATCATCTAGTCAAGTAATCAGGTTATGTATGTAATGACAAGGTAAATGTTAATTTTAAGTTGATTCTCAAGTTTGATTTATCAACCTTGATACAAACACCCTTCATTAAATAAGGTACATTTGTGAGAGTATTAGGTCCGGTTTTATTTGTAGATCTCCCCCAACAATTCCATAACATAATTGGTTATAATCTAATTTCTATAAACCTAGCAGGTTGGACCCAAGATTCTTCATTAAAATGTAAAAGTTTGTGAAGGTCAAAGTGTTGATGCCTTTTACTCTGCAAAGATGGACTTACATGGGGAACACAAACATCTGTAGCTTTGACACACTCTGAACAATATTGATTTGCATAGTCACCTGAGAGTGAAACACATCCTGATGCAAGACGTTTTATTTGGGATTTATTGTGGCCTCTGAAAACAGTAAGATCTTACATGTAATCTTTTGAATTTTGTATTTTGAAGTAAATTATGAGAGTGAGAAGCTATTTTTTAGGGAAGAATCCAGTTGTTTGGTGATACAAATGATGGTAGGCATTAGTTTCCCACGCTCTGGCGTGTGTTCCTCCTGTTATTCTGCCAGTGACAGAGGGATGTGGACCTGCTGGAGAGAGTTCAGTGTAGGGCAATGAGGATGATGAAGGAGGTGGAGCACATCCCTTATGAGGAGAGGCTGAGGGAGTTGGGTCTCTTTAGCTCGGAGAAGAGAAGACTGAAGGGTGACCTCATTAATGTCTATAAATATTTGAAGGGTGGGTGTCAGGAGGATGGACCCGGGCTCTGCTCAGTGTCATGTAGTGATAGGACAAGGGGCAATGTTTGTAAGCTGGAACATAGGAGGTTCCACATCAATATGAGAAGGAACTTCTTCACAGTGACGGTGACAGAGCACTGGAACAGGCTGCCCAGGGAGGTTGTGGAGTCTCCTTCAGTGGAGACATTTAAGACCCACCTGGATGTTTTCCTGTGTGACTTGGTCTCGGTGATCCTGCTGTGGTGGGGGGATTGGACTAGATGATCTTTTGAGGTCCCTTTCAATCCCAAATGATTCTATGTTTCTATGATTCTTACCTCTTATGACTGTGTCTTGTTGTCTGATAGTCAAAGCTTTCAGATGTCATTCACTGCTATTGCACTGTCACTGCTCATTATCAGTTATTTAAAGAGGATTCTCCAGAAGTGCAGTGAATGGGCACCTAGAAGGAACATGTGATTCAGGATAAGCTTCTCTCAACTTTTCTTACTGTAACACTGTAGGAAAGGGCAGTTGTATTATCCATCAGTTCACATTTAGTTTGATACTTCTTCCTACCCTTAGCACTGTGCTGTGGTGTATGATGATCTTCTTGCAACTGCTGGGAGATTATTATGTGTCAAGTTGCATTACAATGATATTTTTCCAGCAGTTTTAATTCCTACCTGGACTGAAGTGGCAAAGTACAGATGACAAAAGCTTCTGTCATTACACACTCAAGAAGATCTACAATACAAGCCCAAACATTTGTACTGCTGCAGAGTTTATTACACACTGCTTATATTTTGGAGAATGTGCATTATGTAAGACATCTAAGATAGCTCCTCTCCTCAGCCTATACTTTCAAGAATTATTCCAGCCAGCTGAATGATTGTAATTTTTCCATGTCTTAGTGTATCCCTGAGTAGGATTGAACCTCATCCCCCTATCACAAACTGGTCATTTGTGACAATAAATATACTCTGTTATGAGGATGAAGATACAGCAAATGTCAGCACATACTACGAGGTTGATATGAGCTTGCTTCTAATGTTGTTGGATAGTTGAAGAAAGAAGCGAGTTTATTCAGGACAAAGGAATTTCCTGACTTATCCTCCACATAATAGAAACTGACACTATAAGTCCTGACCCTTTCTGGGACCTCAGTTTCTGTTATTATGTACAAGACTCCATTACCTGTACACACTGTTCTCATAGGAAAACAGCAAATATAAAAACTTTAAAGATATGGAAATAAATAAACACTGATCCTATCAGCTGTTTCTTCCTACAAAGAAAACACTGATATAGCATGATGTGATAAAAAACTCCTTTAAAGCCTTTAAGTTGAATGGATTCTGGCTGTCTCAAATCAAGGCTGGCAGGGAGTATGCTCTCCAGACTGTGGCAGATGGCATCTGTTTTGTTTGCTTGCTCGGGTTTGCTGTATATTTCTGAGTGCTACACTATGTTCTGCTCCATTCTGCTAAAAGGCTGAGTGGGAAGGGAGGTTTGCTTTTCCACTTTCTTGTGTCTCCTGCCACCAGAAATTCTCTCAATGGAGAAAATACCAGACCTTCTCTTACAGCAGTGGTCTACTGTAATATTGTTTTGACAAGCTGGGATCTTGAAGCACAAACAGATATAAAGAAGGATCTCAGAAGGAGAAGTAACATGTCTCAGAGGAAGGGGAAAATGGAATGGATGTGGGACGTAGGATGTATGTGTGATTGTGTTAGAGCCTAGTAAGGAGCAAAAGTAAAGAAGTGGAGACAGCAAGACCAAAGAAAAGGGCCTCCAAAGCACATGTCCTTTTGGACAGCCTGTTCCAGTGCTTTGTCACCTTCATGGTAAAGAAATTTCTCCTCATGTTGACGTGGGTCTTCCTATGTTCCAGTTTATACCCATTATTCCTTGTCCTATTAGTGGTCACCACTGCTATGGTTAAAGGGCTTAACTCTT
The DNA here is from genome assembly GCA_013400115.1 of Rhinopomastus cyanomelas. Taxonomy (NCBI): domain Eukaryota; kingdom Metazoa; phylum Chordata; class Aves; order Bucerotiformes; family Rhinopomastidae; genus Rhinopomastus; species Rhinopomastus cyanomelas. The sequence goes on along the minus strand of VXBP01007189.1, from coordinate 24,360 downwards.
CCATAGTGGCTGACCACTGCAGGATGCATGCTGTGTAGGTCAAGCAGACGAGATAAATGTTCCCAGTGTGAAGATATAAGGACGCCTGACTGCTAGATCCACCTCCAACATCCTTTCTATGTTTATTAGAAATTAGGTTATTTTCTTGCATGTGCAAAGAAAAGTCTATTGCACAGCTCCTCGAGCCAACAGTGTACTGACAGAGGGATGCCTGAACAAGAAAGATGAAAGAGTTGTTCTTCTACCAGAATTTGAAGAGTCATCTGCTTGTATAGAATCATAGAATCATAGAATCATTAGGTATTGGAAGGGACCTCGAGAGATAATCTAGTCCAATTCCCCTGACACAGCAGGATCACTTAGACCAAGTCACACAAGAACACATCCAGGCTTTTAAACATCTCCAGTGAAGGAGACTCCACAACCTCCCTGGGCAGAGGAAGCAACATCCTTAAAATCTAGCAGAAATGTTTGAAGGGAGGACAAGCTTTTTGTGCACCTGTGAGAGAGGCAACAGAGAAAGGGGGTACAGATATTTTTATTTTTTTTTAACCAAACAGAATTTTGTGGAATCTCTAAATGGATGAAGATATTTTCTCGTGAGATCTCCTTACACAGAGGCAATTACTAACGCATGGTCTTAAATCCAGCTCAGATTGAGATCCCATCTGGGATGAACCAGCCACAGCACATGCAGATGAAGTTGATAGCTTGGAGCTGGCCCATAGACTCTGCTCGTCACCCTCATGAAGCAGAAATGTGGCCAATCATCCTGCTGTGTGGGCAAGAAGCTATTTGTCCATTTGCCTGCCAGCTCTATAAGACTTTGTAACTAGCCATATTGCTTTACTCTCTTTCATCCACACTTGTTTTAGGATGCATTTACACCTTTTCTCTGGTGGCAAACCCACAACAGAAGGATCCATGTCAGCAAATTGTTCTTTTCCAGCCACAGATCAATGTCTCCCCTGTTATGATGATTCCTTTGAGAGAAGAACAGAGGAGAACATCTAAAATTTCCGGGAAAAGTACACCTTTAAGGAAGAGTCTTTTTATAGCAGTTTGGTTTTCTCCAGAAGTACTGATCATTAAGTTAGTTAGGATCTATCAGTGATAGACTGCTAGAAATGGAGATGGAATTTCCTAAGTTGTATCTGAAGAGATTTTTTCTCTTTCTATGCTACTTCAATATCTTTGTTACCTGCACAGTTATCTTCCAACAGTGAAAGCTTCCCTTATAATTCTTGTTTTCTTCTCTTTGATAAGGGGATGGAATCATAGAGTCATTAGGGATTGGGAGGGACCTCGAAAGATCATCTAGTCCAATCCTGCTGCCACACCAGGATCACCTAGAACAGGTCATACAGTCAGTCAGGGTTAGAAGGGACCACAGGATCTTACATTTAATTCTTGTCACCGACATTTGTAGAAGACCTTTATTGGCTGATTGCATCTGATGTGATGTGATTTATATAATCTAATTGAGTTTATATTAATGATCACCATCTTTCACAATTTTACATCAATAAGACAGTGCTACCCCTTTTGCGCATCAAAAGAGGATGGTGACAGTGTAAATAGCTTTTTAACAATGTTCACGCATAGTACTCTGAGTAACATGGAGCACGATGAACTCTCAGAGGCCATTCCTGATCTGATAGGAATAAAACTTGGTTATACAACAGGAGAGTTTCATCCATCCATTGACCAAGAGATGAGAGGTTTCATACTCTGAGAAAGCCATGTTTTTCTAATCGCCTCATTTACTAACAAATGTGCAAGAAAGACTGTTTCGTCCAGTTTCCTCATTTTGAATGAGTTGATCTTCTAATTTATTAATTAATTTTCTTTTTCATTCTATTGTCCCTATTAAATGCTTCTTCTTTTGTTCTTCAGGCAAAAGCCTTGTTTTGCTTCCTTACTCCTGTCTTTTAATTACTGCTATCTTGATTGACAGACAAAAGTTACAGAAGGGTTTGTTGGGGTTTTTTTTTTTAAGTAAATGAAGCTTCTTCATCCTTAGTGACACAATGCAGCCAGCTATTAACAGGCTTTGTGTGTGTATATGCACAAGTGAAAGAGAGTGAGAGAGAAACGGGGAGCCAGACAGGGAGAGCTTCAACATTTGGTGATAAAATGCAGGGCTTTACAAAAATAAAATTAAGAAGAGAAGAAATAGGAATTATATGAAAAGGGAAAGTTAATTGGTATAGAAAACTAAATTCAATATTCATTTGTGGACTTCCTTAATAGCTAAATAACTGCCAATTTTGTACACAGGCTCTGTGCAGTTGTAATAAGATTTTTGTCCCCAGCTCTTACAGGGAAAAGATAAGCAAGAACATATACTGTGGCCACTGAATGCCCTAGTACTGTGTTTTATTATGTTTACTTTATAATCCCATCATCCCCATGCCACCAGCATGCTTGAGGGGTAGTGGAGGCAGCAGTCGACACTCCCTGTTGGCTCCCTGTCTTTCACTGCTACCCTAAGGTACTTAAGAATGACAGTATAAAGAATTTCTGTGCAGATGAGCCTGTAGATTTGGGGAATTGGCTGCTTATAGACAAGGATTCTTTTGGTAGACTTAATTCCTTTAGCAAGGGTGAAGAACCATCTGTGGAGATTCTTGTCATGTATAAGGAAGTTAGTCATGCTCTCTGTGGAGTTGAGATTCTTGAATTTTAATGAAACCCATGTCAATCTGTCTGTTCTATACCCCTGCATTGAAATCAGTGGTCAGCTAGTCAACAATCACAAGAGTAAATCACAGTAGATAAACCACACAGGACAGCAATGAAGAATTTACTTCTTATCTCTTTTTCTCTTCTCNCTTCCTTCCTTCTGCACTTCCTTCCTTCCTCCCTCCCTCCCTTCCGCCCTTCCTCCCTTCCTCTCCTCTTCCTCTCCTCTTCCTCTCTTCCTCTCTTTCTTATTTCCTCTATATCTTCCTTGCTCTTTATTCTTTAACTTTTTTGTCATTTTTTTTTCTTTAAACTGGTTTCAGAGCATGAGGATAGGAAAGATGAAAACATTTTTCATTTTTGGAGATTTTTATCTTTTTTTCTTCCAGCTCTGTTTTTTATTGTTCAATTAAATTACTTTCCATGTCCTTGATTTCCCCCAGTAACTGAAATACAGAGACTGAGCTTTACTTTCCTAATTAAAAAAAGGAAAAAAAAAACCCACAACCATCCAGAAATAGGTAGATATATTACATGCATGAAAATTAATAAATGTATTAAAAAAAACACAGGTTAGGAAAGAGATCACTGTAATAAGGAAATTCATTAGTCCTTCAAATTCTAAGAGCTACATACGCAAAATAGTTGAAACAGAAACATGTTTTCCTTAATATGTTGCTTTATTAAAATCTACTCTTCTCCTCTAATGAGAGACAATTTTCAGAGTCCAACAGTAAATACACTACAATAAAAGTTTTCTTTGCTTTCATTTTTTTTTTCTCTTTTCTTTCCAATTTGTTCTATCTTGAAACAGTAAATGTCCTTCTTTTGAGCTTGTTTTGAAAGCTTAAACTAACATATTGGATATGGTTTTTGGAGATTATCAGAAAATATAAATATGTATTTGCTTCCCATTTGAGGCTCAATGGAGGGAGTAGACTGAAACACAAAGTTTTCCTGGGTTGTAGAAATCAGTTCTTCCTGCTATTTGCTTATGGTACCCAATCTTTTTTATATTAAATTCTATTTAAGTCAATAAAAGGCATTTTTGGAAAACAGTACAAAAAAAATCTTTGAGATCTCTGCTCTCATTCTGAGCTTAAATATAGTTATTCTTTATTGTGGGCACCTTGTTTTATGAAAACTTTAGGCTTCAGCCTAAATGATTTTCTTATTGTTTCAGATGTTTCTTTTACCATGCTTATTGGGAAAACATCTCGTTTCAGACCTCAGTCCTTCAGGCTAAAAGTCCATACAATCAGTGGATAAGACTTAGTCTATCCACTGCAGATTAGTCTTGATGAGTATAGTTGCATTAGTACTTTTGTACAGTAAATGTGGGGCTAAAAACCATGTCCATCATCCTACTTCATCCCTTTCAGTTAATAAAAACCTATATAACAGGCATCTAGGTTAGAAAGCAAACAAACCATTTTCCTTGATAACATTATACTCAACATGTACTACATATAAAAATCTTAAGATGTGTATTAGAGAAGTGAAAGATGCTACCAGACTACCTGAAGAGAAACCTAATTTGCCGTTGTCCTTGGTTCTTCCACTAATGGATTCTTTGCTACATAAAGTTCTCAAATTTCCAGGCAAAACGGTCACAAGAATACTTTATCTGCTTCAACACAACGTTGAGCCATCCTGTTCTGAATCTGGACAGTTCAGATCCGGAGAACAGGAGTGTGATTGTCCAAATCTATTCATTTTGAAACAATTCTCAATCTGCCTTTCAGGTGTCTGGTATCACACTACTCTCTTTTTTTTTTGTTTGTTTGTTTGGTTGTTTTTTTTGTGAAAGTTAAATTTGCTTCTTGAACTTTCATTTTGAAATAAGTAGGAAAAATCTGACTGTTTAAACTTTACGCTGTTTTTCTGTAACTCAAAAGAAACATTCTTTTTCTAGGAAACAGTTGATAGTTAGTAAAATTAATACAAATATTTTGAATGATCTTAAAATGTTATCATTCTCCCACACAGGTCTTTAAAAATCATCATACAGTAGAAAAATCTATACTACTTTCTAATCTGATGGCAATTATCAAAATATTAGCACTTATTACACAACCAAGTTATTAATTTTCTTAATTTGGAAAATTTAACATTTTGTTTCTGTTATGTGAATTGTAATATCTTTTCATAAAACATTTTATTGTGAATGTCCTTCAAATTTCTTTAATTTGTCTATTTGAAGTTTAGGTATCTAAACTGATCTCTAAATGTTGCAAGTACGTAAAATGTCATACTTCAACATTTTGGGATCATAATGCTAAATTACAAGATAAAGGACAAGATCACTTAAAACAGATCTTCAATTTCAGTCTCAGTCTCAGGTCTTTTTACTTTTCTTGTGGAACACAACAGCAAAACTTCTCTTTCCTTGTATCTACTACACTGGTCTCTTTCAAAAGTCCATGAATAAGAAAGAAAATGTAGATTATGACCCCAATTTAATTCTTATGTGTCTTTTTATTTTTTTCCTAGGTGTTTAACATGTTTCAGTGTGAGAGATCACACCAGATACAGTTTTTTTTTTCTTCATATTCTGAAGGCTATGAGTATCACCATCCTGATTAGGATTGTCTTATCTCACTTTATCTATCTAAGACACAATTAACTAAGTTGTGATCTATGTGCACAGCATGAAGTAGTCAACTCATTGGAAGATGGGCTAGTAGTGACAGGACAAAGGGTAATGTCTTTAAAATTAAAGGGGTTCAGTTTAAATTAGATATAAAGTGGAATATCTTCACAATGAGAATTGTGAGAGACTGTAACAGGTTGCCCAAGAAGTTCTAGATGGTGCATAACTAGATGTGTGTAGGGACATGTTGGAAGAAGCTTTGAGCAAACATGTTTAGCAGAAGCTGCATGGCAGGGAGGTGGGAATTAGATGATTCTATAAGGAAGTCTTTCAGAAGGAAAACCATTTTTCCCATCTCCATCTACTACCTAAGAGCATCTAAGATGGAAAAACAAAATACTATACTGTTGTATGGTTGAAGGTGAATGGGGTTATTCCAGTGGTGCTGAGCATGGAGTTTTGCTATTGATGAGGGTAGTTATCAGCTTGAAATAACATCATCATCTAAGCATTTTACTACAAAATTTCTGCTTTTCTCTTACACAAGATGAAACTCAGGCTATGTCAGACTGATACAGCGCTCATTTAAACTTTAATAACCAATGGGGTGCTCAGACACTGCTGATAATACTTGTCGTATTTGTGTCTAGAAAAAGTAGGCTGAAGTCTCATATAACAATGTACTATCAAATGTAAACTTTTTGGGAAGCATTGAGGCAACGAGCAAAGACCCAGTACATTTGCCATCGGCATGTTCACACACCGCAATTCATTTGCTGCTGAAATGCATTACCCAGAGAAGAATTACAGACAGTCTTGTTCTGACCCACATTACCTTTTCCTTTTTTTAATATCAGCTCTGTCAAGAATTTTTCTTCATTCCTGTTTAGTGAGATATAAACTGCAGCTTTTTTGCCTGAGTATTAAAATTGGTCCTGATTTTACAGCCACGAACCTGTCTGCTTTATGTAGCTTTTGTTGGTTGCATCCTGCCTTCACATGTTTATTTCTTATGCTTAGTACAGCATTTTCTGATTTGTGGTTAACCACTGTCAAAACTGATCAAGGTTTTCTTGCTTTCCTCAGGGTAATTAATAGGGAAAGTTCTTTCTTATTTTATTTTGGAAATGTTTGTAAAAACTAATGAAGCATGCTTTGCTAAATTGAAGTTGTTGAACTTTTACAAGTGAAATATATGAAGCTTTAGTGGGAAAGACTTGGGCATGAAGGGGAAAAAAAAATGCAGATAGTCCTCACTAAAGAAATTACAAAAATTGCATGGATTGTATTGTCTGTTTTTAATTTAATAGCTTGAATATCTTAAGGAAATACACACTTACGTTATTGATCAATTAAGACAAGTTCATTTGGTTGTATAGATTAAAACTCCAGCCTGAACTGATGAGTTTCTGTGTGCCAAAAGAGATAGACCTCATCTTTCTAGATGTTTTTACCCCAAGGATTCTTAAATTAATAATGAATGTTTTTTTCTCTACTGTATTCATCACATGAAAAATTCTTATTCCTGTATTTTGTTTCCTTTAACCACACTGGGAATGCTATTTGATATGATGACAACAAAGATGATGATGATTATGGTAGTAGTGGTGATGGTGATGATACCAGTGATAAAACAAATTTATTTATGGAATGTTAGATTTTATGGTGGACAATGCTTTGACAGCATTCAGTTGATGCTCCTGAAATAAAGGAAAAGTTAGAGTCAGCTGCACAGGATTTGCATCAGGTGTTTCTTGAACAATTGCTGTTGTTCTTGAGCAAAAGCTGTTGCTCCATAACCCCACCTGTAAACAGTGAGTAGTCTTCTAGCATGGCTGAAATTGTTCAGAGAAGGTAACAGGAGATGGGTAGAGGGAAATATGAACCTTAAAGCGTGAGTTCCCTTACAACATAATCTAGAGAAAGAAGGATATACCAGATGAAATTGGAACTGAGACAGAATAGGTACACATGTTGTGTTGGGGGATATGGTTTACCAGTGATGATACGGCTAGGAAAACATGGTACATAATGATCTTGAAGGAATCTTCCAGCTTAAACCATTCTATGATTTTAAGATTCTGGTTGACAGCCCGCTTAATATGAGCCAGCAGTTGCCCAGGTGGCCAAGAAGGCCAACAGAATCCTGGCTTGTATTAGAAATAGTGTGGTCAGAGGGAGAAGAAAAGTTATTGTGCCCTTGTACTCAGCCCTTGTGAGGCCTCACCTTGAGAACTGTGTTCATTTCTGGGTCCCTCATTATAAGAAAGACATTGGGGTGCTGGAACATTTCCAGAGGAGAGCCACCAAGCTCATGAGGGGTTTAGAGAACAAAGGTGTATGAGGAGAGACTGAGGGAGCTGGGCAGGTTTAGTTTGGAGAAGAGGAGGCTGAGGGGGGACCTAATTGCCTTCTGCAGCTACACGAAAAGAGGTTGTAGAGAGGTGGGTGTTGGCCTCTTCTCCATAGTAACTAATGACAAAAAACCAGGGGAAATTATCCGTAGTTGAGGCAGAGGAGGTTTGGATTGTATATTAGGAAGAAATTCTTTACATAAAGAGCAGTGAGGCACTGGAACAGCATTTCCAGGGAGGTGTCACCATCCTTGAATGTATTAAAGAAACATGTGGACATGGTACTTCATGACCTGCTATAGTGGCAGGCATGGAGAGGGGTTACTTTGTGTTTGTTCATCAGGTCCCTTCCAACCCCTAACATCCTATGATCCTATGATCATCAGGTATTTATGTTTTTTGTTGTTGTGGGTATGGTTGGACTCCATGATCTAGGAGGTCCTTTCCAACAATGATCATTCTGTGATTCTATGATCCGATTGTCAACAACCACAAATATATGCCTTTGAATTCAAAAAGAATATTCACACAAAATATGTTGTTCAGAGTAATTGTGTACAGGAAATTTTACTTTAATAAATATAAAATTAATAAAATTAATTCACAAAATAAAACAAAAAATACAATTTAGCCAGACAAGGCTTAAGAGGATGTTGGTCTAGGGAAAATCACTGAGCTGTGGTTTCTCTAACAGTGTAGGTACATGCATACATGCATAGATATGTGCATATATCTATTCCCCCTTCTCTCACATGCAAAAAGCTGTTCTTTGTTAGGTAGCTACATATAAAATTTGTTATCACATCAAAGAGCCACATAGGAGGATTTATTTACACAATTCTTATTAAAGTGCTAACAGAGACTGACAATCTCCAACTCAAACTATGTTACAGCCCATGAAATGTATTTTTGCAATATTAATTAATTCTGTTTCGGGATCATCAACACTGTGTTTCCTTTGCATACGTGTAATCGAGAGTTGGTGGTCTGTACTTCAGTTTCATTAGGACTGAAGAACTGACTGAATACCTTTGCCACACAAACACACACACAAAAAAAAAAAAGTTACAATAAAACTCCAAAGAGTAGTGTTTATAAGTTTTCAAACAAAAGCTGAGAAACACTAATAAAGTTTGGATTCAGCTCAAGTGCACCATCAACCTCAGGCAGCTTCCCAGTATTTTTATGTTTGGGTTTTTTTATGATCCATTTGTCTACTACCACTGAAAGATCTATAGAGAAAATTACTGGGGCAAAATGCAGATCCAATTGCACATTGTAGAATAGGAGCAAATAATTCCTGTTCTCATTATTTGGATCGATAATTTGCTAAACCAGTATTAACAAAAGAAACAACTTCACCAAGTTAAGAGGACTTTGTACTGAGTAATGACTGCTGGAGAAGGAAAGAGCAGGGGAAGTAAATCCTGGCAGCCTTTTGCTATTGAGGTAGCACATGCAAGTGAATCAATAGCGGCTGGTAAGGTGGTGTTGTAAAGATGCTTTATTGGTTTGACTAAGTTGGTTGGCAGGGAAGCTACTGCAAGTATCAAAGCTGGTCCAAGTACAAAAACTAGAGCCCTCGCTGTCTTGGAGGCACTAAAAATGTTCTGCTCATAAGAGGCTACGTCATCCAAACTGGTCTTCTGTCAAGGTTGTGAACTGTCTGGCCAGCTCAAACATTTTCTTTTAGTCACAAAGTAGACCTTACCTCAGCCATTTACAGAGGAATTTCTTTCAGCAGGCTGATGACTTTCTGCATGAACACTAGAATCCATTGCAAAAGACAAGCATATGGTAACAGTCAAGAGCTTAATTCTGATTTGCAGCACCCTGGATGTCTTCCTACCCACCTCTGCACACCTTCCTGAGCCAGGTAAAAGGAGTCTCAGTGTTTAGCTGCTTTTGTCATCAGAGAGACTTCTGCAAGGGATGTTTCACTCGCACTTAGATCTGCCTGGTTCTCTACAGCTTCCTGTCTCTCTCCATTTACTGCACAGGGGACCTGTGAAGACCAGGCTCCCAAGTTAAATCCTTCACTTAGGCACCTAAATTTAGAATGAATCTAAGCCCACAAGTGCACAGCTAGTGAGTTAGTAGGTTTCCAATAGAGAAGCTGTAACTTATTAAAGCATGCTACATTGATTCTTTGTTCTCTTTTGAACATACTTCGAGTGCAGTTTAATCCAATAGGAATTTGTTGAAAATCATGATTTTCAACCTTCTTTTCAACGCATTACAATCGGACAACATTCTTTCAGGACCATTAGATTAGCCCATGCCTAAGGAAAAAAGAGACCTTAAAAGTGCCCTAATTAATAATTAAATGTGTTTTCTTAGTAATTTATTAGAATTTATAGTAAAAATAATTAATAATAATCATATACAGATACATGAAAAGCATTAAGAAACAATACACACATATAAGAAAAGTCGCAAATAAACATTTTAATGTCTGTTCATACCCTAGGCGTGTACAAAAATAATACTGTTTACTATTAGTAGTAATAGTATTTGCAGTTGAAAGATGGAAAAACCTGCTTAAGAAAGAGCTGCAAGGACAGGTCAGAATTTTATTTAACTATGTATTCTGCAAACATTGAATCACAGAATCATATAAATTGGAAAAGACCTTTAAGATATTTCGGTCTAATCCTTGACACACTAGCAAGCCCACACCCATGCCATGTTCATATGCTTCATCACTTTATACCTATCCAGGGATGGCAATTCAACCACCACCCTGGACAGCTTCTTCCAAGGTCTGATGACCCTTTCAATGAGGAAGATTTTTGCAATGTCTAACCTAAACTTTTCCTGGTGCAACCTGAGGTCATTGGCTTGTCCTATCACTTGTTACTTGTGAGAAGAGACCAACACTCACCTCTTTAAATCTCCTTTCAGGCAGTTGTAGCCAGCAATGATGTCTCCCCTCAGCCTCCATTTCTTCAGATTGGACAACCCCAGTTCCCTCAGCCACTCCACACAAGGTTTGTTCTCCATACCCTTCACTAGCCTTGCTGCACTTCTTTACATCTGCTTCAGCACTTTGATATCTTTCTTTATTGAGGTGCCCAAAACAGAACGCAGGACAGTCTTCAAAAAATACATGTGCTAAGTATGAAAAGTAGCCACTACACTGCAGTGTAACTACTATGCACACTAATACACAGCTATGTGCATGTTTTTTAATTTGTTTCTCCCTACATGTCAGACAGTGTAAGTGCATTTTCTATATGTGATACTGCCACAGAACGAGTAGTTGATGGTAGTGCCTGAGTGCCTAAATAGAATAAACAAGCCCAGATTCTTAGATTTGTTTGGGTATAAAACTTGCAGCAAAGAAAGATATAGAGCAAATTCCCTGAAATTCACATGAGCTGAACCAAATGGGATTTGTATAAGACTCCTCCGAGCTGTATGAGGTTTGTTTCTACCCAAAATCAGGACAAGGAAAGATCTGACCTCCTTTAGAGCCAAATGTGGGATGAAATCTCATTGCAAAAGCTTTCTCGGGGAAATAGGATCAGAGACTACAAATCACTAGCTCTTCCGAGTAGCAACCTTGTTGATACTGAGACATATGTTGAATATTTTAGGGATTTCAGTCCCTGGCATTTCATATTTCTCTCTTGATAGCCAAATGGCCTTCTTCAGTGACAAGATGTTGAGCAGATAGCTAGACGTGTAACTAGCTACAGTTCACAGTTTTGATTGTGCAAAGTTAAAGATCTGGACAGATTTCAAATCCATTGCTATTTTGAGAATAGAGGAATGCATGAGAATGATTTTAACTGTGTATGACTTCTGCTAGGATTTCTGAAAGAAAGTGGAAAAGGAAGGAAAGCAAAATGACTTTGC
>VXBP01007188.1:21662-39660 GCA_013400115.1 Rhinopomastus cyanomelas | reverse complement strand
CTGCTGTCCACCAGGACCCCCAGGTCCCTTTCTCCTAAACCACTCTCCAACAGGTCAGTCCCCAGCTTATACTGGTACCTGGGGTTGTTCTTGCCCAGATGCCAGACTCTACACTTACCCTTGTTGTAGCTCACTAAATTTTTCTCAGCCCAGCTCTCCAGCCTGTCCAGATCTCGCTGAATGGCAGCACAGTCTGCAGGGGTGTCGGTGACACCACCCAGCTTTGTGTCATCAGCAAACTTGCTGACAGTGCATGCCAATCCCTCATCCAAGTCATCAATGAATAGATTGAACAGGGTCTGCAAGGGATACTAACAAGTTTATTGCAGCAGTGATGCCCTCAGAACAAAAGTGAGATGAAGGTCACGTGCAGAAGCAGTACCAGCTGTGTGCTGCCAAGTTTGAGTAAGACATTTTTGCCATGAAAAATATTTGGAAGATAGAGATGTTTTTGGTGAACATTAGTAAATATGAAAGGAGCTTGTGGGCAGTCTTTGGAAGGATTAGAGATGTGGCATGTGTTTCAGTCCCTATTCTGCACTCAGCTTTGCCAAGCATGGTTTAACCCAGTCTGTTGACCTGTGGGGAGTCACTGCTGGGCACTTCGTTCTCTGTGTGATGGTACCTTGGGTTAAATAATATGCTTTGTGGAGAGAGGCACAGGAGAAAACACCGATTAGTATGTTTTCTTCAATATTTCTAAATGCTCTGGTTCCTTTAGTGTGCTGCAGTGATGGCCTCTTATGCAGCTGTTGATGCTGCTGCTTGCTGTCCTCATTGCTGATATATCAAGTGTTCCCAGAATCTTACAGGTTGGAAGAGACCTTGAGCGATCATCTAAGTCCAACCACCCCCTGCTCGAGCAGGGTAAGCCTACAGCATCTGGTGTACCCAGCCTGATGTGCTGTCCCACATGGGGCTCAAGCCCACAACCCTGGGATTTGGAGTCCTGTACTCTACCACCTGAGCCAGTCTCACAATCCACCTTCATTGTGTATTAATGTTCATCCTTATGATTGAAATGGATCATGAAGGAGGCCTGGGAGTGCACTGGTGCCAGTGGACACCCTTGGGAAGGTACACAGACTTAGCTTAGTGTCCTAGTTTCCTGACCTTCCTGTCTGGCTCTAAGAAAACTCCAACTGGAGGAGAGCAAAGTTGCAGATCAAGAGAGCTGTGCCTCCTGTGGGCACCCAAATACAGAAATCAGAGTCCCTAGGATGCCTTCAGCATGCTGTGCTCTTCTGCAGCAGTGGCTAATGTGACATCTCTTCTACAGAGGACTGATAGCAGTGTAAGGACAGTTGTTCTTGTCTCCAGGATCCCTGCCTTTCTCTGCAGGTGAGAGCAAAACCAAAGATGCAGCATCTGCCATATAGGAAAGCATGAGGATAGTTCTATCTGTGTTCACAAGCCAGCAAAACCCCAGGTGAGCACCTACTCCTGATGTTGGTTATGTAACCCTGGGTGTCCTTTGTTAGATTTGAGCACACATTCAGTCCTAGTGTCTTATACATTTTGCTCCTGGTATGTGGTCTGCTTCAAATAGCTAAATGAGCTAAAGTCTTAGTCTTCCAATGCCAAATGAACCATTTGAGCTCTTTAGGGGCAGCACGATTGCAGAGAGCAATTGTACTTTGTAGATCAGAGGTGGAAGCTCTTTTAGCAAATTCTCCTATGCCCAGTGTAGTTGATTAGATTTATGTGATTACTTGTGAACAAAAGTACATGCACAAATGGTAGCTGCTTTCATAACATGGCTTCTGAACTCTCCTGTTCACATGATGCCCTTCCTTCATTATGTATCTGGATTAGTTGGAACTGAGCATGGAATTTCTAAAGCATTCATTGTTAAATGTGAGATCTTATGGGTCACTTGACAACGTTAGTAGACAGTCCTCCTGACTGCCTGAGGTTTGTCTGAGACATGCCTTTCCTAGGTCTGGTAACAGCCATCTCATGACTGCACCCCTGTTCTGGTCCTATTCAGTCACTTTCAGCTGAAGAGTTCCCCAATGGCCACCTGAAGAGAGACTTGCTCTTAGTTTATAGATCTGGGTTTGACTTTCTGTGGGGTGCAGGTGGAATTGAGTTCATTGAACGGGTGAGGCAGGAAGGGAGTTCCTTTCTGTTTAATATTAACATTGCCTCAAAGATAAGCTTTTAGTATAATATGCAGAAATTTGCCTACATGGTATTTCCAGTTCATGTAGAGCAACTGAATAAGAAGAAGACTCCCATTTTCCCTGTCTCTTTTATTCTGTTTCTTGAATTGCTCCAGCTGGACTTTTGATGAATTATTTCGTTCAGCTGTCAAGAAAGTTTACACCATGATCCTAACTTTCTGTTTCCTAGCAACATCACATCCTTCTGCTCATAAAGAAACATGTTACTTGGGAGGGGAGTAGAATCCCTGATTTTTATAATCTGATTATTTTATTTTTTAAATGGTGTATTACTTTCATATTAGTAGTATGTATTATTTAAGTTTTAATAATTATTTTTATTATTATTTGTCTGCCCTGATTTGGGACTGTGTGGGTCAGCAGCCTGCTGAGCTGGATTATGGTGAGATTAAAAGGTTATATTAAAAGATTTCAAAGGGACTGCTTCCCTTCTCTAATACCTCTGGAAAGCAGGTCACTGTAATATTGCCAGCAGTCCTTTTATTGTGATGTTTTCTTAGCATTTCCTACGTGAAAAATACTGTAGAGTGAAGTAAGGGAGAAAAGGGCGAAATAATTCAATGTCATGAGTGGAAGCCTTGGAAATCCAGGTTGCTTTTAGACATAGTATGGGCAGAACATGGATATCAGCTGTGTGGGAATTCTGCTTCCTCTAAACATCTGATAGGCACCTGCTATTTCCAGATGAGGTGGCAGGGAAGCAATAAAAAAGCTAACTGGGGATTGATGTTTTTGTGATAGCTTTTCCACACTTAGAAATAGCGACGTTTCTTTGCAGAGCAGTTGAAGACCTTTCTGGTGCTTCACCAAANTCCTTCTTGAACCAAGGGGCCCGGAACTGGACAGAATATTTCAGATGTGGTGTCCCCAAAGAGCAGAGAGGGAGGAGAACCTCTCTTGATCTTCTAACCACCCCCCTTCTGATCCACCCCAGGTTGCTGTTGGCCCTCTTGGCCACAAGAACACACTGCTGGCTCCTGGTCATCATCACCAAGGGACCCTCATGTCCCTTTCTCCTACACTGCTCTCCAACAGGTCAGTCTGCAGCCTTTCTTTTCCTCTCTGAAGTGGCCGGGCAGCTTCTATACCTTTTTGGAAGAGAGATACTCTGCAAGAGCAAAGTTCAGTGAAACCACACTGCTGAAAAGAAGTGATTACCTGTAAAACAGAGGAGCTTTTACTAGTTTCCAGTATTAATACGTTTAGCCACAGATTTTAACACTGTTGGAAAAAAATGTCTATTTCTAGAGAATATTTCCCTCTCTCTGTTTTCTACTGGTGTGTTGGTGTCTTCATTGTTTTGGATGAGTTTCTCACCTTTTTTCTCAGCATCTTAATGCAATTGTTGTGTGTTTCATAGTGTTCTTTACACACCTTCCTCCACGAGCCCCCTCATGCGTGTACGTTGCCATTGTTCCCAATTACGAGGCCGCGCATCTCTCCTCCCGCTGACGCTTGCCTCACGCAGAGCTGCGAGACGGATGGCATAAAAACCAGAGTGTGCTTTCAGTTTAAAGTCTTACATTTTGCAGTGGTCCTGGGTGGTATCTGTGTAGTGTCATCCAAAGCCTGACCTGACTACAGAATGTTTGTTGTAGCAATGGTTTTCTGGAATGCTTTTTTTTAGTGCAGTAGCTTATGTGCTTTGGCATCATTAGTGCATCTCTTTGCAAGGTGATCCATGAGGAAGAGCGGTGGCGTACGATTCCACTTAGGGGGGATGGAGAGGCAGAAACATCAGGGTCAAAACATGTCCATTTGCAATGCTTAAGTGAAGACCATTTGATCTCTGTCTACAGTGCAGAGCTCTGCATACATTTAAACTGCACATTAAATTAGAAGCTTGGTTCCCTTTGGATGCAGCTGCTGTAGAGCTCCTACGCAAAGGATTTCTTTTGTTGTACATCCATCAAAAAAAAAGTAAAGGATTAACAGAAACTCTGCTGATCCCAGTGTCAAGTCATCCTGACTGTGAATGAACAAAGCTGACAGCAACCAAAGGCTCTCACTGAGTGAGTAGATCCTCCGTTAATTAGGGAGGATGTGCAACTTGCTGGTGAGGTTCACTGGTAAGGGAGGAGTGGTACAGTGTGGAAAGTGTGGGCTGCAGTCAGTGCTGTAGGGAGAAGCTTAGACTTGCTCCAGCACAGCTGCCTTCTTGGTAGAATCTGAACCACTCGTGATTAATAACTTTATCCACACAACATCCAGCTAAAACAAGGAAATGCTGCATTTTCAGCTGTGCAGAGGCAGAGACATGAAGTTGTCCTTTACAGCTGTGTAAGAAGACTAGGTGTCAAGAAGGAAGACACTGTCTCTTTTCATGTGAGTCCTGTGATAGGACAAGGATGATGGGTGTAAGCTGGAGCACAAGGACTTCTGCCTCAATATGAGAAAAAAGTTTCTTTACTGTAAGGGTGACAGAGCACTGGAATGGGCTGCCCAGGGAGGTGGTGGAGTCTCCTTCTCTGGACACTTAAGACCTTAATACAAGAGAGATGTGGAGGTGCTTAGGAGACTAAGCTGGTAAAGACACTGGAGAGATCTGGGGCTCTTTAGTTTGAAGAAAAGGAGGCTGAGAGGAGAGCTCATCGCTCTCTACAACTATCTGAAAGGACATGTGGAGAGGTTGGTGCTGGTCTCTTCTCACAAGCAATTAGTGACAGAACAAGAGAGAATGAGTTTGAGTTACAACAGGGTAGATTTAGTCTGGATATTAGGAAGACTTTTTCCACAGAAAGGGTGTTCAGGCACTGGAGTGGGCTTCCCAGGGTGGTGGTTGAGTTGCCATCCCTGGATGTGTTTAAAGATGGTTTGGATGAGGTGTTGAGAGATGTGGTTTAGGGGTGACCTTGTAAGGTAGGGTAGATATTTGGACTTGATGATCCCAGGGGTCTTTTCCAACCAGAGCAATTCTGTGAAAGTCTAAATGTCTCTGACCATACTGCTTTATCTTCTCCCTTCCACCCCCTTTGGCTGAGCAAGGTTTCAAACCATGGCTGCTCAGCGTGATGTGTGACAAGGTAGCTTTGTATGGGAAGGAAGAAGAGTAATACATCTACAACTGCTGTGCTTAACATGATGAAAGACAAGCTTTTAAAACCTTCTAAAGTAGGTTTTCTGTAGGCATCTCACCTATCACTTTTATTCTGCTGTGTTTGATACAAAGCCTTCCCTCCCCCCTATTTTTTAAACTCAGCATGGTTTCTGTAATACTTTGGTGAAGACACTGGAACATCCTACAGTTTCTGTAGTTTAACAGTGGACATTTATGGGATTCTGTCAACTTTACTTATATCTCAGTGTTTGAGACTTCCCTTTCACAGAGTCTTGCACAGATATGAGAAGGAAATAATCTGTCCCAGACAGACTTGATGCATGCTGGTAATTGCTTTCTGTCTTGAAAGACTTGCAAAACTTCTGCAATAACCAGAAATAAGGTGACATTTCCCAAAAAGGGCTCTGAGAGCTTCTTCAAAAGTTTTCTGTGGAGCTGGAAGACAACAGCACTGCAGCAAAGGCAAAAGGTTCTGCCCAACAATCTGTCCCAATCATCATCTCCTCATGCCAAATTGAATGGCTGACCTAGAAGTAGGCAAGCAGGTGGATATATGACCTTCGACGTCTTTTTTGCGGTGACAGAGCATCCCACGTACTTGTTATATCTGTACTGTATCTTCTTAGCTTTGTAGCTGAGAAAATAGCTTTGTAGTCCACTCGGATATATTTTCCATCCAGGTATTTGATCACTTAGACTGGCACAGTGGTCCACTGCTGCAAAAGCTTACAGTTGAACATCAAACAGGACTAATTTGCTTTCAACTGCTTGAAGCCTAAAACTAGGGTTTTTGTGATTTCTTGAGTTAAGCTAGACCTGAGAAAACACTTGGCTGAATCTAGTTAAGGTGATCCTGCTGTGGCAGGGGGATTGGTCCCTTCCAATCCCTATTGATTCTATGAAAGTTCATTTCTTTGCAGTCTGCCGTTAATAAATAGAAATTCACTGAATATTTTTCCCTCTCCCACAGACTCTTTTCACCTGAGAGCTTTTATACTACCATTTCAGTAACCATAGAGTCATAGAAAGGCTAAGGTTGGAAGATCCTTAGAGATCATCTACTTCAGCCTCCCCTCCTGCTATGGACAGGGATGCCTCTCAACTAGACTTGGTTGCTCAAAGCCTCATCCAACCTGGCCTTCAATATCTCCAGGGAGGTGGCATCCACAACCTCTCTAGGCAATCTATTCCAGGGCCTCTCCACCCTTATACTGAAGAACTTCTTCCTAAGATTTAGTCTAAATCTGTTCTCCTTCAGTTTTAAAACAACTCCTCTTGTCCTATTACTAGATACCCTTGTGAAAAGTCTCTTTCCATACATAGGAGGTTCCATATCAATACCAGAAGGACTTCGTCCCAGTGAGGGTGATGGAACAGGCTGCCTGGGACAATTGTGGAGTCTCCTTCTCTGGAGATGTTTAAGACCCACCTGGATGTGTTCCTGTGTGACTTGGTCTAGGTGATCCTGCTGTGGCAGGGGGATTGGACTAGATGATCTTTCAAGGTCCCTTCCAATCCCTAATCATTGATTCTATGATTCTGTGAATGAGCTAAGAGGAATTTAATGAGGTTTAATAAGAGTAAGTGCAGAGCTGTTCACCTGGGAAGGAGACATGCAATGCATCAATACAGGCTGGGGGGGACCATCTGCTGGAGAGCACTTCCTTGGAGACTTGTTCTTGTGGGCAACAAGTTATCCTGGAACAGCAATTTGGTCTTCTGACCAAGAAGGCAAATAGAATCCTAGGATGGATCAAGAAAAGTGTGTCCAGCAGATCAAGGAAGATTCTGCTCCGTTTCTACTCTCCTCTAATGAGGCCACATCTGGAATATTATGTCTTGTTGAAGAGGGATAGAGATCAATGAGAGAGTTCAATGGAGGGCCACCAGGATGATGAGGGAACTGGAGCACTTGCCTTATGAGGTGAGACTGAGGGACCTGGGACTTTTCAACTTGGAGAGGAGAAGGTTACGGGGGGACCTAATCACTGTCTATAAATCCATGAGGGCTGGGTGTCAAGAAGCAAGAGACAGAGCACGAGTGAAAAGAGACTGTGATAGGACAAGGGGCAATGGGTGGCTGTTGAAGCACAGGAAGTTCCACATCAATATGAGAAACTTTCTTTACTGTAATGGTTACTGAGCATTTCAATGGGCTTCCTGGAGAGGCTGTGGAGTCTCCTTCTCTGCATACTTCTATGACCTGTCTCAATGCATTCCTGTGTCACCTCATTTAGGTTTTGTGCTCCTTCCTGAGCAGGGGTTTGGAGCTGATGACCTCCAGAGGTCCTTTCCAACTCCTAATGATCTGTGTATCTGTCATACTGAGCACCGTGCTTCCATCACAAAGGGAAACATTCACATCATTGACCATTGCATTTCTGCAGCATTGATTTGAGGTCATGAGATGATTAACAGACAGGGAAGGTGTGTAGGTGCTTTTGGGTCTGACTTGTAGGTGTTTACATGAGATGACTCATGCCCTGTGAATATCCATATTTCTCCACCGACTGGAAAGGGAACCCAAGGTGACTGTCACAGGTTTGTTCTGATCCTACCCAATGCATTTAGGCTTCTCATTGTGAATTTAGCAGCACTTTCTTCAAAAAATGAACATCATGCATCAAGGAATAGTAGGAGATTTATATTTTCATCTTCATAAAAGCCTTGAGAAAAAACTTCTCTGATATTTGTAGCCTTCATACTAACAAGGGGAAAAGGGGAATAAAACACTATCATGAAATAAGCAAATTTGGAACAATTTTCATCTCTTCCTTTCCTGCCTCACTTGAGACATCCTTGCTTGCTTACACCAGAAATGGGATTGCTCTATGGGTTTGTTTTTTTGTTTGGATTTGTTGTTTATTTAGGGGTTTTTTGGTTTGTTTTTTTCATTTTTACTGCATGTGATGGAATGTGTTTGCTCTGGCTAAAAGTAATTTGAAAGATTCAATAAGTTCTTTCACACTTGTCTTTTAGCAGTTGAATCCAGTGGATCAAGTCAACTTGGTAGTTGTGGGAGGGTTATTGCAGAAACGTGTCTTATCAGGGTTTATTTTCTTCTCTGTTTGCTGGACACTGAAGAAAATGTTTTCAAACTAGTGAGAAATGTTTTTCCTGTAGTGGTAGGTGATCATAGGATGTTAGGGGTTGGAAGGGACCCAAGAGATCATCGAGTCCAACCCCTAAAGGTTCCAAACAAAAAACCCTCTGACCTGCTGGTTAGCCACTCTAATAACATACTGGCCACCCATCAGTAAGGCAGCTCTTTCTTTCACTTCAGACATCAAGTTGAGCACAGGTTTTAAAGTTAATTGCTGTATTATCTTCAGCAACCACATGTTTCATTGAGCTTTCTCTCTGAAGAACTAAGAAATGGGAAATTTATCTTCTTTGTGCTGCAAAACTTTATTTCTCCTTGTATATCTGAAACTTTAGGTCCATGGCCAAGGTTCTACCAGAATTTCTCTAACACAGAATGCTTTGGGTTGAGAGGGACCTTTAAAGCTCAGGTGGTCCATCTTCCTTTGCAGTGAGCAGAGACATCATTAAGTAGGTCAGGTTGCCCAGAAACCTGTCCAGACTGATCTTGAATATCTATGTCCACAGATGGAGCATCTACCACCAATCTGGGCAACCTGCTCCAATCTTTCACCACCTTTGTTGTAAAAATTTTCTTCCTTATTTCTATTCTGAGTCTACCCTCTCCTGGTTTAAAACCATCGGCCCTGGTCCTGTTGGAACCGTAGTCCACCTTTAAGTACTGCAAGGTTGCTTTCAGTCTTCCTGGAGCTTTCTCCTCTCCAGGCTGAACAAGCCCTACTTTCTCAGCCCGTTCTTGTAGAAGAGATGCCCATCCCTCTGGTTTTTGTTGCCATCCACAAGACCTGCCTCAACAGGTCTGGCTGCTTCTTGTACTGAGGGCTCTGGAGCTGGATGCAGTGTTCTTGGTGAGGTCTCACCAAAGCAGAACAGAGGGGGAGAATCACCTACCTTAACCTGCTGGCCACGTTGCTTTTGGTGCAGCCCAGGATACAGTTGGCTTTCTGGGCTGCAGATACACATGTCCAGATTTTGATCCACCTATATCCCCAGGTACTTCTCTGAAGGACTGTTCTCAACCATGTAACCATCCAGCACGCAGTTGTGCTTGGGGTTGCCCTGGTGCAATGCATCTTGGCCTCATTGACCCTCATGAAGTTTGCACAGGCACTGCAGGAGTAGAGGAAAAATCTGGGATGATAGAACAAAACTTGATAGGGGCAAGTAACTTTTTTCTTTGGCTCGTATGGGTTAGGGGAAGAGTGAGCATCATGGCAACACCTCGAGGTTTTAGTGAAAGCACGTCCCTTTCTCTTTACAGTCTGAGGTCTGTCCTGGATGACTAAACTCACTGTTTCTTACTCTTGCCAACAGTTTTGGCAGAGATCTGGCTGTGTGCTAGGTTGTGCAAGCTCTGCAGGCATTGAAGCCACCTGCTGAAAGGACAGTAGAATGGATACCTCTGCCAATGGGAATGCTTTGGCTGCTCTGTGCTCCCCGAGAGGTGTTAAGACCTTTTCCAGCCAACTGCTCTCTGCTTTTATTTTGTCCAGAAGACTGGCCATGGATGGTGGGATTTATCTTGTTTGTTCTTTTAGTCTTTGATCTTGAGGGGATCAGACTCACAGGCGAGGCAGAAAGAAGGCCGTGTGTGAGTGTGCACTTTCTGTGATGATCACATGCAGGGACAGCCCTCCTCAGATGGTGTTGCTGGCAGGAATGCAGCCCGGGAGGGAAGAAGCTTGGCCCCCACACATCCTGTAAAAGGCTGCAGCAACGATGCACACTGGGCCCCGTGGGGTGGCTGGAAGCCCCCAGTTAGGGCGAGGAATTGGACCATGCTTTGCTGCTTGTGTGGGTGACAGCGTGCGTGCTGATGGAGACTTCCTTGCATGCACACACTGGGAAAACATTAAGCTTTTCTTAGTTCTGTGTGACCCACATTGCAGTGATGGTTTTCTTGAGACAATGTCACGTTTACAATCCATCACCAGCCTGATTAATTGGAGATTAATTTACAACTGGGTTTTAGTCACATCCAGACTTTCCATAATACTTCATCCTATTACTAGCGTCTGCTTGAATAGCTTCTTACTTCATAAGTCCGCTTGTTAAATTGTTTCACAGGCTGAGTTTGGAGATAAATCACGTGATGGCACATCATGTGGTTTTGAGATAAATCACGTGATGGCAAATCACATGATGGCCGTTGCATACCTAGAAGATCCTGTTAGACTGAGCCTATCCCTTTCCACTAGGTAGAAGACGAATTTTGTGATCGACCTCTTTTCCTCTGAAAAGCCATGCAGATGCTTAAACCTTGTCCTGTACCTCTGTGCACGGGCAGATGATGATGGGAAAAGCTGGTATGTGTGCCACACAGCTAAGGGGGCATCTAAGTGTGGGAGCACTTCTGAGCCAGGCTGTGTGGCCTGGACAGCACCAGTCTAGCTTATCCTAATCTTGTATTTAAAGATCGTAGTTTAAAAGTGAGTGTTATATTTAGGTTAGAAATATCTCAGGTTTGAGGTTAATCTCAGTTTTGATCTTGAGCAACTGCAACTAGAGCCTTCTGCTGGTTCTTGTTCCAGTATTTTTCAAGCAGAGAAGTGATATGTTTCCTAACACACACTTTACAAATGTTGTGACAGCGTGAATCTGCATTTTAAACCACGACTTTGTATTGTTTGTGAAAATCATGTATTCTCCTGTAGTCTCAAGAATACAGGCTGTACACATCTACACTGACACTGCTGCTCTTGTGCTTTCTGCTTATTTAAGTGAGAATTTAGCAGAGAAAAAAGAGGCACCTAGTGGGCATCACAGCCACAAGATGCCCATCTGTGCCATTGATGATAGAATTCAAAAGAAGCTATTTCTACTTTGCACTAACTCAGTGTGGTGGGTTGATTCCAGTTTGCAGCCAAGCCCCCACCCAGTAGCTCTCTCATTCCTGACAACATGATAGGGAAGAAAATTTGAAGGGGTGAAACAAGGACAATCCATGGGTCAAAATAAAGAGGATTTGGTAAATGATGCAAAGGTGCACCTGCAAAGCAAATTGAAGCAAAGGGTTTTTTCACTGCTTTCAGAAGGGCAGATGCCCAGGCTCTTACTGGCAAGCAAAGCCTCAGCACATGGTATGGCTACTCGGGAAGACCAATGCCATAACCAAGGATGACCCCCCCATCCCATTTTTCCTCCTTTCCATGAGTTTTTAATGCTGAGAGCAGTGTCCTATGGTATGAACTATCCCTTTGATCAATTCAGGTCGGCTCTCCTTGTTGTGTTCCTTTCCAGCTTCTTGCATACTCCTAGACTCCTCGCTGCGGAGCAGAGAGAAATGGGGTTGAAGCTGCTTCCAAACCCTTCATGTTGTGCAACTACTGCTCAGCAGTGGCCAAAAGACTGGTGTTAGCAACACTGTTTTAGGCAGAAGTCCAAAGAACAGCATCATACAGGCTATTACAAAGAAAGTTAACTCCATCCCAACAGACCCAGTACGATGAAGTGGTCTAACTGTGTATTTGTGTTACTGCCTTTTCCCTACAGCTGTACCTGGTAATTTGGCTTTTCTCCACTCCCTTGGCATTCAAAGCTCTAATTGTTTGTCTACTAGAAAATCAGTTACCTGGTTTTTTTTTGGTGGGAATCTGCCACTTAAATAACCTGGAATTCTNGAGTTGTGAACTGTTCCTGTAGAGAATTCTTCTATCATATGCAGGGTAAATCAGGGTCACTGCTCAGAAGGCCCTTCTCCTATGAAGTCTAACCTTATTCCTAAACTTGTGTGCAGCAAAATACAGAAGTGTAGTGATGCAAGAGAAGCTGATTCATGCAGCAGTTGTTTTATTATGCAAAAAAAATAGTTCCAGTTACTGGCTGAGTGGCTTGGTGAGTAGAAATGTTTGGGCACTACCAGTTCTCATAATTGTTCTAACATTTATGTTAGACTAATATAGTCTAACTAATCATTAGTTAGATTATGTCTAGATTATAGACATGTAATGGACTATAGATTATAGGCATATATAGACTATAGATTATAGTCTATGATTAGACTGACTAATCATAGAATCATTAGAGATTGGAAGGGACCTCAAAAGATCATCTAGTCCAATCCCCCTGCCACAGCAGGATCATCTAGACCAAGTCACACAGGAACACATCCAGGCAGGTTTTAAATGTCTGCAGAGAAGGAGACTCTGGCTAGTGCCTGGGTCCAAAACACCCTGGAAAGGCAGATCTGATGCTGCTGCCAACCCATATGTCAGAAAGGATGGGTTTTCAGTTATTCATATTTACACAAAGATTGTGGATTAATAAAGTTCTTGATTAATAAAAGATGCTGGTCAAGAAATGCTGGCTCGTTTGGGAAACACATTCTCGTGTCACTGCTTGATAGCTCCTCAGGGATCAGCACAACCAGCAGTGATGTCTCAGCAGGAGTTTGTTTTTCACCTGAATTAACTCAATGCCTGTAGAGAAAAAGTTCAGGCCTCGGGGGAATATTATTGTTATATAATATATCTTGGTGGCTTTATTTCTCCTTTGAGGGTGTATATGTTGTCTTTCTTGAGGTACCTTTTGTTCCTTAATAGCTTGCCTCATAGCTCTAACTCATAGGCACTTGTGCTGGCTACTGGATGGCTGCTGGCCATGTGAAGGACAAAATCATCACAACTATTCTCAGACAGAACTTGCATAGACTTTGAATTTCTTGTATGTTACTGAACCAAAGAGGACCTGGACGTGCTTCTGTATTAGAAACAGTGGTTAGCAGATCAAGAGAGGTTCTCCTCCCCCTCTACTCTGCCCTGGTGAGACCACATCTGGAATGTTGTGTCCACTTCTGGGCCCCTCAGTTCCAGAAAGACACAATTCCAGATCTGCTTGAGAGAGTCAAGCACAGAACTACTGGAGAGGTGATGAAGGGAGTGGAACATTTCCCTGATGAGGAAAGGAGGCTGAGGGGGCTGGGTCTCTTTAGTGTGGAGAAGAGGAGACTGAGGGGTGACCTCATTGGTGTTTATAAATATGGAAAGGGTGGGTGTCAGGAGGATGGAGGCATCTGATGATAGGACAAGGGGCAATGTCTATGAGCTGGAACAGAGGAGGTTCCACATCAATATGAGAATTAACTTCTTCACTGTGAGAGTGACAGAGCCCTGGAACAGGTAGGTTGTGGAGTCTCCTTCACTGGAGATGTTCAAGACCCACCTGGATGTGCTCCTGTGTGACTTGGTCCAGGTGATCCTGCTGTGCAGGGGGATTGGACTAGATGATCTTTCGAGGTCCCTTCCAATGTTCTGTGATCTCTGTGCAACTAGCAACTAACTTCTTGTTTTTGGGTAGAGCTTGTTTCCGTGATCATCATTAGAATGTGAAAGGAAACTTGTTTTAGACCCAATGACTGCTTCTGTCATTTCCCTTACAGTTTTTTTAATAATGTTTTTATTTCTTTTTGCTTAACCAGAAGAACTTTCTGCAGTGTTTCTGTCACAGTCCTGGTGTTACATCTAAACGGATCAAAGCACGACATTGGCTACTGAGTCTTCTACAGTTGGGAAGAGGTTTCTGCTACCCTAGCAATGTCTTTCCTGTAGTCATATCCCTTCCCTTATCCACCAGGCAGGTCACTTTGCTGTGGAAGGAGATCAGGTTAGTCAGGCAGGACCTGCCTTTCACAAACCCATGGGTCTGGGCCTGATCACCTGGTTGTTCTGTAAGTGCTGTGTGATGGCACTCAAGATGACCCAGCCCATCAGCTTTCCTGACACCAATATCAGACTGACAGGCCTGTAGTTTTCAGGATCTTCCTTCCTGTAGATGTGCATCACATTTGCTAATGTCTAATCAACTGGGACCTCTGCAGTTACCCAGGACTTCTGGTAGATGGTGGAAACTGGCTTGATAAGCATTTCTGCCAGCTCCCTCAGTACCTTTGGGTTGATTCCACCTGGCCTCGTAGACTTCTTGTGCACCTCTAAGTGGCAAAAGAGGTCATTTATTATTTCCCCTTGATTTATGGGTGCTGCATTTTATTTCCCACCCCTGTCTTCTTGCTCAGGGGGCTGGGCACTCGGGGAGCAACTGGCATTGCTGGCAAAGGCTGAGGCAGAGTAGGCATTTCCTTGGCCTTGGTCACAGTTTTCCTCCCTGCTTCCAGTAAAGAATGGAGATGCTCCTTAGCTGTCTTTT
The DNA here is from genome assembly GCA_013400115.1 of Rhinopomastus cyanomelas. Classification (NCBI taxonomy): domain Eukaryota; kingdom Metazoa; phylum Chordata; class Aves; order Bucerotiformes; family Rhinopomastidae; genus Rhinopomastus; species Rhinopomastus cyanomelas. The sequence continues at coordinate 25,173 of VXBP01007188.1, read as the reverse complement.
TACTGTTTACATATTTCTAGAAACATTTTCTAATTGTCTGTGCTGGTCCTGGCCAGATTAAGTTCTAGCTGAGCTTTGGCCTTTCTACCTTTATCTCTGCGTAGCCTTGCAACAACCTCACACTCTTCTTGAGCTGCTGTCCCTTCTTCCATAGCCCATGGGCAATCCTTACTGAGTTTCAGCCAAAGCTCTCTGTTTAGCCAGACCAGGCTTCTACCCCGCTGGCTCATTTTGTGGCACACAGGGATGGCTTTTTCCCCTCTCTCCCTGAGCACATCTGTCATGGTTTTGCCACTTCTAGAAGGGTCTCCAAGTGTGGTTGTCTGCTCTGGAGCAGTTGACTCCAGTGACTTCCCTGAGCGACCGTCTAAATAGACAGCTATGTTTGCATTTAACATGCCAAGCCCTGCAAAACTACATAAAGCTTTATATAGAAAGAGAGAAAGAGTAGAAGACAACACAGATGGTGGACAAATTTGAGTAGTTATCCCAAGACAACATTTTATGGCTTCCATAATCTTCGTATCTGTTATGTTTTGTCTTTTCATTCCTAATCAGGGAACATTCAGGCCAACCCATGTGTGAGACGCTTCTCTAATGGAAAGGAAGAGAAGCATTTGGAGGCTATTGAAGCAATTAGCATTTCACTTTTTCTGCATTGTGTCAAATGATGCTTTCTTATTCCCATGGAAACTTTGGCTTCTTGCTTCCGACTTTGCGAGACAGTTGTGTGATAGGACTCAAAAGTTTCATTATAAACACCCGGATAATTTCAGGCTAAGACAGTCCTTCTCAATCTGCACCACGATTAGCTTTTTACTTTGATTTGCAGGCTCATAAACCTTCTTGCAGGTGTACAGAGTGAGGTGCCAGGTGGGACTCTGCCTCACCAAGAGCCTCAAGCACAAAGCCAAGTGCTGCTCTTCCCTTGGCTAAGCTCAGAGACAGAGGGTAAGTACTTGTGAGTAGAATCATAGAATCATTAGGGATTGGAAGGGACCTTGAAAGATCATCCAGTCCAATCCCCCTGACACAGCAGGATCACCTAGACAAAGTCACACAGGAACCCACACAGGTGGGCCTTGAACATCTCCAGTGAAAGAGACTCCACAACCACCCTGGGCAGCCTGGTCCCAGTGCTCCATCACCCTCACTGGGAAGAAGTTCCTTCTCAGGTTGATGTGGAACCTTCTATGTTCCAGCTCACACCCATTGCCCCTCGTCCTATAGTTACTGACTAGACTCCAAGAAAAAATTTTATGAGAAGTTCAGCAGAACTGCTTCAGTACTTATTTCAGTTTTGCTTCTTAAATTTGAGGAAGCAACCAAACATCTTAGACAGATCGAGAGTAAACATTTAGTTGCCAAGCTTTTGGGAGTCCTAATGTTGTTCCGAATAATGAGGTGGAAAGGCTGCCTCCTCTGTTAGCACTTTGGGCCTTCTGAAATTGCTAATTTTTTTTTAGAATTAATATAATTTGAATCAATTTTCACTCCTTGCTGATATCCTGCCAGGAGGTTTAGTTTAGATCTTAGAATCATAGAATGTCTAGGGTTGGAAGTGACCTTAAAGATCATCAGGTTCCAACCCTCATGCACAGGCAGGGACTCCTTCACTAGAGCAGGTTGCTCAGGGCCAGTTTTGAGTCATTTCTCACATCTTCATTTGCTTTAAAAAATGAGACAGGAGAAGTCTATTTTTCAATAAATATTCTTGGAATATTTTTAATTACAAAATTAAATTACAAAATTTAATTGCAATTAAATTGCAAAATTACAATAATTACAAAATTACAAATTACAAGATTTTCTCTTAATTGACAATTTCAATATTATAAAAAATTACAAAAATTACAAAAAATATTAATTATTTGTGCCCTGTGAAAACAGTCAATTTGTTATCTAATGTTTCAGAATCACAGAACATTAGGGATTGGAAAGGACCTTAAAAGAGAAAGTCCAGTCCTCCTGCCACAGCAGGACCACCTAGATCAAGCTGCACAGGAACACATACAGGAGGGTTTGAAATATATCCAGAGAAGGAGACTCCACAAATCCCCTGGGTGGCCCATTCCAGCGCTTTGTCACCCTCACTGTGAAGAAGTTGATTCCCATATTGATGTGGAACCTCCTCTGTTCCAAATGACACCCATTGCCCCTTGTCCTGTCACTAGATAACACTGAGAAGAGCCTGGCTCCATCCTCCTGACACCCACCCTTCACATATTTATAGACATTAATGAGGTCACCCCTCAGTCTCCTCTTCTCCAAGCTCAAGAGACCCAGCTCCCTCAGCCTTTCCTCATCAGGGAGGTGTTCTGCTCCCTTCATCATCTTTGTGGCTCTGATCTCTCTCCAGCACTGCTGTGTCTTTCTTGAACTGAGGGGCCCAGAAGTGGACACAATATTCCAGATGTGGTCTCATCAGGGCAGAGTAAAGGGGGAGAACTGTCTGCATGCACCACATTAAAAACAGAACACTGTGTAAAATCAGATGATGGTTTTGTAATAGGAAGGGCTCTATATCAGCCAGACCAGTAGCTAATGTATGATGTGAGATCTAGACGTAAACTTGGCTAATATTTCTGAGTTTTCACACATTTAGAAACTGTTTCTAAACTCACAAACACATATTTTATCTATCTATTCTCACACAAGATGCAGAGAACTTGAATACGACTTCCTCACAAGAAGCATGAGGAAATGGCCTCAGGTTGTGCCAGGTGAAGTTTAGGTTAGACATTAAGAAAAACTTCTTTATTAAAAGAGTCATGAGGCACTGGATTCTGTGGCTTTCTAATAGTAATTTCACTTGCAATATTTACCAGTTATTTAAACAGGATCACTCATAATTGTTCTATAAATATCACGGATCATGTCTTGAATCCTACAGAGCAGCTGCTCATGGCTGTATGAATAATTTGCTGCTTAATTACATGTAGTCCCTTAAACTGCTAATTCTTATCACTTCATTGTAAAGCCTAGTCTTTACCACATGATACTGACTCAAAAATCATGGGGCTTTCTAAAACATTGAGGGTTATTTNAGCAGGGCAGAGTAGAGGGGGAGAAGAACCTCTCTTGATCTGCTAACCACCCCCCTTCTGATCCACCCCAGGATGCTGTTGGTGATTATATGTTGTACAATATACATACTCATTAGATTTCCCAATACACCTAATACATATTAAAGATCTGCCCACTTCACATGCAAATTAAGTCCCCTCCCATTAGAGCATACACTGCATTAGTGGTAAGACTCTTCCTGCTGGTCAGCATTCCTTGTCTTCATCACCAAGGGCAGAGTACAGGCATCTGCTTCCTTATCTTTAAGAATTTGGTGGAGAATACAATGGATGGAGTCTGTCTCATTGTCTTGTTCAAGGCCTGTTTGCCTTCTTGCTGTAACCAGCGATTGTCTTCTAAGTTACGCTCCCTCCATCAGTCACCTGCTGCAAAACCAGTCCTAGGATAAATTTTCGTGGGGTGTTTGGATGATGGTTCCTTCCTA
>VXBP01007188.1:0-21608 GCA_013400115.1 Rhinopomastus cyanomelas | reverse complement strand
TCTGGCAGGGGGATTGGACTGGATGATCTTTCGAGGCCCCTTCCAATCCCTAATATTAGCCCTTGTCTGGCAGGGGGATTGGACTGGATGATCTTTCAAGGTCCCTTCCAATCCCTAATATTAGCCCTTGTCTGGCAGGGGGATTGGACTGGATGATCTTTCGAGGCCCCTTCCAATCCCTGATGATTGTATGATTGTATGATATCCTTTGGATGGTGCAGAACTCCAACTGCATGACTTTCAAGACCCTCCGTGTCCTGCTTCACATGATGATCACTCAAGAGTTTTCAAAACACAGCAATGAATTGTTACCAGAAGGCACTGGCAGGAAGTTGTGATTCAAAAAGGGATGGAATAAAGGACTAATCTTAAACGCGAGGGCATTTCACGTAGGTTTGCTGAACCCGTTATTCTAGCCATTGGGACCTGGCATTGTAATTCTTGATGTGTGAGCTGAAATACAGCAGAAGGGTTTTTTTCAAAATCAAGTCAAGCTGTCCTACAGAATGGAATGATTTTATAACTTGAGCTGGGAATTGGGTTAAAGCCAGGGGTACATTCACCCTGAGAGTGACTGCTCACCCATGACTAATGCTGACCTCAGCCTGTCTTTGAAAGTCTCCAGAAGTGCTGTGGGAAATGCCCATCAAGACTGTTTCCTACTGTTGCATGACAAACAGTTCATACTCAACGACTCCAACTCCTCCTGTCTTCCTTCAACTTTTAGAAGTGACCCTTCACTGACTCTTGGGATTTCTGCATTAGAGTATCAGTGTAAATGAGTGCTGCAAGGGAGCTGAACCTTTCCAAATGGTACTTAACTCCCAGCATATTGAAGAGTCTTACTCTGAGGAAATGCAGTAATGGAGACCTTTCATTGTAAAACTAATAGAGAACATCTTGCACAGGTTCACCTACCAGCCCATAGCTCATTTCAGAGGAGACAGACTGAAAGTAAAAGTGCTGATTCTTGGCTTTCTCAAGTCACCAACACGGGGCCAGAGCTCTCAATAAATCTATCATGGGTTCAGGCTAGGCTGGCCATGAGACAAAGGTCAGATGCTCTTTATTAGCCTCCCTCCCACAATGGAGAAGAGAAGGGGAATAAGGGAGAGATACTTATGGATTGGAAAGGAAAACTACAGCAGCTTTTTGAAGGCAACAATGATATGAAATATATGCAAACCAAATACTGAACTCAGTCCCTGTGCTGGCAATCTGTGACTTGAGATGTCTCTCAAATAAAATATGTGCAAGAGGACAGGACAGAGTTAGACTGTTCCAGACTCAATTACTATCCACGGAGAATGCTAAAGCATTGTGAGTATTTGTTCTGAGCTTGAGAAGGAGTTTAGTCTCTTTCATCAACTTCTCTATGTATGTGTTTGAAAATTCATACCTGCTTTCATGAGTGTGGTTGTAAATATACATTCCACTGGACCCAATTCACTCTGTGTGTTTGCCTGCTGTGTGGTTCCATCGATGCATAGACACCTGCACAGGTATCAATTAAAGACACTTGGCAGTAAGTTAGTGTGAGTCCTGTTATTGACTGTGTAATGAAGTCACTGTGTTGTTGGAGTGCATCCAAAAGGGGGGCCACAACGATGAGAGGACTAAAGTACCTCTTCTGTGAGGATGGGATGAGGAAAAACCCACCCGGATATGGTCCCGTGTGACTTGCTCTAGGTGATCTTGCTCTGGCAGGGGGTTTGGATCTTTTGAGATCCCTTCCAACCCCTGATGTTCTGTGATTCCATGAACTGGTATTTTCCAGCTTGGAGAAAAGAAGGCTACAGGGAGACCGTGCTGCAGTCTTCCATCTTCTGAGTGGAGCTTAGAAGAAAATTGGGAGGGACTTTTTACAGGGGCTTGTAGTTAAGGGGTGCAGTAGATTCAACATGAAAGTGGATATATTTGTATTAGATGGAAGAAAGCACTTCACTCTGAGGGTGGTGAGACACTGAAATCTTGCCCAAGGAAGCTCTGGAGGCCCCATCTGTGAGATATGCTCAAGGCCAGACTGGATGGAGCTTTGAGCAATCTAGTCTAGTGGAAAGTGTCTCTGCCTGGGTCATGGGAATTTTATACTAGATGATCTCTGAGGTCCCTTCCAGCCCAACTCATTCTGTGATTCTGATTGTAAAATATTCTACTGAATCACTTTGTTAATTTTAAATTGTTTATTATGTTCCATTATCCTTTTGATCTACTCGTCACCATCAGTAAATCTTAAATTGCTGCTAAATCATAACCTTGTCAAAGTTTTCACCTGTGAGAGCATCATAATGTCACCACAGAGCAGTATTGTCATGAGAGAAGCTGCATCTACTCCCTAGAGGTCAGCTGTATGGCTGAAGTTAGTTGGACAAGAAGGCAGCAACCCAAAACCTCTTTCTAAAAGGTTTAAGCTGATGATGCAAGTTCAATCTTCTTAGAAAGCAGGTTTTCACTTGCGGAACAGAAAGACTTTTCACAGAGTTTTTTGAGCAAAGTTATTTTGAGCCTTGATCTTCAAAATGTGAAGCAGAGTGCGGTCTCAGAATTCAGTGGCATTTTACTGCATAAAGATGTGCTGGTAGATTTCTCGAGAAGTTGTGGTTTTGCTGCTTAAGCACGATCAGATCAGAAGATTAGAGAGCATCAGTCTGTTTCTTGGTTTGGGTGCTGGTGTGATCTGTTCTGTGAGCAGGGTTTCCTGTGACGCTGAAGCCTTCCCTATGAATCTGAAACAAGTCACGGAATAAATGAACAGTGACAGAACATGAAGAGATTGACTACAAATCAAAAATTTCTGTGGCACCAGGTACCCCCTGTCAGCATAACATGATGTTGCAGCTCAAACAAGTTGAGATAAGGAAGTAAGAGGAGTCAAGTAGCTGGAGTGCTGGGACAAGGGACTACATAGACCTGTGCTTCATTGCCAGTTTGTTCACCAATGTTCAGGTACCTAGACAACTTTCCTAGTTTGATGATTAATAATTGTGAATAAATGGCCTACTGGGTAGTCCACAGATTAACTTAAATCACTGAAGGGAACCTAAATTGTACTAGTTGGTTCTGGAATTGTATATGTATGCAATTGTATGTTAGGGTCACGCAGGGGCTGGAGCATCTCTGCTATGAGGACAGGCTGAGGGAGCTGGGATTGTTCAGACTAGACAAGACAAGGCTTCTGGGTGAACTTATAGCAGCCTTCCAATATTTGAAGGGAAACTACAGAAAGGCTAGAGAGGGACATTTTACAAGAGTGTCCAGTGATAGGACAAAGGGAAATGGCTTTAAACTGAAGGAGAATGGGTTTGGATTAGAGCTTATGAAGAAATTCTTCAATACAAGAGTGGTGAGACTCTGGAATAGGTTACCCAGAGAGGCTGGGGATGTCTCCTCCTTGGAGATGTTGAAGGCCAGGTTGGATGAGGCTTTGAGCCACCTGGTTGAATCAAGAGGCATCCCTCTTAATGGCAGAGAGGTTGGATTAGATGATCTCTGATGTCCCTTCCAACCTACGTCATTCTGTGTTAGAAGCAGATGCTTCTTCTGAACTTGTATACTGTAACTATGTAGTGTTGAGTATGTGGTTTAAAACAAGGCATCAGCTTTGGAGAAGTGTCATCTAGTGACAGGACAAGGGGCAATGGGTATCAGCTGGAACACAGGAGGTTCCACATCAATATGTGAAGGAATTTCTGTGACGGTGATGGAGCACTGGAACAGGCTGCCCAGGGAGGTTGTGGAGTCCTCTCCTCTGGAGACATTTAACACCCAACTGAATGTGTTCCTGTGCTACTTGGTCTAGGTGATCCTGCTGTGTTAAGGGGATTGGACTGGATGATCTTTGGAGGTCCCTTTCAATCCCTAATAATTCTAAGTGGATGTTATCATCTTTCTAAATTGCCACCAAGATGTGAATAAAGGAGCTGTGTTAAAGGTATTTGGTTTTTGAGACAAGGTCAGGAGCAGTAAGCAGCTAGGAGGGCTTTGAGGCTCCTCCATGGGTAGATATGGACCTTAAGAACACAGTTTAGCAGGGCTTGGTAGACTTAGGTTAATGGTTCAACTTGATGATCTTGAAGGTCTTTTCCAGTCTACGTGATTCTCTGATTCTTTTTGCGGAACAGAATTGCTGGATCTAATCACATAGAATTATTTTGGTTGGAAAGATCATCAACCTTTGACTCAACATTGCCAGATCACCACTAAATCACGTCCTTCAGCTTCAGCGATACGTCTGTGTGTCTGGACTTCCAGGGATCATGATTTCCCCTCTTCCCCAGCAGCATCTTCCAATGTCTGATAACCTCTTCGGTAACGAAATCCTTCCTCATGTCTAAATGGAACCTTCCTTGACACAACTTGTAGTTGGAACCTTCTGTCAATCCTAGACATATACAGTCCTTGAGAACGACAGTAGGACTTCTTGGAGGTGGTTGTTTTTGCTCACAGTCTGTAATGGAGCACAGCCTTTCGCTGCAGCCATCTCTTCCCTATTAAATGGTGTCTGAAGCCCTAGAATGTAGAAGTTCTGCTGTTGCCCTTTCCTCAGCGTGCAGAAAGGATATTAAACACCGTTTTTAATCACGTCAGCCAGCAGCAGCACACGAGAACTGGCTGTTCTAAACGCGCGGTCTGTTTGCACGGAGAACAAAGCACTAATTACATTTAATCAGAGAATAATAATTATGGCATCTTTTCAGGAAAGGCAAAATTACAGGGGATTCTGAGAAACATTTTTAGGCCATCAGAAGGTGGGACTTGATATCCAGTTATTGTTACTCCTTAGCTTAGCTTATTGTACTGTGTGAAACACTTTATGCTACAGATCTAAATGCAGCAGTGAGATTAGTGGATGGGATTGTCCTTGCTGCTAGCAAGAGTTTGCTGCAAGCTCTGCAGGCAGAATTGTGTTTCATTTACACTGCTTTGACTTGCCCAATTGTTGACAATGTTTTAGCATAAACTTTCTCTCTACTTAGTGATTTCAACTCAGAGCACAAATGTGGGTGGGGTGCATTCATGCACACTAGGGACTGTGTCTAGCTAAGACCAGTTGTCCCAGCACAAGCAAGGAGCGTGTTGCTGAGGCCCTGGGGAAGCTCCGTAGAATGCTCTTGGCAGTTCCACAGACTAGTTAGTTCTGGGTCGCGCCGGAGTGAATGAAGCATGTCATTTGTCTCTCGTGCTTACACAGAATCATAGAGTCATGAAGGTTGGAACAGACCCCTGAGGTCATCAATCCAACTGTCAGATAACAGATAAGAGAGAAGGCATTTTTCAAAGGGGTTATAAAACTGAGGTCTTTAGTACCTGTGATTTATCATAGATCCCCTAATCCTGTCCACAGAAGATTCAACATTAATAGAACGGCTTTGTCAGTGGAACAGGAGGTTTCTACTTACTTCTGTTTTATATATCTTTATTTCTTGGGCTAAAAGTTACTTGTAATAATGTTAATATGTCATGCAAGCTTCAATAATTAATTGCCATTAGTTATCAGTGCTTCAAAACACTCCTGGGTGTGTTCCTGTGTGACTTGGTCTAGGTGACCCTGCTCGGGCAGGGGGATTGGACTAGGTGATCTCTTGAGGTCCCTTTCAATCCCTAATGTTCTGTGTGACTCTGTGATTCACTGCTTGGAACAGAAGTTCATTTTTCACCTTGTTTTTCCCTACCCATCCCCAGGAACAAACACTGCAGTGAAGGCAAAGAATTCAGAAATAACTGAAGTTGGAGATTTTAGGATAGTGTATTTTTATGGCAAGTAGTTGCCTAGTTGCCCTGTCGATCACATAAAGGTTTGTTTCTCTTGCTTTGTCTAATATTTCTACACACATGGCAGTATGTTTTCCTGACAGGAACACTTGCTCCTTTAAAAGTGTAGAAACCAAAGTTCCATGAGTTTTTTTAGAGCATGCTTTAATAGAATAGTGGTGCAATTACTTACCCTGAAGTCATGAGAGATAAGTAAGGCTTCACAGGAAGCCTGGAGTTCCTTGGGTCATGTGAAAATAAAGAGATTTGTGTGCTTACAGCAACATCTGGTTTGGTCCCACAGTGAAAACTTAAAACCAGTGTCTTAAAACTGGTTTTGGTGCTTTGTTGTCCAGTGTAGTTCAATCATTAGGAACATTAGGAACTGGGAAGGACCTCAAAAGATCATCTAGTCCAGTCCCCCTGCCACAGCAGGACCACCTAGATCAAGTCACACAGGAACATGGTCAGGTGGGTTTTAAAGATCTCCAGAGAAGGAGATGCTACAACTTCCCTGGGCAGCCTGTTCCAGTGCCCTGTCATCCTCACCATGAAAAAGTTCCTTCTCATATTGATGTGGAACCTCCTAGTTCCAGCTCACACTCTTTGCCCTTTGTCCTATCATTAGATCCTGCTGTTGCATGGGGATAGGACTAGATGATCTTTCGAGGTCCCTTCCAATCCCTAATGATTCTGTGATTAGATGACACTGAGAAGAGCCTAGCTCCATCCCCCTGACTTGGGAAACAACTTCTGATGGAGGCTCAATAGCTTTCTGTATAACCCAAGAGATACAAGAGCTCTACAACAATGAACTTTCCAAAGCCAGCAAAAGAAGAAGTGAGAGCACTGAGAAGGTAACCATGCAAAAGTACAGAGAACCAAAGTATTAGTGAGAAAACCTCGGAAGTACAAATAGCTACTCTAAGACTAAAGATCTTACTAAGACCTTCTGAATTTTCAAAATAAATGTTATTTGCTAGAATCTCGAGGAGAGGCTGAGGGAGCTGGGTCTCTTTAGCTTGGAGAAGAGGAGACTGAGGGGTGACCTCATTAATGTCTACAAATATTTGAGGGGTGGGTGTCAGGAGGATGGAACTGGGCTATTCTCAGTGTCATGTAGTGATAGGACGAGGGGCAATGCTTGTAAGCTGGAACATAGAAGGTTCCACATCAATATGAGAAGGAACTTCTTCCCAGTGAGGGTGATGGAGCACTGGAACAGGCTGCCCAGGGAGGCTGTGGAGTCTCCTTCTCTGGAGATGTTCAAGACCCACCTGGATGTGTTCCTGTGTGACTTGGTCTAGATGATCCTGCTGTGTCAGGGGGATTGGACTGGATGATCTTTCAAGGTCCCTTCCAATCTGTAGTGATTCTATGATTCTATGATCTGATATGTGAAGAAGGTTCCCTTTGCTTTTGGCTCTCTGATTACCTTTTGAATCAATGAACTGTGGGAGTAGCCCCAACAAGGTGCTATAATTGTTCTTAGTTTTTGGACTCTTGCAGCAGAGTCACGGAGTCTGGTTTTGTTAGTGATTTTATGCAGTTGTCACTCGTGCAGGGAACTCTTAATCTGAAAACAAACTATTGCTTGTGTTCCATTCTCATTAACTTCAAAGCTACCACCTGCTTTCTATTGAATTAGTAATCTAATTGTAGATAATGTATTTATAGAAGGCAGGGAGGGAGGGAGGCTTGCAGTGTTTACTACTCTGTTGCAGTAATGAGGGGAACGAGCTGTGCGCTGGGAATGACAAATTGTTAGTGCCCAGCCAGTGTGTCAGTATGCTGTGTTGGGGTTTTCTTCTTTCCTGTGATCCTCTGGTGATTTTTAGCAAGCAAACTCATCTGAGAGCTATTTCTGCCCCTGAAGGGGACCCCCTGCATAGGGTCTGCAGACACCGTTTGACTGATGGCGTTCATGAAATGTGAATGTGCTTGCCATCTCTGCAGTGCTGTTGGGACCACCAGTTAAACCTAGCAAGAATTAAAACTGCAGCTACAGTTGAAAAGACATAAATATTTAAAGTCAGGATTGATCATGTGCAGCCTTTGTGCTTAGGAAAACTGCCTGCAAACAGAACACTTAGTAGGATGTGTTATTGAAATGGATTCCTTTGTGTTATTTGTATTCATTGGTTTTGCACGTCCTGCTCCTCTATTTTCTGCTGGGAGGAGGTGGGACTGAGCTATGGAAGTTCAGGTGAACATCCACTGCTAAATATCCAAGTGGAGACCCATCTCTGCTTTCATCTGTGCTCCTGCTCTTGGCAGGTAATTAGCAAAAAAGAATATCACAGAATCACAGAACACTGCAGATTGGAAGGGATTTCAAAAGATCATCTAGATCAAGTCACACAGGAACACNGTCTAGGTGATCCTGCTGTGTCAGGGGGATTGGACTAGATGATCTTTTGAGGTTCCTTCCAATTCCCAATGATTCTATGACTCTATGATTCTATGATCATTCAAAGAGAGATTAGAAACAGCACCTGTGAGGTCCCTTCCAACCCCTAATGATTCTATGATTCTATGATTACTCTGCTAGTGTGAAAAACATGGCAGCTTTCAAATAGAAAGGCAACTGGTCATGTTCTTATTACAAGTGCTATTGAATTGTGCAAGTGGCAACATAATCCCTCCAAAAACACCTTTTCATGCTGTTCTTTGCACTTTTCTGGTTCCCTCCAGTTTTCCTGCTTGGCCGCTGTCGAACTGTAAGTGATGTTACTGAGGCTTGACTTCTCTCAGGGCTCTAACAGCTTGATTCTCCTCATGGCAGAAGGAGGTAAGTTTGTTAGATAGAAGGCACTGGTTTTTGAAGGCATTATAACTGTGCCTTGTTCAGATGGGATGGCTGGCCAGGGTAATCATCTCCTGCTTCCTATTTACACCAAAACTGACCCTTCAGGACATTCTTCTGGCCCAGAATATAACCTCCCCAAAGGGAAAAGCAGTTCTACACGCCAGGCTGGTAAAACTGTGCTGTCTCATGTGTGATCTTTGCTCCATAAAACAGGCTGCTCCATGTGTGAAATAACATGATAGAACACCGTCGTTTGTTGTGCAGTCTGTCTGGCCCCAAGGGTTTGCTTTGCTCTGCCACCTGAATACCTGCTGGGACCTAGAAGCTTTTAGTGGGTTTATGTTTCAGCTATTTCCCACAAGCTTGGCTGTTCCTACAGTCTATCCCTTGTGCCTTTCAACCAGGATTTCCCTTACACTGTGTCATCAGGATCTCAACCTGATTGTGACGAATATTTTTCTTAAAAGCTTCATATAGTCATGTCAAAGTGTGGCAGGAAAAGAAGCTAAAACCCTTGTTCTTTCCAAGTAGTCATGAATGTCTAATAGATCTCTGAGCTGCAGGCTTGGCATCTGCTGTTTTAAAGCTCTGTTATCCGTGTAAAATACAACTACTCGTAGAATCACAGAAACATTCAGGTTGGAAAAGACCCTTGGGATCATCAACTCCAACCGTCAAACCTGCTCTACAAGTTCACCCCTAAACCGCATCCCCCCACGCTACATCTAAGCATCTTTTAAAGTCATCGAGGGATGGGGACTCAACCCCCACCCTGGGCAGCCCATTCCAGTGCCTGACTGCTCTCTCCATGAAGAATTTTTTCCTGATGTCCAATCTAAACTGCCCTTTTTGGAGCTTGAAGCCCTTCCCTCTGGTTCTGTCACTAATTACCTATGAGAAGAGACCAGCACCACCATCTCTACAGTGTCCTGTCAGAGAGTTGTAGAGAGAGCATCCTTTTCCTCAAACTAAACAGCCCCAACTCTCTCAGTCTCTCCTTATAAGATTTATTCTCCAAACTCTTCACTAGCTTGGTTGCCAGTGCTGCCGTTCAGTGGGACCTGGAAAGGCTGGAGAGCTGGGCAGGGAGGAATTTAATGAACAACAGCAAGGGTAAGTGTAGAGTTTAGCATCTAGGGAAGAACAACCCCAGGTACTGGTATAGGTTGGGAACTGACCTGTTGGAGAGCAGTGTAGGAGAAAGGGACATGGGGGTCCTGGTGGACAGCAGGATGACTATGAGCCAGCAGTGTGCTCTTGTGGCCAAGAAGGCCAACAGCATCCTGGGGTGGATCAGTAGGAGGGTGGTTAGTAGATCGAGAGAGGTTCTTCTCCCCCTCTACTCTGCACTGGTGAGACCACACGTGGAGTCGTGTGTCCAGTTCTGGGCCCCTCAGTTCAAGAAGGACACACAATTGCTGGAGACAGTCCAGTGCAGAGCCATGAAGGTAGTAGGACACCTCCCATATGAGGAAAGGCTGAGGGATCTGGATCTCTTGAGCTTGGAGGAGACTGAGGGTTGACCCCATTAATGATCTTTCTAGGCCCCTTCCAATCCCTCTGTGATTCTGTCATCTTCTTTTTTGTTGTTTTAATGTTCCTTAACATAAAAGTTTTATTTTCTTTCACTCTAATGCTGTGCCTCTACATGTCCTCTTCCTCAGATTGATTTGAAGTCATTGAAGTTACAGCAAGGCTGAGCTTAGCTTTCTCTGTCTTTTCCAGTTTATACTTGCTGTCCTGGCTTTTGAAGTTCATTATCTCTCGAGCTGGTTTGTTTTGTGTTTGTATGACATCACCCAAGTTCCATTCTTAATCACTTATGCAATGTCTGAATGCCTTGCAGGACTTTGATTCAGTCGCCTACCCTCTTGGAGGCTTTTTCTATTCAAGCAACTCATTTTTGCTTGACTGAGCTATTAATTGAGTTTTCTCTTGCTTACAACAATCTTACTGCATAAAGTGAAAAACCAAAGCAAAAGCAAAAAGCCAGACAAGTGTGAAGGAAAGGGGGGAGAGGGAAGAGTAATGTAAGCTCCATGAATGCTTTTGTCTGTTGAAGTACCTTGGGGATCTTCATTTCAGATCTATAGTTTTGTCAATTACACAAACATATTTTGCAGTAAAGGTTTATCTGTTTCATACTGCTGGCAATCATGGAGATTCTTTGTGTTTGAAAGCACTTTCTGCTTGATGATGAACAAAGAACAGGTTTTATTTGAGTCCATGCAAGTGATGTGAATAAAAACGTGAGTGCGTGGAGATGGTATGAGTAGGGGCAGGAGCTGTTTGAGTCATCAGTTTATTCCTTGATGTCACAAAGTATTCTAGCACCTGGCTGGCTCTGTTGGTAGAGCATGGGACTCTGAATTCCTGGGGTCATGGCTTTAACCCCCATGTAGGACATCTTGAGACAGCACTGTAGGGTTACCCTGCTGCAGCAGATGGGCATGGACTTAGATGATCTTTCAAGGTCCCTTCCAACCTTAGATGATCTTTCAAGGTCCCTTCCAACCTTAGATGATCTTTCAAGATCCCTTCCAACCTTGGATGATCTTTCAAGGTCCCTTCCAACTTTAGATGAACTTTCAAGGTCCCTTCCAACCCTAGATGATCTTTCAAGGTCCCTTCCAACCTTGGATGATCTTTCAAGGTCCCTTCCAACCTTAGATGATCTTTCAAGGTCCCTTCCAACCTTAGATGATCTTTCAAGGTGTCTTCCAACCTGTAACATTCTGTGATTCTAATACTCTTTGATTGGAGACTAAAAATAGGATAAATATAGGATTATTTAAGTACTTAATAACAAAGATTCCTACCTGTTCTTGAAAGCAGTAAGTGTTTTGTGTGTATCTCTCTCCTTCCGTGGAGATGTTTAAAACCCACCTGGATATGTTACTGTGCAGCTTGACCTGAGTGATCCTTCTCATGCAGGGGGATAGGGCTAGATGATCTTTCGAGGTCCCTTCCAATCCCTGATGCTCTGTGAGTCTGTGATCTACAGTCAGATTTACCCTGGTTATTCCTGATGCCACCCTTGCTTAACTGTTCCACAGCTTCGGTGCTGAAGAGCTGAGCCAAACTCATTCAGTTCCCTGAAGAACAAGTTGCTTTTACTGAATGTGTGGAAAATTGGAATTTAATATTTTACAGGTTTTAACAGAAAAAAGGGGGTTTTCTGTGTTATTTACAGTTAAGCCCTCGATAACCAAGCAAGGATTGTTCCAAGAAGCCCCTGAGCTTTCACTAGAAAGGCTGTGTGTACTCTATAAGGATACACTCTCTAAACATTCTTATGCTTCTCTAGAAAATTACCTTTTCACAGTCAGACCCAGAGAACTGTTTTAGCTCTTCACTCTACCCAGAGCTGAGGATTTACCATTGTGGAATGAAGAGGTTTCCAAGCTCCTTGAAGCTGGGCCAAGGTAGGAAGATGCAACGTGATGTGTGGTGTGTTCAGAGGGCAAGAAACCCTAACCACTTGCATTTGTTCTACTTCTATGGAGTAAAAATCTGTGGATGAAGCAAACTTGGTGCAAACGTTGGTTATTTTGGGATGTAATTTGTGATTACAGAGAAGAGTCCATGCCAAAACTCTCCATGCCATAAAAATTAGAGAGGAAGATTGCAGATTGGAGGGTGTGATGCTTTGAAGCATGGGTTGAGTCAGCTCTTGGCTTACTTCTCCGCTTCAAACTTTCCCTGCAGTGCAGAACTAATCTGTTAGTGTTTGACATCACAACTAGAACTTCTTCCCTGGAAACTTATGGGGACACCTGATAACACACTGTGTTTCACAGACTCACAGAATCATTAGGGATTGGAAGGGACCTTGAAAGACCATCTAGTCCAAGATAGAAGAAGAAGATAGATCGTAGAATCATTAGGGATTGGAAGGGACCTTGAAAGACCATCTAGTCCAAGATAGAAGAAGAAGATAGATCTTAGAATCATTAGGGATTGGAAGGGACTTTGGAAGACCATCTAGTCCAAGCCCCCTGCCACAGCAGGATCACCTAGACCAAGTCACACAGGAACACATCCAGGTGGGTAACATGAAAAGACTTTAGGAAGGGGAAAGGAGGAGAGTGAAGTGGCAGATGATGTACTTTGTAATGAAAAGAGGAGAGCAGGAACTGATTGGATGTAGTTGAACTTAGATCAATGCCTGGAGTAGAAATTGAAGAGCTGAGGGGAAAAGAAGGGCTAATAAACCTGAGTTAAAGGTTCTTTTTTCACAGAGAAAGAAGTAGAAGATTTTACCACTCTAACTCTGAAGGAGTGGCCCTGCTCTGCACATCATGGCATGAACGAAGAACAGACTATGCTGCAGCTTGAAATACCTTAATGCTACTTGTTGGGTCTCAGTGTTATTTTGAAAGCAGTTTTTGCGTAGCCCCCTCAAAGGTGAGTTGCAGCAGACCTGCTCCTTGATTGATTCAGTTAAGAAAGGACAAATATCTCCTAACTGTAGGACCATTTGTTTAGCCTGATGCTTCAGTCAGGTCCATTGTGAAGCAACTTCATTGCAGGGAAAGCAGCACTAAGTGGAACAACATCCTGAGTCTCCATACACTGCAGGCTGGTGTTTATTCTGATGTTGTCTCTGATTCTAACCTGTCACCTTTTAGAATAGTGGAAATGTTGCTAAAATTTGCTGATAAACTCTTTCTTAAAAAAAAAAGGGAAAGTTTATCAACTCAAGAGAGTTCATCACTCTAAAGCAACATCATCATTATTGCTCTTCTCAGTGGCACCCAAAGAGAGGACAAGGGACAGTGGGTGTCAGCTGGAACATGGGGGGTTCCACATCAATATGAGAAGGAACTTCTTCCCAGTGAGGGTGACAGAGCACTGGAACAGGCTGCCCAGAGCAGTGTGGAGTCTCCTTCTCTGGAGACATTTAAAACCCACCTGGATGTGTTCCTGTGTGACTTGGTCTAGGTGATCCTGCTGTGGTGGGGGGATTGGACTGGGTGATCTTTCAAGGTCCCTTCCAATCCCTAATGTTCTGTGATTCTCTGTGAAGTCATAGACAATTTTAAGATCCTAGGCACGTTCTGCTTTTCCCTGTATTTTCCATGTAGTTGTGGTTGGTGCAATGGTAGAGCTAAATGCCAAGAGTAATTTGGGATAGCATTCCTCTGACAGCACACAGACCTTCCTAGAGTAAGCTCTCTTTTTTCCTAGAGAAGGGAGAGAGGCACCTCAGAAAAGCATCTCCTTTCTTCCTAAAATGCATAGGAAAACCACTCCAGGAAACCTGTCTTGAGAGCATCCACATGTCTCCAGTGGCTGTAAGAGTCCTTAGAGAGCTTTACTCATCCTTAATCCCTATACTTCAGGTGCATAAATGTAGAGGAGGTTTGTTTGTCTCTCCTAAGAATGCTCGAGCAACAAAAGCTTCCACACTGAACGCAGACAGGCTCTGAAGACCCACTATGGCACTAGTAGCTCAGTGTGGCTGAGAAGTTTTAAAGAACATTCAGTTTTTATCTTGTCAGCTGGCAACCAACTTCTGTTACATACTGCTGGAGTGTGTAAAACACAGTCCAGGAATATGTGAGAAGCACAGACATGAATCACTTCTGGCTGATGATAGCTAAGCACAGTTTCATGCCATGGCTCAGCTGGCCGTCACTTTCACTGGACGTTGCCCAGATCCTTCTACCACTCTTCAGCTATTAAAGGAAAATGGAAAGAAGATAAATAGAGGAAAAGAAACAGGTCTTTTCCTTTTCATGTCTGAACCAATTTTGCATGAAAAATTAGCATGGGCTTTCCAGGTTCAGTGAGAAGCATGGTCAAGGTCAACTCTTGAAACTCTTCTTGTGTGTGCCCAGGAGTCTTTCCAAGCTAGCCTGGGATGGAGTGGAAGAGTGGACAAATGGAGTTAGTTTGAGTTGGCTGTTGATTAATCGTGAAACAGGACAGAGAGGAGATGAAAGGGGAAATATAACCCCACAAGGGCCTGGTATAGGTAGGCAAAGCTTTCTTTGCTTTCCTTGCTTTGTGGCATTCTTCAGTTTGGCTTCCAGAAGTGTGGTTGATCAGAAGAGGAAAGTGATGCTCTAGTCATCTGCAATTCAAACCATCCTGTCTACTTTTGAAACAGATCACTTTGGTGAAATAAACCACCCAAATTCTGTTGTGTGCTGCAGTTTTCCCATTTTCAGTGGCTTTCTTCTGACAATTTGTCTAGATAAGATTCACTGCTCTTCATTTCCATTTTCTTAACTCCGTTCCATTTTGCAAGAGACTTGGAACCAAGAGTGAAGTTTGTGGTTCAAGCAGCTGCCTTCCTCCTGCCTTCCTGATTGGTTTTGGTCTACAGGAGAGTCATTGTAGGCAGTGCATTGGTTTTGCTTTTTGGTGGGACAGCATTTGTACGTAGAGCTCTTCCATATGAGAGATACCAGTGCAAGCAACATCTGTGCATGATGCAGTAAGTGTTTGTGCAAGAGTCTAAAGTTGCCACTAAGAGACCAGACTGAAAGGGAAAGTGTTTCTTTTGTGATTTAATGTCACAGCAGTAATTGGAAGCTTTCATCTCTTGAGGAAGAGTGGCCAGGCTAGGTTCTGCCTGTTTTCCACACAGGCTAGATGAAGTTTTTTCCCTTTTGGACCACTAAGTGTTCAATTATTTTAACACAGAGCAAGGGAAACTCGTGCTGGTTTAATAGGAAGGACATTCTACTATGTGCTGAGAGATTCAGCTCCCTATTTCTGCCCTCAGTCAAGCATAGATCAGATCCCTGGGCAGGAGGGCTTTTTGGGGGATGTCTCACAGGGACACATCCAGGAGGGTTTTAAATGTCTCCAGAGAAGGAGACTTCACAACAACCTTGGGCAGCCTGTTCCAGTGCTGTCACCCTCACTGGGAAGAAGTTCCTTCTCATATTGATGTGGAACCTTCTATGTTCCAGCTCACACCCATTGCCCCTTGTCCTATCACTAGATGACATTGAGCAGAGCCTGGCTCCATCCTCCTGACACCCACCCTTCACATATTTATAGACATTAATGAGATCACTCCTCAGTCTCCTCTTCTCCCAGCTCAAGAGACCCAGCTCCCTCAGCCTCTCCTTGTAAGGGAGGTGCTCCACTTCTTTCATCATGCTTGTTGGTCTCCACTAGACTCTCTCCAGCAGCTCTGTGTTCTTCTTGAACTGAGGAGCCCAGAACTGGTCACAATACTCCAGATGTGGTGTCACTAGGGTAGAGCAGAGGGAAAGTAGAATCTCTCTTGATCTGCTAGTCCAATCCCCCTGCCAGAACAGGATCACTTGTATTTAATCTACGAGTAAACTTGTATTTAAGCCAGGAGTAGAAACTGAGCTTTAGTTTTACGGTCTTGTGTCCAGAATATTTTCTTGTTGATTTTGCTTGGGGCAGGCTGGCTGCAAAGCAGTCTAGCAGAAAGGGACCTGGGGGTTCTAATTGACAGGCAGCTGAATATGAGCCAGCAGTGTGCCCAGTTGGCATCCTGGCCTGGATTAAAAACTGTGTCCCCAGCAGGAGTAGGGAGGCGATTATCCCCCTGTACTGGTGAGGCTGCACCTTGAGTACTGGGTCCAGTTTTGGGCACCTCAGTACAAGGGAGACATCGAGGTGCTGGAATGAGTGCAGAGGAGGGCAATGAAACTGGTGAAGGGCCTGGAGAATAAATCTGATGAAGAGAGACTGAGAGAGTTGGGGCTGTTTGAGGAAGAGGATGCTTAGGGGACACCTCATCTACAACTATCTGACAGGACACTGTAGAGATGTTGGTGCTGGTCTCTTCTCACAGGTCATTAGCGACAGAACCAGAGGGAAGGCTTTCAAGCTCCAACAGGGTAGGTTTAGATTGGACATCAGGAAGAAATTCTTCACAGAGAGAGTGGTCAGGCACTGGAATGGGCTGCCCGGGGTGTTGGTTGAGACACCACCCTTGGATGAGTTTAAAAGATGCTTAGATGTAGCATTGGGGGATCTGTTTTAAGGGTGAACTTGTAGAGTAGGGTTGATGGTTGGACTCGATGATCCCAAGGGTTTTTTCCAACTTGAATGATTCTGTGCTTTTAACTCCATGCAGTTCTGGAAGAATGAGTTTTGTTCTGGAATAGGTTTTTCTTCCTTTTCTGTTCTCCCTGCTCATATTTGTCAGTGGACAGAAGAATTTGGATGGATAGAGGAATATTCTGTCTTTGTCAAATTCTCTTCTGTGTGCCTGTAATTGCAGCTTCAATGTAATGTTTTAGGAGCAAATCATACATCCTGAATTTACTGGGAGCATGAAAAGCCATTTCTTTCCCAGGTTATCTCCCAGCTGCAGCATCACAGAAACAAAGGAAATACTGTGTGGTTCTAACACAGCACGTATCTACCCTGGTAAACCTCTGCTGCAGAAAATTGTTCTCTGGTAGGTTGGGTTGCAGGACCCAGGAACAAGTAGGGATGAATAATAAACATAATAAACATCAGAAGGACGTAGGGCTCCTGGAGCATGTCCAGAGGAGAGCAACTCAAATGATCAGAGGGCTGGAGCACCTCCCCTGTGAGGACAAGCTGAGCAAGTTGGGGTTGTTCAGCTCAGAGGCTCCCAGGTGACCTTAGAGAAGCTTTCCAGTCTCTGAAGGGGGCTACAAAAAAATCTAGGGGAGGGCTTTTTATAGGGGTGTGTAGTGAGAGAACAGGGGGAAAGTGTTCCAGACTTGAAGAGGGGAGATTGAGGTTGGACGTGAGGAACATATTCTTTGCTGTGAGGGTGATGAGATGCTGGAGCAGGTTGCCCAAGGCAGTTGTGGCTGCCCCATCCCTGGAAGTGTTCAAGGCCAGGCTGGATGGGGCCCTGAGTAACCTGCTCTAGCACAGGTGTCCCTGCCTCTGCAGGGGGACTGGAACAGATGATCTTTAAGGTCCCTCCCAACCCTGGCCATTCCATGATTCTAACGATGCCTCATCCTGTGAGAGCCTCTCTGTGTTTAGCATGAAAGTGAGTGGAGTTAAAACAAGAGGCTGATCTTGAAGGAAACAAATCCAATTCAGTTCTGGTTTACTAGGTGGTCACACCAGTGTATGTGAGAATTAATTTTGATGTCAGCTGGGCTACGCTGTGTTTCGAGGGGTCTGCAGAGTGAACATTACCACCTAGTGGTGGCCAGCAGTGGGTAGGAGAAACTAACAGCAGACTACCTCGTGTAGGTCAAGTGTCTGCCTCGAGAAGTCTGTCCTGAGATCCTGTTGGGCTGCTGTTCAGTTTAGTCCCCAGGTTTTGCATTGTACATGGTAAATACCTCCATCCACGGAGCAAAGGAAAAGTACACGTGGTTGTGGTCAGAAATCCACTTGCCTTGGATTAGCTACATCAGCGTAACTACTACTGCACAGCAGAGGTGTGGTGCTGCCAGGCAGGTTGTATTACATGTGAGACAGCTGCAACTGGTGTTGTGCTGGTGAGAACAGCCAACACCTCTGCTGAGGACAGCCAACATCTCTGCTGAGGACAGCCAACACCTCTGCTGAGGACAGCCAACACCTCTGCTGAGGACAGTCAACACCTCTGCTGAGGACAGTCAACACCTCTGCTGAGGACAGTCAACACCTCTGCTGAGGACAGCCAACACTTCTGCTGAGGACAGTCAACACAACACCTCTGCTGGGGACAGCCAACACCTCTGCTGAGGACAGTCAACACTTCTGCTGAGGACAGTCAACACCTCTGACGGGGACTGAATTTCTTTCACGTGTGCTGTGTCAAAAAGTTAGTTAAAGCCAGCAATTGAATTTCTTGAATAGAGTGGAACCATTTGTTCAAATTTTTAAGCAGATTTTTTTAATCCCTAGAAGAAAAAAGTTTAATTTCCATTATGCTGAGAATGCAGTTCTGATACTTGATACTCTACAGAGGAACATGCATCAGCTCTTTCAAAAGATCAGAGTGTTGAGTCTCTCAAATAGCTCATGTACCTGTGGTTAAATTTGAGATAGACTCATAGGTTGCCCAGGGTTGGAAGGGACATTAAAGATCATCTAGTTCCAACCCCTCTGCATAGGCACCTTCACTAGAGCTGGTTACTCAGCACCTCATCCAGCCTGGCCTTCAATATTTCCAGGAATGGGGCAGCCATAACCTCCTTGGGCGACCTATTCCAACATCTCACCATCCTCACAGGAAAGAATTTTCTCCTGATGTCCAACCTCAATCTCCCCTCTTCAAGTCTGGAACCCTTTCCCCTTGTCCTTTTGCTATGCACTTGTGTAAAAAGCTCTCTCCCAGCTTTCTTGTAGCCCCCTTCAGAGATTGGGAAGCTGCTAGATGGTCACCTGGAGGCTTCCTCTTCTCCAGGCTGAACAACCCCAACTTGCTCAGCCTGTCCTCATAGAGGAGCTGCTCCAGCCTTCTGATCATTTGAGTTGCTCTCCTTTGGGTATGCTCCAGGAGCTCTCTGTCCTTCTGATGTTGGGGACTCCAGAGCTGGACACAGGACTCCAGGTGGGGTCACACATGTGTTTCTGACACTGGGGGAGGACAATGAAAGTTGTAACTCGTTCCCAACCAGTTGTGTGAAGAGACAGGTACGGCTCTTGGTGTTGCCAACATTCCTGACCAACCCTCTGATGTTTCATAACCAGAGACAGCAGCAGTAGTGTCTGAAAGGATCTTTAAAGAGGCTTTTTTGTATGAGGAAACATTCCCTTTGCTATTCTTTGAAAAAATAAATAGAGAAAGATTAAAACTTTCAATTCTGAGAGAGGTTTCCTCAACTTTTAAGCTAAGATATTTACTGTAGGTAATATCATTACTGCGGTAATTTTTGTAGGTAATTGATTTTCAGGGATCACTGGAGAATTTGATTAAGGCTGGCTTGAGTAGGCAGCAGCCTGGAGAGTAGATTGCATGCTCTTTATGTCTTGGAAGACAAGCATCACCTGCTGTCACTTCACATCCCATTTTTCTGGGAAAAAATCAGAGGGAAGAAGGAAATTTAAAGAATGTGGAAAACCAGTTTGAACAAGTGGGAGGAATAAGGGGCTATCACAGAGAACGCAGGGGTGTAATGGGAAAGGCTAAGGCAAGTCTGGAATTAAATCTGACAGGGGTGCAGAGGACCATCAAAAACAGTAATATGGGGTTTTTTCAGCATATCCATGGAAAAAGGAAGAGTAGGGAAAACGTTATCCTGCTGATGGATGACGTGGGCACCCTAAGGACAGAGCTATTGACTGCTGCCTTTGTGTGTGTGTTCACTGCTAAAGCCAGCCCTCTTGAAGCCCAGCTGTTTCCAGCTGTGCCCAGTGACAGGACAAGGAGCAATGGGCACAAGCTGGAGCACAAGAACTTGTTTACAGTGCAAGTCCCAAAGCACTGGAACAGGCTGCCCAGAGAAGCTGTGGAGTCTCTTCTCTGGAGATGCTCATGTCCTGCCTGGATACAGCACTGTGCACTGTGCTCTAGGCAGTCCCCTGCTTTGGCAAGTTGTTGGATTTGATGATTTCTTGATGATGATGGACTTCTCTGGACTTGATTTCTTGATGATGATGGACTTCTTTGGACTTGATGATTTCTTGATGATGATGGACTTCTCTGGACTTGATTTCTTGATGATGATGGACTTCTTTGGACTTGATGATTTCTTGATGATGATGGACTTCTTTGGACTTCATGATTTCTTGATGATGATGGACTTCTTTGGACTTGATGATTTCTTGAGGTCCTTTCCAACACCAACAATTCTGTGCTTGTGTAGACCCACTCTTACTTCCATGTGTGTGGTTAAACCATGAGGATTTAAGCTCGTGATTGCAATTGACTCAAGACCAAACATAAGGCAAAATGTTTGACCTGAATACTGAAAACTGTTCTGCTGAGTAATTTATGTATTTCACAGAACCACAGAACATTAGGGATTGGAAGGGATCTCAAAAGATCATCCAGTTCAATCCCCCTGCCACAGCAGGATCACCTAGACCAGGTCACACAGGAAACAGAAAGGCTTGTGCAAAGCACATCTCCCAGTCCCAAATCCCCTGCCATGGGCAGGGACACCCCACCCTAGATCTGCCTGGTCAGAGCCTCATCCAGCCTGGCCTTAAACACCTCCAAGGATGGGGCTTCCACCACCTCCCTGGGCAACCCATTCCAGGCTCTCACCACTCTCATGGTGAAGAACTCCCTCCTCACATCCCCTCTAAATCTACCCATCTCCAGCTTTGCTCCATTGCCCCTAGTCCTGTCACTACTTGACATCCTAAAAAGCCCCTCGCCAGCTTTTTTTGTAGCTCCCTTCAGATACTGGAATTAAGTTATCTGTGATGGAAAATCAGCTCTCTTCAGCAAAGGAAAGAGCTAGTAAGATGGGGTTTTTAGAAATAGAACCAATGAACCTATTTCTGATGTAGCTGCCCCCTGTCTTCAGATGTAGAGGCAGCCTAACCTCACTAGCACTCAGTTTATGCTTCACAGATGTCCTACATGGGGCTTGAATCCATGACCCCAGGAATTCAGAGTCCCATGCTCTACCAACTGAGCCAATTGGGTGCTTCCTTCATTGGCTCCTGCAGGACTTGAGCACCTCCTAAGCCTTAAGTAGTTGCAAGCTGCTGTGCTGAATCTTGGCTGATGACAGGCTGTTCCTTCTTTGATTCTCGAAGTCAAATTGAATTTCACCCATGCAGGCACACATTCGCTGGCTCTCATGCATATACATGCTCTGCTGAAAGCAAGTATGATACAGGCACAGAAACAGGGACTATATGGATTTAGTGGTGGAGTTAAGACTTCAGGAAGATAAGCCTTGGTTACTGGGAAGTCCTTTCCTGAAGTGAAATTTGCAATGCAAGCCTCTGCTGCAAAATAGAAATGGGTTTTGTGAGAGGAGAGTAAAGCGTGACAGAGTATTAATTTAAGATGGAAAATTACAACTCTGGTAGCATTTGGTTTAAATTCCTTGCAGAACCTTTTATGCTTTTTTCTGAGCCTTCTATAATTCACACCTAAGAGCTGCTGTGTTTTATAACGGGACTCCGACTAAATCACAGAGTCATAGACTCATAGAATCATTAGGGA
>VXBP01007187.1:0-21621 GCA_013400115.1 Rhinopomastus cyanomelas | reverse complement strand
GATGACACAAAGCTGAGTGGAGTGGCTGACACCCCTACAGAGTGTTCTGCTTGAGTATTGCGTCCAGTTCTGGGCTTCTCAATTCAAGAAGGACAGAGCTGCTGTAGGGAGTCCTGTGTAGTGCAACGAGGATGGTGAAGGAAGTGGAGCAGCTCCCTTATGAGGAGAGGCTGAGGCAGCTGGGTCTGTTTAGCTTGGAGAAGAGGAGACTGAGGGGTGACCTCATTAATGTCTATAAATATTTTAAGGGTGGGTGCAAGGAGGATGGAGCCAGGCTCTTCTCAATGTCATCCAGTGATAGGACCTGGGGCAATGGTTGTGAGCTGGAACATAGGAGGTTCCACATAAATATGAGAAGCAACTTCTTCCCAGTGAGGGGGACAGAGCACTGGAAGAGGTTGCTTTGGATAGTTGTGGAGTCTCCTTCACTGGAGACTTTTAAAGCCTGCCTGGATGTGTTCCTGTCCAACTTGATCTAGGTGATCCTGCTGTTGCAGGGGGATTGGACTAGATGATCTTTCGAGGTCCCTTACAATTTCTAATGATTCTAACAAACATTGTAAACAAACATTGAAATTGAGTTTGAAATTGTGTTTAAACTTAAAAATGTTTAGAGATTTAGACGATAATGTCAAATTTATTAAAAGTATCTTTTACAAAAACCTTTACATCACAGCAAAGAACAGTACATAAATTTTCATAGAAGATGGCAATTTCTGCAATGGATGTGCGTCCAGGTATATAAAGGGTTATTTTCTCAGAATCAATCTCTAATCACTGCCTACTTGTAGACAGCTATGAGATGAGGTTGTAGTGACATGGGTGTTGGCATCTTCTCCATAGGGACTAGCAACAGGACAAGAGGAAATGGAGTCAAGTTGCTCCAGGGTAGGTTAAGATTGGATCTTAAGAAAAAATTCTGGGAAAGAATGGAGAGACCTTGGAACAGGCTGCCCATTGTTGCAGTGGCTCTAATAGTCTAAGTTACAGCCCGTATCCCGTGAATTGGCTGGCCGGCCTTCAGGCTTCTTTACGTCTGACTCCTACGGTCCCGTGCCTTGCCTGGACCATTGCATGCTATTCAGGACACCAATATGGTTAGCAGCAAATGGCGTTTATTACAAATAACACACACTTAACATAGCTTTCCCTTATTGCACTACTACCAATCTTTTTCACTGCAGTTATCTCTCTCTGCCCAAGGGACTCGTGGTAGGCAGTGTTTTTCTCCATATTTGGTCTTGTTTTGTTCTTCTCCTTCAAGGACGATTCCTGCAGGTCCCTGAGAGCCGAAAGGTCCCTAAAACAGCTCCTTCTGGACCTGTGGAGCCAAGGGGCCCATAAAACAGCTCCTGCAGAGCCTGTGGGGCCAAAGGGCCTGTACGGACCCTAACATCATTGCAGCCGCCTTATAAGCAACAATTTTAGCAACTACTACAGCCCATGGATGGGGTGGAGGTACCATCCCTGGAGAGATTCAACAAACAGACAGACATGGTATTGCAGGAGAAGGGTTAGTGGTTCGGGGTTGCAGAACAGGCAGTTGGACTTCATGATCTTGAAGGTCTTTTGCAACCTTGATGATTCTGTAATTCTATGATCTGATAGATATTACAGAAGCAGGCAGATGTCCTTTGTTAGTTCTCTTAGAAAAAGGAGCGATTATGTACATGAGAACAAATACTTGGTATGCAGAGTTCAGCTCCAAAGCTCACAGCCCACAGTGAAACTTCCCATGCTGTAAGAACAATGTAATGGAAGGGACTAGAGGGAATGTTTGATCAGGAGAGGCTGAGAGAGCTCAGCATGTTTAGCCCAGAGAAGAGGAGACTTAGGAGGGACATTCTCACTCTCTACAAATCCCTTAAGGGAGGTTGTAGTCAGGTGGGGGTCAGGGTCTTCTCACAGGAAACTAGTGACAGGACAAAAGGGCAGGACTTGAAGCTTCCCTGGGGGAGGGTTAGGTTGGATGTTAGGAAGCCCTTCCTCATGGACAGGGTGATCAGACTCTGGAATGGACTGGCCAGGACAGTGGTGTAGTCCTCATCTTTGAAGGTGTTTAAGGAAAGACTAGATGCAGCCCTTAGTGCCCTCATCTGATGTGGTGATGTCAGGTTCTGGTCTGGGCTAGATGAGCTCAGAGGTGTTTTCCAGCCTCAATTATTCTGTGATTCTGTGACACTGTTCAGCTTAAGGAGCTGTAACTTCTAGTCTCTCCATCAAAACAAATAACCTGTGACATTAGAACATGTGCTTGAGAGAGGCCTCCTACTTAAATTTTAAAGTGCAGGGAGTATTTACTATTTATTTGTTAATTTCCATATTACTGTGGTTCTGAAATAAGCTTCATTCAACAGCTACGAACGTGGACTCTAGAATTTGTCTCTGTACTTCTTTCTCCTAAAAGCCTCTCATGCCAGTTGTCCATCTTAAGAAGAAGACAATCTTCAAAAGCAAAACCTTCCTCTTTCAAATAGAACTTACTTATATGTGGTAATGTTTTCTAGATGCACAGTTTGAAACCTGAGCTCCTTTGAATTTATGTACAATTGATATATTTCTGAAATACCCTGTAGAAGTTTGTAAGGGGGCACAGTCTTTGTCCTTCATCACTGATGCAGTTCTACTTCCTTCAAGATTATTAGTAAATGGAGACTTGCAAAAGCAGAGTGAGAACCAATCTTAACAGCCAATCTTCTTTATAGATGTGCACCTCAAAGAATTCCTATAATAAAACGCTTTTGTATTTCAGATGTAAAGAATTAAGGAAAATGCTCTATTACGATGAACTTGAAAATCTTCCCTGCTCCACTGAGAAACAAATAAACTGTGTATCTGTGAAATAATTACTGGAGGTAACTTGAAAATTAAACTTACATTAGAAATAGAGCATTATTCATGTATTAAGGAAACTTCTAAGTCTCCAGGGTGGAGTACAGCTGGTATGCAGGAATCCCTTCCTCCAATGGTTCCCCAGGCAACTTGACCTGCCACCTTGGAATCCACATGTGGGATGGAGCGATGTGGAGACATTGTGGCCAAAGAACCTGTAAATCTGTTGCTCTAATAAATTACTCCTGTTCACGTAAACTAGCCTCACTGTTTCTCACCAGGCATCGCACGAGTCCATAGATTGTGGCTAGACGAGAACAGGACACACTATCGAGTGAATCCGAGTTACACAGACTGATAGCGCCGGCACTATTGAGTGAATCTCATCTAGTTATCGGACTTACAGTGTGAAATTAGGTATCACTCAGGATTTTGACCTATAAAGCAAAGGGGTTCACTTCCTACCAAATTTGCTGCTTTTTTAATGCAACAGTATCACTGTCAAGGATCTATGATGCTGCTACTGCCATAAAGTTTCAACAGGGCTGTAATTCAGCAGTGAAGGCTTAATCTCTAAAGTATAGTGTTTAATCTCTTAAGTATATGCTTAATGCAATCCTATCAATCAAACAATTAAAAGTAGGATTGTGTTCTATTGACTATATTGTTCTGTTTCTAATGGTAAACACAGAGTACTGAGAATAGTTTTACGAACTCTACATTTCTAACATAATTTCTAGATGATGTAATTTCTAGTTTCTGCCTCTCAAATCACATTCAACATTGCAAAGAATGAGAAACACTAGAGGTCTTATATCCTGCTGGAGTACTCAAATATTCCATGGTATCTGAGTGTTCCCTAAGTATTGTTCATAATTTCCACGGTTATCTTCTGTAACAGCAATGTGGATATGAATGAGTATCCATCTCAAAGCAGCCTAGTGGCTTCTTTTATCACTCCATGGCTACATGTGCCACTCAGGTATCTTATCCCTACAGAATATATATTTACTTAGGCTCAGACTGCCAGCCTGCACACCTAGTATCTCTGAGTCACCCATCCCTTCCTCTTTTTGCTTAAGGATCAACAGTTTGGGCAGACTTCCAACATGGCCACAGAAACTGGCCTTCTTATCACCTCCTACAATAGGCTCAATCTGGAAAAATATCTGTCACAAATGAAAATAAAAGTTGACTCAAGAAATAAAGACAAAAATTAAAGTAACTTCCCCCTTTCCCAGGATGAACTTCACCCCTTCATCTCTGATTCCCCTACGTCTTTCTCTCCAGGCAGTGCAGATGGATGAGGTATGGAGGGCTGTGGTCAGTCCATCACAGCTCCTCTCTGTCATTCCTTCCTCCCCTGCAGCTCTGACACTTTGCCATGTAAAGAACACACCACGGATTTCAGTGCTTGTTCTAGAGGTAACTACCTGAAGCTTTGCTGATGCTTTGTCTTGATACAGAGGGGTTGTGCAGCCAGGGTGTTAAAAACAAATTAAACACAGAAAAAAGCACACATTTACTGTTTCTGATGAAATAAGTATTATTCATCAGCATCCTCTTCGAGGTGAAACATGTCTACATAAGTGGTGGGTCTTTGTTTCTTTGCCATGCACTGATGGTCATGGACAGGAGACTGATCTCAGAGCCTGCACTCCATCTTCAGGAGCAGAGTCTGCACTCCAGTTTCATTAGGTGCTGTTATATTCACAAGCCAAAAGTGAATTACTTTGTTGAGGACCAAGACTTTGCTGTCAAACCTTTCAAGCATTTAGAAGATACTTCCTAGTCAGGCAAAAGAATAAGACCCATAATCATAGGTGGGAAGCTGACTGTTTCTGAGCATAAAGTGCACTTTTAATCCTGCTTTGTCTCTAGCAGACAGCCATCAAATTGAATGAAAAGGTCCTGATCTCTGCTTTTGGTTCAGATACTGACGCTGGAAAAGATTCAGTACATCTGCTTTTCTGTCTCTCCTTTGCCATGCCCCTCTGGATGGTGACATTTCCTCTGTACTTGAGCTCTGTACTTGTACTGCTCTGTATTTGAGCAGTACCTCACAGCACAGTCAGTTCTAACTGACTTCTAGCTGCTATCTAATAATAAATAGCAGGAATAACCAAAATGTACATAGCATTTCAACAATATGTAGAGTGGCATTTTATTTTGGATGCTAATTCATGATGCAGCTCCACGAAAGACTGAGTAAGCCTAAATGTCAGTGCACCCTTTGCTCTGGCACATTTGCTTGTCTTGGCTGTCTGATGTGTCAGCTCAGTTGCAAAGTCAGCAGAAAACTAACCCAAGAAAGGAATAGAACAGTTTCCTGCAAGTTCAGTAAATTGAATTGATTCATTGGGAAGCCAAATAAATGCTGGAGCCACTACAAAAGAAGGGAGGAACTGTCACAGCCCAATTTCAATCAGTTTATCCTGGTCTAGAATTATTTCTGAGTGGCCAAAAAAGTAAACCATCTAGAATACTTAATTGGAACTGTGTGCAACAGCACATGGAGCATCATCACTGTGCTCTGACCAGGGGTTTGGGATAGATAGAATCATAGAATCACTAGGGATTGGAAGGGACCTCGAAAGATCATCTAGTCCAATCCGCCTGCAACAGCAGGATCACCTAGACCAAGTCACACAGGAACCCGTCCAGTCGGGTCTTGAACATCTCCAGAGAAGGAGACTCCACAACCCCCCGGGCAGCCTGTTCCAGTGCTCCGTCACCCTCACCGTGAAGAAGTTCCTTCTCAGGTTGATGTGGAACCTCCGATGTTCCAGCTTACAACCATTGCCCCTNGACTCTGCACTTACTCTTGTTATAGCTCATTCAATTTTTCTCAGCCCAGCTCTCCAGCCTGTCCAGGTCTTGCTGAATGGCAGCACAGTCTGCAGGGGTGTCGGTGACACCACCCAGCTTTGTGTCGTCAGCAAACTTGCTGACAGTGCATGCCAGGGGATTTCTTGAGGTGTGAATTAAGGTTTTAGAATCGCAAAATTCTTATGGTTGGAGGAACCCCTCTGAGGTCATCTAGTCACCTGGATGCTATAGCACTAACAGCACTACCGTGCTATGCACTAATGCATATAGCCTGCACGGAGTCTCCATCCTGGGAGGTTTTAAAGGGAAAGACTGGCTGTGGCACTTGGTGCCCTCATCTGGCTGATGGTATGTCACAGGCTGGGCTGGGCTGGGCTGGATGAGCTCAGAGGTCTTTTCCAGAGTCAATAATTCTGTGATTCTGTGATTAAAATGTTTAAGTGGAAGTTCTGCACAGTTCCCACACAGCATAATGGTTCAGTGCCGAGAGGAACCTGCTTTCACTGAACAGAACCTTGCAATATACTGCTCATAAAAAAGAAAGGTATCAGTTTTGAACAGAAAACCAAATCTCCAGAGAATTATTAACAAGTGGAGTCATAGCATAATGACATAAAAACTTGCATGCTGATTTTTCTGAGACAAGATGTACAGTACAATTGTGCTACTTTAAACGAAGATTCTCTAAATATGCCAATTATCTCTTCAGCTTGAAATTTCCCCCTCATTCAGTGTCACTAGGAAATGGGAAACTATTTTAGCAATTCGATGCATTTTAATCATCACAAGATAAAAATTTATATTAAAAAATCACCTGTGTTCAATTTAAAAAGACTTTTTTTTTTTCATTTCTACTGTATTATTTTTGCTTCAGACACTAATTGTTAGAAGTTTTGTCCAAATTCCACTGTTTTTACTGGAACTTGCCATACGAAGCTTGAGCCAAGGAAAAAAGAAAAGTTTTTTCTTCTCATTTTAATAGAGTTTAGAATAATTCCATAGTTCTGTGCTTGTGTTCAAATATATAAAATATTCAGTGAAAATAGTGTGGGTTGGATTTTTTTTCCATCAAGAGGATATAGTCTAAATAGAAATGGTCAGTTGTGGGCAGGAGGTTGTTTATTTTAATGTGTTTACATTTATGAAGTTAGTAATGACACCAGAAACTGTTCATCTAGCCAGCCTGATCTGATCTAGTTGGTGTAACATATTGATTTCAGTGAGGGTGAATGGTATTGATGCCAGTCTGGGACTTGTCTTGATTTCTTCATTTGAGGATCTCACTAAACTAGCAAAGGTTATCCCTGCTGTAACCAGCTCTATCTGCTGTATAAATATAAGTTTGACACTTAGAAATATGACAATTTCAATTTCTTTTATTTGTTGCTGAGCTCTTCATTGTCATTGTAAAGGTGAGGAATAACAGTAGAATTGTTAACATCTTCAAACAGGTAATAAATTTATTTTCAGTCTAAATGAAAGCCAGGGTTTTGAATGCACTGGAGGCAGCTGCTTCCTATTAATTTATGCTTATCCACATTAAGTGAATTGCATGTACAGAACTGTACATCAGGGATTTCAATACCCTGCTTCAATTAATTTCTAATGATAGTTGGGAATCAAAGCCCTTTGTATGGCTTTGATAACCCAACAGAAATATTTTAAGGAATCCCATAAATGTTTAGGGAAGAAGTCTACTTCAGGCATTTGAGCTGACATTAAGACAACCGCTTATGCTCATCCAGCTAAATTTAGAACCACCTTTTTCATCATTTGGTGTTTAACTCAGGATACCTTAACAGAACTAGGAATCATTCAAAATCTTTCAAAAGACTCAATGGAATCAGCAGTCAACTGGGAAAAATGTAATTCTGTGTCTTGATGGATGAGTTCTTCACATGCTCTATGTGGTTTACACAGTTTACACTGTTTAATAGGGTTGGCAGGGGCCTTCAAAGGACATTGGGTCTAACTCTCCTGCTCAAGCAGGATACAGTTTACTGAGAAGAGTATCTGCCTAAAAAGCCTCAATCGGCTACACAAAACTGCATCCAGCTGGGTCTGAAACATCTTCAGAGAAGGAGACTCCACAATCTCCATGGACAACTCCTTCCAATATTTAACAATCCTGACTGTGAAGAAGTGTTTGAGCTTGCATCCATTACCCCTTGTCCTGTCTGTCGCAACTGAAAAGAGAGTATTGCTTTCTTCTTGACACCTAGCCCTCATGTATTTATAGATAGTGATTAAATCCCCTCATAGCCTTCTTTTGTCCAAACTAAAAAGTCCCAATTTTCTCAATCTCTCCAAAGTCCATTTTGAGGTCACAGGGTAAAAGCAAGACAACCCAGTACCATCCATCTTCTTTTCTGCCAACCACAGCTCAAAGGACAGCATTTCCTTCATTTCCAAAGTCAAGTTGCATACAATATTAACAAGAGAGAAAAGCAATTCAGAGTAAGAAACAGATAATAAGTCAGAAAAATAATATTACTGCAGTAAAAAAAATGGAGGAAGGTTCCAAATTATAGAACCATAGAATGTGTTGGGCTGGAAGAGACCTACAAAGGTCATGTAGTCCCACTCTCCTTCAGGGAACAGGGTCATCTCTAACTAGATCAGCTTGCTCAGAGCCCCATCAAGCCTGACCCTGAATGTCTCCAGGGACTGATCTTCTACCACCTCTCTGAGCAACATTTTTCAGTGTTTCAGCACCCACAGATTAATTATTTTTTTTCTAACTTTCAATCTCATTCTCCCCTGCTCTAGTTTGAAAACACTGCCCCTCGTCCAGTCGCTGCACACATGGCAGTTCCATAGCACAAAAGATCTATAATGATATGGCTGCAGGTAGGGCCAGTACCAAGAGGACAGAAGGACCTATTAAAGGATGAGCAGCCATCACATCTCTAAACTCTTCTGCATGTTTTCTTTGATTTTGCAAAAAAGGAATATTTTCTAGACTTGTGTGTTTAAGATCCTGGGGAAATCACAGAATTATTGAGGCTGGAAGAGACCTCTGAGCTCATCCAGTCCAGACCAGGACCTAACATCACCACATCAGCCAGATGAGGGTACTAAGGGTCACAGCCAGTCTGCCCTTAAACACCTCCAAGGATGGGAACTCAACTACTGCCCTAGGCAGTCCATTCCAGGGTCTGATCACCCTTTCCATGAAAAAGGGCTTCCTAACATCCAACCTAACCCTCCCCTGGCACAGCTTCACACCCTGCCCTCTTGTCTTGTTGCTAGTTGCCTGTGAGAAGACCCTGACCCCCACCTGACTATAAACCTCCCTTCAGGGAGTGGTAGAGAGGGAGGAGGTCCCATCTGAGTCTCCTCTTCTCCAGGCTGAACACCCCCAGCTCCCTCAGCCTCTACTCATCAAACTTTCCCTTCAGTACCTTTCTAAGCCTTGTTGCTCCTCTTGACCCGCTCCACTACCTCAGTCTCTTGAAGCGTTGGGTCCAGATTCACCTGGTGGCCTAGAAGGAAAGAACTTTCTGTTTCCATGCAGAAATGGTGACATTATCGCCCACCATTTATTAAATTGTCTTACATATGTTTCATAAATAATGCTGAAACAAGCTTACTTTTAGGATTTAATATGCTAGTGCCTTTGCTCTCTTTAATGTCCTTATTTAAACTGCTGCTCAGAAATCCTGCGCATGAAACGCTCTGGAATAAAAACCGAAGCAAGCATTAAGGGGGGAAAGTGTTTTGAAGCACACTATGCTCTGGTGCCACGTTATTAATACTTTAAACTGCATTCTGTATGCTAGATTTGGATTACTATATAAAACTTGCTCCCTGTTTTAGCTGCTTCCAAAAACTCTGTAAGGTAGAATATCTTTTTCCAGATACATTCCTGCTCATCACGATTTTTGCTGTCCACCCACATGCACACACAAGCACGGGCATAGACGGCCACAGACGCTCTCTGTAACGGGAGGAGTATCTGGCGAACAGCTGGAAATCTTCTGGACGACAAAGGTAGGATTACGATTCCATTTTAATGTTTATACTGGCAGATGAGAGCTCTCTCCCATGCAGCCGGGGAGATAAGATGGCTGACAGCACTAAGCTGCCTTCACTAAGCGATGCTGATGGCTGCTTTCCGGCAGCCCGGGGCCGTATGCATGATTAAAGAGAGAAACTTAAGCTAAACCAGACACTTTAAAAACAAATACACTCTGGAATCACGCTAACTCTACTTAGCACCTAGGATTTCACTCCATATATCTTAATAGTCCTAAGCAGCTCCCTTTGTAAGCAATTCATCGAGGAGTTAATGTGTCAGGTTTAATATGCGTCAAGGAATGCTCATTTGTAGCTAAAATGTTACAATGCAGAGGAGCTTTTAATCTCGGACATAGAGTCAGTAGCCTTCAGGGAGAGCGCAGCACAGTGTGCATCCTGTGCTCTAGGACTGCCACTGCCATGAGTTTGCCTGCTCTTAGTCACTTTCTCAGCCTCCTGGATTCCCAAAAACTGGCTGTCTTGGACAGACACTGAAAATGTGCAACAAATCAAACCCGATCCTCACTAGAGATAGGTGTGTAAAATGTGCGGTTTATCTCGGTCAGCTTCGCAGGCAGGAGACAGCTGGTGAACCAGGAACGCTTTTACTTTCTCCTGTGTTTGTCTAGAGCAAGTCTGCTCCCACGCTACGGACCCGACAAGAGCGAATCGCCTCAAGTTGCACCAGGAGAAGTTTAGGTTGGACATTGGGAAAAATTTCTGTATTGAAAGGCCTTGGAACATTTCAAAACGATGTCCATCTGGTGCTCAAGGACATGGCCTAAGGTGGGCCTGCTGGAACTAAGGTAATGGACAGACCTGATGATCTTAAAGTTCCCTCCCAACCCCAGATACTCTGTGTGACTCTGTAGAGGAGGACTCTCTGGAATTTTCCCCAAGGAGGAAGGAGTGACAGGAGCCACATTGAATGGACTGGGGATGACTGCAGCTCACATTCCCAGTCCCCACACAACACTACAATGGAGGAGGTAGCAGAGCTGGGCGCAGGCAGAGGGGAAGGTGAAGGGAAGTTCTGCTTAGATCCAGTTGCATTTATCGCTGCTCTGCTCTGATTCCATTAGCAATGCAGCGGCGCTTTCGCAGCTATGCTAGACTGGCTTTGCTTCCCCAAGTCAAGCCTGTCTCTTGCCCATGACCATAAACGGGGAAATGACTTCTTCTGTACCTTAGCTCAACCTTCTTATTTCTCCTTCTCCCCATCACACCACAGTGGGGTAGGAGTGAGTGAGTGGCCCTGTGGTGGCTTGCAACTGTAAGGCACTTTCTGATTCTTTTCTGAATTACCTCTCTGTTGATAGCTCTCAGATTGCTGGTCTGCCCAGGCAGAGTTTCCATCTCTGACCAATTTCTGTGGCAAAAGGCTGTGATGAACTTCTTTTCCCTGGACTCTTTCTCTACCCTCCACATTGTTTTAACTGCTGGAAAGCTTTTCTTGGCAGCAACCACCACCAGCAGTTAAATTTTTATAACCTTTACACTTAATTACAAATTGTGCCATAAAGGCAGCAATCGAGAAAAGTATTCCTGGATTAATTCTATAAATTCCAGAGTGTTAATATTCCTCCAGAAGGAAATAATGTGATTCTTTATTGTAATTACAACCCATTTGAAAATTTGCATTTTTCAAATCTGTTTGTTCACCGCTGTTTTGAGGTACAAGGCAGCTTTTTATTTATTGATTTTTGCTAACTGGTTTAACAATTTTAATTTTATTTTTTTTTTAACATCAGAACAGAATTTTGATCAACAGCTAATTTTTGATTAATTAATTTAGGATTCTTTGTTTTTTCCTTCACAGGTAATTAACAGTTTGGTCACATCAGTGATATTAGGAAATGACACAAACTATCTTATTACATAAAAGTCTGTAAAAACATATTGACCATGAGTTTCGTGTTGCACTATAGTAAGTAATCAGGATCAATTTTCACTCACATTAATTTATTTTGCCTGAGGTTTTGGGGTTTTTTTAGGAAGATGGGCAAGGCACTAACACACATTTAAACTGGTAAAACTGTGGGGTTTCTGCTGAAATTAGAATTGGGGTTGGTGGGAGGAAGGAACTTTTTTTGCTACTACATTTTAGGTCTAAGCGTTTCCTTATACTGTAGCACATGGTGCTTTTAACAGCTTTCCAGATTTTGGAACTACAATAAAATCTATAGTAAATGTGGACCAGAGCTCTTCAGTACCCAAGAAAGGTCTGCCCAAGGAGACAGTCTGGGGTTTATCACCAAAACTTAACTTGCAGTCTGTCTTAAGTAATACCAATAAAAGAAATCCATCCTAACAATGGGAAGCTCCGAGGAAATAAAGAAATGTAATACTGCAATTCAGTTTTACACTGTATATTTTATTCTTGATTCAATGGCATAAAATAGCATCGACATCTTGTAATTTCATCCCAGGTAATACATTGTGTGTGCTTGTGGAAGAATGTGTGAAGTGCATGTGAAGGAGAATATTCCTTGCACATCATGTGTACCTCCTTCTTTGTGTTTCTCAAAGCTTCTGCCTGACTTCCACAGCTTTGAAAGATTCTCACATAATCTACTCAAATAAATGGAATTTCTGTTCTGTTACCAAAGTAACAATCCAACTCAGGTGATTAAATACACATCTTTAGATTGCTGAAGTTTTATGCTAATTCATATCTCATACTAATTTCATATGCAAAGTTGCAGTGCTTTCTCAGAGAGGTTCTTTTCTAAGCTTGTCTTAGTAATGGGTTAAACACATCTAGCTGGACCACACATTTTGATCACAAATACACTGTTGGAACTTAGCTTTAGTCAATTGCTAAAGACAGGCTGAGATGAAGTACGAGAGGGTGCTCTATACAGTGACATGCACAAAGCAAGAGAGTGATCTCCAAGAACTTTGAATCAAATCCATTAAATCAGTATACATTAGCTGGGGACATGACAGAGACCTTCCAAATCCTGAAAGAGGCCTGACACAAGGCTGGGGAAGACTGTTCGCAAGGACAGGGAACAACAGGACGAAGGGTTGTGTTTGAAGCTGGAAAAGGGGAGATTGAGGCTGGACAGAAGGAGAAAGTTCTTCAATCTGAGTGTGAGGGAATCCTGGAACAGGCTGTCTAGAGAGGTGATGGAGGCCTTGAATCCTGGAGCCATTCAAGGTCAGGCTGGCTGGGGCTCTGGGCAACCTGCTTTGGTTTGAGATGTCCCTGTTTGTTGTAGGGGGGTTGGATGGACTAGATGACCTTTGGAGGTCCCTTCCAACTCTATGATTCTATGAAACTGATACCTCTCTGCTGTTCATCTATTATGAGCAACTCTTGCATGGGCAACACACTA
The DNA here is from genome assembly GCA_013400115.1 of Rhinopomastus cyanomelas. Classification (NCBI taxonomy): domain Eukaryota; kingdom Metazoa; phylum Chordata; class Aves; order Bucerotiformes; family Rhinopomastidae; genus Rhinopomastus; species Rhinopomastus cyanomelas. The sequence continues at coordinate 8,599 of VXBP01007187.1, read as the reverse complement.
ACAAAAAATGTTCTTGTCCTAGATGGTGCCCAAGCAGAGGGGTGATCTCTGCTTCCCACATATATAACAGCCATACTTTATATTGGTTTCAGTGTCCACAGGTTTGGTTTCCAACCTCAGAAACAGCAACTGAACCCTCTATTAACTTCAAAGAACAGGGTAGTTTTCACTTCTGATGGTCTAGTGTCCGTGAACTACAGAAGCATAAGGAAAACCTTGCAGCATGGGCATAAGAACATGCAATCATAGATGTGGTTCATTCCCCTTCCAATAATTATTTTCTCTCTTGGATCATCTGGCTTTCGTCTACATTCTGCCTGAAATGGTTTAAAAGGCTGAGGAGTTTTCAGACATTTGAAATCCTCTCGGAGTTCTGAAAAGTAATCCTTTTGGAACTAACCTATGACTTGTTTCAAGTCAGTTATATTTTTCTAGTTAACTTTATCAATGCTGCATCAAACAACTGTAAGTAGTAGTTTGGTGTCTAATTAGGAACTGAACTTGTGAATGAAGACTTGGCTCCACTGAATTTCATCCCTTCTTTTACTCAAGTCAGTCTAGAATCTGACCCATTGTGTTTGACAAGAAATCAAACCAACTTCCCATGATCTGAAGTCAATGTGAACTAAGTTGGGAGTAAAGATACTGGGGCTGTGTGTATTTAAATATCACCACATTTCCAAATGTGATCCGATGTTTCAGACAAAGGCTCCTGAGCAGCCACAGGACAGCAGGTAAGCAGCCCCAGAAGTGAAGCATAATGGGCTGACTACAGGTTTTAGTCAACAGGAAAATGTTTGATAAGGTGACCTTTTAAATTAACCTGCTTTAGAGATGTAATCACTCTAAACAGACAGATACAAAGCAGCTTATTAGCAAAAGGTAAGATGAAAATGCAACCCATCAATCAGGTTTGATGATCACTAGAAAAAACAAAGGTCAATTTCCAAATAGCCCACATAACCACTCAGACCTTTTGGTCCAGCTGGAACAATTGCTTAATCAACCATAACCACCTTCAAGAGTTCAACCCTTTTCTAGCAGAATGTGGCCCTCTTACTTGTTCAACAGTAGTGGTGCTGAAGGGGACAGAGAGGCTCTGGTGATGTTTTTTTTAACAAATTTTAAAAATACATCTAAAGAAATCCTGTAGTATGTGTTTACATGATAGAAGAGCCAACGGATGCAGTCAAAGTGACTGCACAACAATATCTCAGAGCTTCATGGAAAACAGACATTGCTGATTACCTAGTCATCCAGTCACTGCACGCTCATGCCACTCACTCTAGCTCTAATTTGAAACAGCTCTGAATTAAGAGCAAAACGCTGAGACGTGAAAATATGTCACAATAAAGCAGCAACTGTACAGTAAATCCTGTGGGATTTTCCTCAGTACCTCTGCATGTGGCAAAGGGCTATTAATTTAATTGTAATTATGAATAATTATTAACTTAATTTTAATACACACCATGTCCTTCACTGCCATGGTGTTAGGATGTAAGACTGTACAAAATATCATGCAGACACAATGCCAAGATCGAAGTGGAGATAACAAAGTGTAGCTCCATAGTTTTTATATGCCTTTGTGCAAGTCAAGAGGAAATGGTCTCAAGTTGCATCAGTGGATGCTTAGATTGGATATTATGAAGGTCATCTAGTAACAGGATGAGGGGCAATAGGTGTAAGCTGGAGCATAGGAGGTTCCACATGACTATCAGAAGGAACATCTCAGTGAGGGTGTCGGAGCACTGGAACAGACTGCCCAAGGGAGTTGTGGAGTCTCCTTCTCTGAAGATGTTTAAAACTCACCTGGATGTGTTCCTGTGTGACTTGGTGTAGGTGATCCTGCTGTGTCAGGAGGATTGGACTAGGTGATCTTTTGAGGTCCCTTCCAATCCCTAATGATTCTATGATTCTATGATGATTCTATAATTCTATGATTCTATGATTCTATGAAGAAGTTCTTTATTGACAGAGTGGTTGGGCACTGGAACAAGTTGCTGCCTGGGGAGGTGGTGGAGTCACCATCCTTGGAGATGTTTAAAAAATGAGCAGATAGAGCACTGGAGGCCATGGTTTAGGACTTAGGGAGATGTTGGGATGAAAGCTGGACTTGGTGATCCTGGAGGTCCTTTCCAGTCATGATGATTCTATAATTCTAATATCAGATGGAACTGACCTTAAATGCATAATTTGTTTTTAGTTCAGAAAGCCTCTTCTAATTTGATTTTTAATTGCCATACAAAGAAAGATGCTAGAGAGCTCCCTACAGATGATTAGTGCAGGAGAAACCTTTCTTTCCACTGTCTCTTTGGAAATTTTCAGTGTCCTGAGCTGTGCCTTTCAAGCACTGGGGTTCCATTAGATGTCTTTCATTGTGGAAGAAGGTGGCATTTGGAATAGGAATTAATTTTTGTTTTACTTTAACACAAACTATATTGATTATTGCTTTATTAGATGAAGTGAGTTCAGTGCCAGCACATCTGCCAGCTTCCACCAGAAAGAGCAACAAAGACTCAGGCTGGTCACTCTACTGCACAAATGGAGTTTCTCCTTTTCATATTAAACTTAGGTTTTTTAATCTCTGAGACAAAATTGACAGTGTTGAGACAACAAAGAGACTACTTGGTCTTCCATCCATTGGAAATAACAAGATTAAAAAAGGAAGAAAAGACAATTTGTCAGGCTTTACATGAAACACTGCTTTTTACTCATTGCTCGCCTCTAAATATGAAAGATCTTGTTGGTGTCCCCAATTAAAAGTAGGAGATCAAAGAAGCAATGATATATATAATCTGCTGTCTGTCTGGCAGTGTTTCAAAAGGAAGATCAACTGAACATTATAGAAAAGTTGCTAGAATACAGCTTTTTTGTTTGGTTTGGGTTTTTTATTTTATGTTTTGTTGCTTTTAAAGAGCAACAGGAGTGAAATTGTAGGTGATATTTCCCAACTGTTTTCTGTTATCAAACAATTACAGAATCACACATAATCACAGAATATGTGTGACTTGGTCTAGGTGATCCTGCTGTGGCAGGGGGATTGGACTAGATGGACTTTTGAGGTCCCTTCCAATCTGTAATGATTCTATGATTCTATGATTCCTGGTTGGAAACAACCTCTGAGATCACCAAGTCCAACCACACACATAAAAACCACAAAACCCAAACCCTGATCAGACATCAGCACCAAACACACTCAACCAGAGAAAACACTAAACCCTCTATGGTCTCTGCCACCAGAGCATCTCCTGAAGCACCATGTCTACACACTTCTTAAATACCTCCAGGGATGGTGACTCAACCACTTCCCCGGGCAGCCTTTTCCAGTGCCTGATCCCTCTGTTAGCAAATAATTTCTTCCAATCTAAACCAAATCTAAACCTCCCCTGTGCAGCTTCAAACCATTTCCTCTGGTCCTGTCATTATTCATCTGAGAGAAGAAGCCAATACTCACCTCTTTACAACATCCTTTTAGGTGGCAATAAGGTCTTCCCTCAGCCTCCTCTTCTCCAGACTAAACAATCACAGTTCCCTCAGCCTCTTCTATATGATTTGTTCTTTAGACACCTCATGAGTTTGGGTAGCTCATGACCCCAGTACTCAAAATGAGGCTTCACCACTGCCTAGTACAGGAGGATGATAACACCCCTGCTCTACTGGCCACACTATTCCTGATATAAACCACACAGGCATCAGATGGGGTATTAAATGAAGTAGAAACACCAGGAATGTAATAGTCCAGAAAGGAATTGTGACAGAAGTATCAAGTTCTGGGGTGACTTCATTAATGTCTACAAATATTTGAGGGGTGGGTGTCAGGACGATGGCACTGGGCTGTTCTCGGTGTCATGTAGTGATAGGACGAGGGGCAATGGTTGTAAGCTGGAACATAGGAGGTTCCACATCAACCTGAGAAGGAACTTCTTCACGGTGAGGGTGACGGAGCACTGGAACAGGCTGCCCAGGGGGGTTGTGGAGTCTCCCTCACTGGAGATGTTCAAGACCCAACTGGACAGGTTCCTGTGTGACTTGGTCTAGGTGATCCTGCTGTTGCAGGCGGATTGGACTAGAGGATCTTTTGAGGTCCCTTCTGATCCGTAATGATTCTGTGATTCTATGATTCTTGTCTCTAATAACATTGACAACACCACACTAAATAATTTATGTGGTTTGTGTGTCCCTATTCCTGAAAGCTTTTACTTAGAACACTGAAAAACTTTCATTTTAAAGGTATTAAATCGATTAAAGGGGAAAAAAAAGAAATATTTTTGATTTCCTTTCTTTTCCTCCTGCCCTTTCTCTTTAACCTCATATTGTCCAATTTTACTAGTGTGAAAGGCTGAGAAAAGTGTTGAATAAATAAAAATTTTTAAGAAGGGAAAACTATGGAGGTGAGAGTTGCTCTTTTTAACAACATTGGCTCCCCAGAAAACAGTTGGTTGGAATAGGTTCTTATTGCTAAAGGTGTGGGGTTTTGTTTTTCCATTGCAAATTCTTCAGCTGCCTTTGAACTTTCTTCTTCACCTGTCCACATAAAACAGGTGATCTGCAAAAATAATTCTGATGATTTAGTCCTTTATTGATTCTTTTTCACAAGGTACAGTCAGAACTGGTAGAATTTAAGTCCTTGTTCTTGTCCTCATCCTCCAGTGAAGGTGTGGAGATACCTGTGTGATCAACACTCAAAGCATTATGCTTCATGTTTTGACAGCATAGAATTCCGTTTCTTCTTTCTGCTGGATGTCACATTGGTAAATTTTAAGCCTTCAGTTTCACATATCTTCATAGCTCCAGTACAACAATTGTCTTCCTTTTAGACTGTTGCTAAAATAAACCTGATACATAGCACTAATGCCAGATGTAGCTGTAGCTTCGCCTATGGGATGAGCATATTACTCAGACTTTGTGTTCTTTACACTTCTCAAATGGATGATGTGTGAGTTTGAAAGGCTCTTTGATGCCAGACCTGCTCTTACTATCCCCCTTGTGTAAGCTGCTTTGAGATTTCCAAATGAAAAGTGTTATAAAAGTTCTAAATGGTACTGCTGTTATTATTTATTATATATTAAGCTCGAGTAAAATGCACATTACTATTTTATGTTTATGCCTGGAAAGGGTAATGTATAGATAACTCATTTGCTCTGCACCTAACCATCTTTTTCCATTATTAAAGGCAAGGGACAGTTTTACATGAGCTGAAACAGAATGAAGACGGCAAATTCATTTCACTGCTGTACATCTTGGGTCAGGGACTTTTTTCAGTTCACTTTCCAGTTCTCATACTTCTTCAGCAGTAATCATCTCCTACTTTTACGCAGTTTGTGCCGATCACTAGTGGTGATAAACATGATAGTGTCACACACCGCATTACACTGAGCTGTCTCTATAAACACCTCACAATCCAAAATTACAAATAATTGCCTCTCATTAGCAATGGCCTATAAACAGTTTATTGCTTCACCAATACTCAATCTGTATAAACAACTGCTCATCTGTTTGCATGACTAGAGGAAACAACCTACAAAGTAATAAACGCATCCTACTCTATGAAAAGCAAGATGCATGGCAGCAAAAAATATGAAGAATTGTACTGCAATTCCTTGCTTTTAAGCTGAATTCCTAAATTGACCTATTTATTTGATGGTACAATGAAACACACAGATACACAACAACAGACTTCAAGCAGAGATGCTTTCTTCTGTTTTCATCTCTTTTATCTTTTGTCTGTCTGACCAATCCAATAACAAATACTTCAAGGACAACTGTAGATTACATTAATTCTGTGCACAAAAGAAGTCTTTACCCAACACTGCTTCTGGCCACTGAAATAATAATTATAATATTAAAGGCTGCAGTGTAACTAGCCTGATAAACAACTGTAATTATGCAATATTTAAGGCTGACATCTTCTAAAACAGTGTGTGATCTCAAGTTCTACAAAGAACTGCAGTCACTCCAAGCACAACACAGGTTACAAATGGGACATTTACGCAAGGAAAGGAAAGCCCAACATTTTCAAGACATACTATGTTGTTTCACAAGGTAATCCAAAGCACTAACACCTACAGAAACCTGGCAGACACTCTGGGTTCAAGGGCTTAAAATTCATGTAGATTCCATGTGAAATATGGATCAGAAAGCACAAAGAGTAAGAGTCGCATCTGAAAGCAAACTTCCTTGAGCTAGTCTTCTGAATTTGGAAGGAGGCATTTAGTTTATGGGCTTTGCAAATCTTCAGAGCCTCATTAGAAGACAGTAGTATGAATAGTCTCTTCTAGTTCACAAATTTCAGCTTCATTTTCTTTGATGACTGAAAACCAATATGGGTTCTTTACTGAGTGCAGGCAGAATTACTCCAGTACAATTTTTAAAAGCCTTACAGAATAGGACTATAAAACCATTGTATCCATGGAGTGTTTAAAACATCTGCACCTAATGCATGAAATTTTTTCATCTAGAATAATAGAATCAGAGAATCATTAGGGATTTGAAGGGACCCCAAAAGCTCATCTAATTCAATCCCCCTGCCACAGCAGGATCACTTCACTGGAGAAGTTATGGCATCAGAATCTAGTACAGTGCTATTGAAATTACTTTTTTAAATTTAGAAAAACAGATGCAATTACAGAAAAATGAAAATGCCAGTACAATTAAAATACATAAAATGCATAAATCTGTCCACAACTCCTTCTGATTTATTTGTCTGCTTCTGCACTCTGAAGTCTTTTTGTCTACATAAAATTTTCTCCCACATATTTTAGGAAGCTTAGCTGGTGCAAAACATTTCCTGCACATCAGAATAATTTAATATCTTTCCCAAAATAATTAAATTGACACTTATTTTAAAATCACATTAAATGTAGCATCAAGAAGAGCTGTACTGCTAGATCTGAATGTAGAAGTAGTTCTCCTACCCAATGTTCAATTAAACCATGGACAAACACACTCAGCATTGCTTTCAGTAGAAAGAAAATGCACTCAACATTCTGTCTCTCTATGACTGGAAAGGGTCGAGCTGTTTACTTCAGAAAGAGGACAAATAGGACTGCAGAAGGTAGAAATGGACAAAGTAATGTAGTAGAAAGAATATTAAAACAGGCCTGTTCCTTCACCTTCCATTGCAACACCAGACATTCAGGAAACCTGAAATGCAAAAACCTTATGACTGATGAAAGCACATTCTCACACCAGTAGCTTTGGGAACTCATTGCCTCAAGGTATTGCTGAGGCCAAGTGCTTATCAGGATTGAAAACAGGATTTAATGTTTACAGGGATAAGAAGCATATAAAAAAGTATTATAGTATGGATTAAGCATCTGACCCTGCATCAATTGGATTGAATGGGTTTCTGTATATTCAGTGGTGTGAGGTGCGGACTAGAAAGAAATGAATTTGGAAAGAACAACCATGTGCTTCAGCATATAAGAAAGACTTTAGCAATCAAAGATTAATAAAATACTTTTCTGACAAAGGATTCCATAACTTTGTGATGGAGTTTCTCCTCTCTTATATTAGTTTGGAAATGAATTAATCTTTGATGGCATTTCTTTCAGGGGTAAGCCTAAAATCTCTATCAAACTCCTCATCAATAAAAGGTAATAGTCATAAACATAAAGATCCAGCTCAGTTAAATATTAAGTACAGTTAGATATAGTAACCAGTGTCACTTGAGAAAAAATTCTATTATGTGGACATTTTTATTGTATTTCAGAGTATTGCATACCAAGGAAAAGCTCTTCAAGATCATCAAGTCTAACCATTAACCCAACTATACCAACTCACCACTACACCATGTCCCTAAGCTTCAGATCTACATGAATTTAAATCCAGGGATGGCAACTCAACCTCTTCCCTGGGCAGCCTGCTCCAATTCTTGGAAACCCTCTCAATGAAGATGTTTTTCCTAATGTTTAACCTAAACCCCCCCGGCACAAAATGAGGCTGCTTTCTCTTCTATTATTGCTTGTTACTTGGGAGAAAAGATCAACCCTCACCTTGGTACAACCCCTTTCAGGAATCTGTGGAAAGCAATAGTCTCTCCTGAGCATCCTTTTTTCTAAGCTAAATATCAATAGGATTTGTGCTCTAAACCCTTCACCAGCTTTGTCACCTTTATTTGGGCACTTAATCTTTCACCCTATATCCTATAAACAATAGAGATTCTTTATAGCTCTCCTTTGGTTGTTAACAATACTTACAGAAACATTTCATAGAATCATGGAATCAGAATAATTAGGGATTGCAAAGGGCCTTGAAAGATCATCTAGTCCAATCCCCCTGACATAGCAGGATCAGCTAGATCAAGTCACACAGGAACACATCCAGGTGGGTCTTAAACATCTCCAGTGAAGGAGACTCCACAACCCCCCTGGGCAGCCTGTTCCAGTGCTCTGTCACCCTCACCATGAAGAAGTTCCTTCTGATACTGACGTGGAACATCCTGCGTTCCAGCTTACAACCATTGCCCCTTGTCCTATCACTACATGACACTGAGAATAGCCCAGCTCCATCCTCCTGACATCCACCCTTCAAAAACTTATAGACATTAATGAAGTCACTCATCAGGATCCTCTTCTCCAAGCTAAAGAGACCCAGCTCC
>VXBP01007186.1:12046-33965 GCA_013400115.1 Rhinopomastus cyanomelas | reverse complement strand
TGATTCTATGATTCTATGATTCTATGATTTCAGAGTACCACCTGCTTTTAGGAAGAGATTTCTTGAGGATGCCAGAAATATAATTCATATCATTTATTCCTCTGGAAGTCATAGCACACTGCAGCTATTAATAATTGCCACTCACATTCCTGATCATATTTTTAGCATTGGAATCTTGGACCTGGAAAAAGCAATGCAAGCACACACACATACACACTGGGTTCCCAAAGAAAACATTTTCCAACTAAAGCAGAATCCACAAAAATAATGAAGTGAGTAATTAGCAGCCTTCTAACGAATATTCTGGATTGAAGGTTATCACTGTTAAAATTTTCCTGCCTCCACAGTGCAGAATGCAAAAATCTAAATAAAACAAGTTAAAAACTCATAAAAATCACCTGCATTTCCTCTGTTGTCCAGACTTAGCTTCAAATGATTGCTAAAACCTTCATCAAAAGAATTTGTGTTTGAAATTAATTTTCCATGCAGGCTAAATATCTGATCAATCTTCCTCTCTAAAAACAAGCCAAAGAAATATATTTTAAAAAAAGCCCACATTGCTCTGCAAAATATCTCCAGAAAATAAAACTCTTCTAAAATTATTTCTGTCCCAGGTCATGGATGAACATCTAATTAATGTCCAACATAATTTATACTTTCAGAAATAAAAAGGAGTTGTTTTCCATACAGTCTTTTCCTTGCCATGTGTTAATCATTTTCCTTTTGCAGAACTTTTGACATTATTAGTGTTTAGTAAGGCATGGAATGGATGACACAGGTTTATTCAGCATTGCCCCCTGAGACACATATTTTCAAGTCATTGGTTAAGAGAAAAACAGAAAGAGTGTAAATTCTCTTTTTCTGTAAATTCAATAGCTCTGCAAACCGCCAGTATGTGAGTTTAGGTTTGCACACATCCTAAGAAACAGTAGTCCAGAGTAATGATTCTTCTGTTAATAATCTGCTGCCTCATTCGGAAAGCATTTGAAGGCCAGTCACAAGCGGTGTCCCTCAGGGCTCAGTTTTGGGACCGGTCTTGTTTAATATCTTTATCAATGATCTGGATGAAGGGATCGGGTGCACCCTCAGTAAATTTGAGGATGACACAAAATTGAGCACGAGTGTCGATCTGCTGGAGGGTAGGGAGGCTCTGCAGTGGGATCTGGACAGGCTGCAGCGATGGGCTGAGCTCAGTTGTGTGAGGTTTAACAAGGCCAAGTGCCAGGTCATGCACTTTGGTCACAACAACCCCCAGCAACGCTACAGGCTTGGAGAAGAGTGGCTGGAGAGCTGCCTGGTGGAGAAGGACCTGGGGGTGTTGATCGACAGCCAGCTGAACTTGAGCCAGCAGTGTGCCCAGGTGGCCAAGGCGGCCAATGGCATCCTGGCCTGTATCAGAAACGGCGTGACCAGTAGGAACAGGAAGGCGATTGTGCCCTTATACTCGGCACTTGTGAGACCGCACCTCGAGTACTGTGCCCAGTTTTGGTCATCACAGTACAGGAAGGATATTGAGGTGCTGGAGCGAGTCCAGAGAAGGGCAATCAAGTTGGTGAAGGGGCTGGAGGACATGCCCTATGAGGAGAGGTTGAGGGAGCTGAGGTTGTTTAGTCTGGAGAAGAGAAGACTGAGAGGGGACCTTATTGCCCTCTACAACTACCTTAAAGGAGGTTGTAGCAAGGCTGGTGTTGGTCTCTTCTCTCCAATTAGTGATGATAGGATGAGGGGAAATGGCCTCAAGTTGCGTCAGGGGAGGTTTAGATTGGATGTTAGAAGGAAATTCTTTACTGAGAGGGTGATTAGATACTGGAATTGAATGGACTAGCCAGGGAGGTGGTGATGTCACCATCCCTGGAGGTGTTTAAGGAACTAGTGGATGCAGCACTTAGGGATATGGTCTAGGAGAAAGGTTGGATTTGATGGCCCTGGAGGTCCTTTCCAGCCACGATGATTCTATGATTCTACGTGTGTTTAGTGGTAACACCACCTGTGCACGGCACGACATTGGCTTGCAAACAAGTCCTTTGTCATTAAGGGCTATCCCATGCTGGCACTGGAACATTGATCCTGTCAACTCTTGTAGTGCATGCAGTGGTAACCTTGAACCCCCCAGATCCTTTCTCCGCAGGACTGGGAAACATCAGTGAAGATCTGCATCACCTGGTGGAAGATCAGCTTGAGCTAATGCTTCACCAATGTCTCATAGAATCATAGAGTCATTAGGGATTGGAAGGGAGACCAACCTTGAAAGATCATCTAGTCCAATTCCCCATGCTACAGCAGGATGGCCTAGACCAAATCGCACAAGAACATATCCAGGTGGGTTTTAAATATCTCTAGAGAAGGAGATTCCACAACCCCTCTGGGCAGCCTGTTCCAGTGCCCCATCAGCCTCACTGTGAAGAGGTTCTTTCTGCTATTTATATGGAATCTCCTATGTTCCAGCTTACATCCATTTCCCCTTGTCCTATCACTACATGACATTGAGAAAAGCCTGGCTCCATCCTCCTGACACCCATCCTCACATTGAGGTCATCCCTTAGTCTCATTGTAGCCTTTTTATTTTGCACTTTCAAAGCGCTTAAGTAGCTGCAGAGTGCTAAGAGCTTCTCTACTCTTTCTGCAGAAACTTACTTCCATGATTTAATCACAGAATGTTACAGGTTGAGAGGGACCTCGAAAGATCATCTAAGTCTAACCCCCCCGCTGAAGCAATGTAAGCCTACAGTACTGTCGCAAGATGTTCTACATGGGGCTCAAACCCATGGCCCCATGAATTCTGAGTCCCATGCTCTACCATCTGAGCCAACCAGGTGCCCACTATTCTATGTGAGCACACTTTCTTAAGCTGTGAGCTCGGGGCAGTTAGAGCTTATTGATGTGTGTTTTGATGAAAAGAATGCTCTGCAGCTCCTGGACAACACATGCATGTGGCACACTCCACACCTGCGTGTCAGGGGTCATGGCTCTCTCAGCTTCTTATCACTGCTGCAGTAACCAGCAGCACTCCTGCAGACACTGTGTAATGATGAGTCCCCCATGGAGGCTGAACAGCAGGAGGAGAAGAAATCTAAGTACAGGTGACCTCAGATTGCTCTAAAAATGCATGAAGAGAATCAGAAACACCTAAGACGCTCTCCAAGATGTGTCATTCACCATTGCGTTCTCTCGAGCTATCACAACCTGTTTTTGCAACCTGTTGGGGAAAAGTGGCTAATTAGGCATAGGCATAGGCTGGATTGCGCTTATTAGTCACAGATATATACAAACCTTCTGGGAAGGCAGCTGCTCACTCTTTTAGGGTGCTCTCATTTGGCTCTTTTCTATGGGAAAAGCGTGAGAAGGTGGGCAGTCTCTCATCACCGTGTTTTTTTGGGTTCACTGTAATTGCAAGCACTCCTGAGTTCAGAGGCAGAAACTAGGAACAGGAAATTGTAGCTGGACTGGCAGAAGGAGACACGGCCACATTCTGGCACCTTGTCTGTACATATGTGCTGGAGAAATGCATACCTTTGAAGATGAACTCCGCGTGCTGTTTCAGAATGTTTATACATGAGAAACAAGTTTCAACACTGGCTTTGGTACCTCTCAAATAAATAAGACCAGAAAGTAAAACACTACCGTTTCACGAGCTAACTAATCTGATCCTGATTCTAGGCACTGCAGTGTATTTGTAATACTCCACAACATATGGAGTCTAGAGGAAATGCTACCTTCTTTCAGCAGCCTGGCAAATGTGTTTTGAGATAATGTAACGACAGGAATGATTCAAGGGGTTTCACTGGTTTGCTCTGGCACACGGGGAATCTAGACAAAAATGGTTTTAAATCGTATTTTCAAAACTTTCCATGAGGTAGTGGTGCTTCTTACAGGATTTGCTTCAAAGCAAAGCAGATATCTCGGTCCTCTCTTACATATCTAAGGCACCACACCATCAGACATTGCATTATTCACTGAGTGCTCCATGCATCACAGTCAGGTGGAATAATGTATCTTTCTCATAATTTATTTTTATAATTGAAAGAAATTATGGGAATTCTGTGAGTTTTGAACAAATACACCACACATATATAAATAGGCCTTGTATTTCCTTTTATTGGTCCTTTGTCGGCACAGCACATCCATCAAACATAGCTGGGTTAAACACTATTGTCATCTGACTTACCCGAGTTCATATAAAGGCATTTTGGCTGGTAGTGTCCAACGGCTGGCCCTATTATAATTAGAATTAGTTAGCACTGGTGGTGTTGTATTGTCTATTTTTACACGTCAGGTTTTCTTGCTGGAATCTCTGAAAGGTGTTAGCAAGTTTTAGAGCTCCATCACTGCCTTCTGAAGGTGAGGCATTGACGGATCATGAGCTGGGTGCCAGTCTTATAATAGGAATCATGTGTTTTGGGATACCTGAGACCAGTGCCGGGAAAATCAGACAGAGATGAGATGATCCTGGACCATTTGGGATGGGAAAAGTAAAGAGAGGACCATTTACAGGAAATATTTTAAGCCTGCTAATTGCCTGGAAATCTGCAGCAGACTTCCATTTGATTACACATTTGGACTGCTCCGAGGCACATACTGTTTTGGTATCTTTGGCTCTCAGTGGCGTTCCATTGATGATCTAATGTGTAAAACATTGGTTATTAACTCACATGCTTTACATTTTCAGCAAAAAATGAAATAAAGTGTGAATGGTGAAGGCAGCATTTGAGCTCCTGTGAAGCTGAGATCATCTGTAGGAACAGCAGAGACACGTAGCACCAGCCAAGAAAGCCAGATACAGTAATTTTTAAAACTATGTTGGGTACCAGGGAGAAAAGACCTGGAATCATCTCTACTGGTGAACTCTCTAAAAGCAATATAACATCTACATATCTTTTAGAGTTACAGGAAAATTTGATGCAGTTTGCGAGAAAAAAAGCTGAGAAATCCAAGATTTTCCTGTCTAGTTAAATGACTTTTGGGAAGTGTCCTGGGACTGGGGGATTGGACTAGATGATCTTTCGAGGTCCCTTCCAATCCATAATGATTCTATGATTCCATGACTTGCTCAACCTGAGTCCCAAATTAGGCGTAAGCTGTAGCAACAGAGTGTAGATAGATCTGGAACACAACTACTAAAGCCCTGAACTATGACAAGCCTCCCAGTTAATGAGTCTGCTGCCCTGTATTGCAAGCATTGAGTTGTATCACGCTTTACTCACAACGATATGGACTTTTGGCTTCCAAGATTCCCATCCTAAATTTCTCCTAAAATCTCTCTCCTCTGAAGGAAAATGTTTCTCACTCGCTATACATTTTAGATGAACTTTCACAGAGAAAAAACAAGCTTTGTTCAAATTAGCTGTAAAGATGTGGAATAAATTCTACAGGCTGAGCACTGAAGTGTGAAGTTACTCCTAGTAATCAGTGTGTACTAGCAAGAACAAGGAGTTTTATAAACCAGACAGCTATACTGAAGCCCAGACACTAAGTCATTGTCCAAAGTCACTGCAAATATCACAACAAAACATAATGTTCTTTCTCTTAAAAGAATAGTCCCTCCTCACTTTATTAAGTAATTATGAACAGCACTGCTGTAGCATTGTGAAGGGGCTTTCTTCAAAACATCCACAGATAATTCAATATGCAATCTCCATCTTTCTAGTTTTACATGTTACCTTGCACAGATGTTAGTGGAACCCACTATTGTTTCCTAACACCAGTTATTAAATGTGTTGCATTGATTTTTCTTTGATCGAGAAAAAGTTTGCTTGATACCAGTGAAATACTGCTTTGAAACTCAGAAGAGATAAGATGAAAAAACTACTGAGACACAAAAAGCACTATTTTCTCCTCTCCTGGTTGTTCTCCTGTTTATTAATAAAGCAAACAAATTCATCAAATCTGAAACAAAGGTAATTAGTTTGTAGAACGGAAATTAATTGAAAGACATTGACCACTTATGCCTTCCCTCACCCCCTCTCGCCCTTTGCTAGGCATATAGCTTGTGGTAGATCTTTTACCACCACAGTTAATCGTTTATACAAGAAAGTCAGCCTTCCTTGCTGGCACGGATAATCTTGCCAAGCAGAATTATTAGGTCTGGTCTCCTGCCAGAGTTTACTCCCAGACTTCATTATTTAACCATTTCTTTGTGTAGACTTAGATTGTCATTGAAGCTGGCACGACTTACTGTGCTACTTTTGTGCGTGCCGTCACCAGAGCTGTGGGAACAAAATTAAGGGTCTTGCATACACAGAGAGATATTACAATAAGAGGCCTCATTTCCTCTCCCAATAAGTTAACAGCACGTGGAAAGAGAAGCGCAGAACAACACATGTGAGGAGCACAAAGAACTCAGAACTCATTTTAAGAAAATGTGGAGTTTTGCATTAATTTTGTTAACCGCCTGCAAGTACTTCCAAACAAGGTAGCTCTCTGTGACTTGAAACTCTCCCGGTGGGCTGGTCTCCCCGCCTACACAGTATGGTGTCTACAGACAGACAAAACAATTTCTTGCTGTCTCAATTGCATAAAACAAGCTGGCTTTTGAAGAACCCAGAGGTCTACAGCATACAGTCAAAACATTATCCTGGCAGTGTTGATGCACTGCAGAAATCTCATAAAACAGCCAAGGCGAGCCATGCTCTGGTTTGTGGTCTTCAATGCAAAGGTTATGCGAGCCCTGGAGGGCACACGGCTTATCACAATATTGAGTCAATGAAAGCTTCTATAATCTCAGAGGAATCCTTGTATAGTTTTGAATTGACAGAAAGGATAACAATTCTGATAGAAGGAATCTATCAGTCAACAGATGAATCTGAGCAAGTGATTGCTAATTAGGAGCACAAGAAAGACCTACCAGATGTGTCGTGGAGGTGGGTATACAGACTACAGCAGCAGCACTTCTCCATGCTTTCCCAAGGCGTTTTCTTCCAATGGCATCTCAAAAACTTAGAACACAAAGATCCATCTGAAAAACAGAAAGAAATTCATAGTCTTTTCCCCAATCCTCACATTCTTAGATCGGTACCTTCTCTTTTATTTTCCTGTCACTCTTCTTTAACTAAACCTCATAAAACAAAATCTGCCATTGCTTCATGGAAGATGCAGTAGAAGCGGTTCCATGAGCTGAGAACAGCTCCATAACCACTACTGATACTGAGCTCCTCTTCTTGGACTTTCAAAGCCTCGTTGTGGTCTGCATCACAGAATCACACAATCAATGAACATCAGGAATTGGAACAGATGATCAAAAGATCATCTAGTCCAATCCCCCTGCCACAGCAAGATCACCTAAACCAAGTCGCACAAGAATATATCCAGGCGGGTTTTAAGCATCTTCAGAGAAGGGGACTCCACAGCCCCCATGGGCAGCCCCTTCCAGTGCTCTGTCACCCTCACTATGAAGAAGTTCCTTCTCATGTTAATGTGGAACCAGCTATGTTCCAACTTACACCCATTGCCCCTTGTCCTAGATGACATTCAGCAGGGCCTGGCTCCATCTTCCTGACAACCACCCTTCTCATATTTATAGGCATTAATGGGGTCACCCCTCTGTCTCCTTTTCTCCGTGTTATCTCCAAGATAAAGACACCCAGCACCCTCAGCCTTTCCTTATCAGGGAGCTGTTCTACTTTCTTTATCACCTTGTTGCTCTGCTCTGGACTCTTTCCAGCAGCTCCATGTACTTCTTGAATGGAGGGGCCCACAACTGGACATGATACTGTAGATGTGGTCTCAGCAGGGCAGAGCAGAGGGGGAGAAGAACCTCTTTCGATCTATTAACCAACCCACTTTCTGATCCACCCCAGGATGCTGTTGGCCCTCTTGGCCACAGGGGCACATTGCTGGCTCATGGTCATCTTGCTGGCCACCAGGACCCCCAGGTGCCTTTCTCCTACACTGCTCCAACAGGTCAGTCTCCAGCCTATACTGGTACCTGGGTATACTGGTACTGGGGGTTTATGTTCCCCTTCATGTGCTCTGAAGAGGTTATTTCACTGGCATGAGGAAAATAACATCTTCAAATTTAGTTCTGTCTCTCAAGGAAATAAGCAGGTCATTTTAAGCACTTTCTTGTCCTGGAGTTTCTAAATATAAAAGGAATTCATATTTTTTATAGAAACAATCAGGAATGGCTGAGAAAGAGAGACTGGGCTGAATGCAGCAATAGGAGCCAAGAATTCCTGTGTTCTCTGTCTGGCTCTGATCTGTGGGGTCTTTAGCGCATGACTTGTTTTTCAGACCTCTATTCCCGTCACTATAGAACAGCAATTTTTGTATTTAAGTAAAAGCCACACAAGCCAAGTCATTAGCTGATAAGGAGCAACTCATTAGCAGGCATTATAATCACCTTGTAGGATGGCTGATTTACCTCACCACAAGAAAGTTTGCTACAGATCATAACTTCTTGCCAAGACTGCAAGCCTCTGGGTCCAAGGTGAGCTGTGTGGTGATCTGAGGGCTGGCAAGACAAGCACAAGAACTCGTGCAAGCATCAGGCTTCATAAGTATGACAGAGAAGTAAAGAAGTAAGTCACTACTGCTGAATCCCCTTTTGTGAATTACTAAAGCAACTCAGAAAAGGAACAATCAGAGGCTGAAGATTTCTTCAGACATCATTGTTCGAGGTCATTTGCAGTGGAGAAAAAGCCCATCTCTTGTGAATGCTGACTGTATTTAAATCCAGTAGGTGCTCTGAGGCAAATATTTAAACTGTAAACAAGGATTTTGACCACAAAATACACATTTGAAGAACACATAACTTACGATAGACTCTGTTTTCCTACAGCATGTGACGTTGTTGAAGCCCTTGGGACTGTGGAGCAATTCAACCTTAGATTGTGTGGAAGGGGTGAAGGAGATGGAAGCTGAAAGACACGGCTCTTAGAGCTCTTATGTAGACCACAAACTGAACTGTAACTTTTCTGAAGTCTCTGAACCACTACTCATCCTTGAAGCAATTGGCCTTCATGTAGTCTTGCTTCGCAACCGCCTGTCCCCCTTCACATTTTCAGTGAGGGATAATCACTGTTATGTGCTGTTGTTCAGTTTTGACAGGAAGCTCATCCTGAGAAAGAGCTTATTTGCAAAGATTTTCAAGATATCTCTTCCCTTTGCCTCACTTATTTTTCTTGTAAAATCTCTTTTCTTTCTTTCTGTCTCCTTCTTTTCTTTTCTAACTAGGAAACTAAGTTTCCCAATATCAGGCTTTCATAGCTATCTTTCTTTCCGTTCCATTCTTCCCACCACTCATCAGAACTTAAATGCCATATCTCTGCTGATATAAGATATCCCCAAGTGTCTAGGGCTAGACAGGACAACACAGCAAAGGACTGTGCTGTGTATATCATCCTCATCTCAAACATGAAGGGGAACAAGTATGCAGTCACTACTCCATGTCATTCACAGAAACGCTTGGCCTGTTCTAGGTGATCCTGCTGTGGCTGGGGGAATTGGACTGAATGGTCTTTTGAGGACCTTTCCAGTCTCTAATGATTCTGTGATTTCCAATCCCTAATGAATCTATGATTCTATGATTCTGTGTTCCAAATCACCAAATAAGGAGTAGGTAGCAAGGCAGATGCCATACTTTGGCAGGTCTTGTCCAAGATCCTTACTTGAGACACAGCTGTGAGCCTGGAGAAGACACTTTCTGTCCCTCAAGTCTTGCCACAATTGATGAGGAAGAGATTATTTCCTCCTCCTTTTCCATTAATCTCTTCAGGAAGTTGTGGTTACAGCTTGCTGCTGTTGCTTGCTGCTGTTGCTTGCTGCTGTTGCTTGCTGCTGTCTCACTTGTGATCTTTGGTGAACCTAGGAAAAACAACAGCTGGTTCTTCAATGAGCTTTCATATCGTCAAAGGAGCCTGGTAATCTGCTCCCAGTTGTGGACTGGAAGAGGCTGAACTCAACAACTTCGCCACTCCTAGTTTTTTCCTCCCTTTTAGAAGAGGGAGGTATCAGATAACTTTCCATTTTAAACTATCAGGAAAATTACATATCTTCTACTTCAAGCATATGACCTTGAAAATCATAGGGCAGGAGGCTGCAGGAACTGGCTTTGTGGCTGTCTCCATGTGATTACTCCCTGCCTGATTCAATGCTGCTGCCAAAGTTTTGGAGCTGCTGTCTATGGTGTGCAGCACTGCAACGGTCCTGCAACCATAGACCCTCAGCTAAAAGCCCCTGGGGACCTAAATTCCAGTTTGGGTGAGGTCACCCTGGACCACAGCCAGGTAAACACAGACACACTCTAAATAAAACAAATTTGAATTTGGAACATTTAAAATTCATTTCCTGTGAGTCCATGTTTAGGCAAGCCAGGATTATTCTTTGATACTGGCTCCATAGAAAACTCCTAATTTTATCTCAGCTCCTACAAACATGCTCTGCAAGGTCACATGTGTTGGGAAATCTGAGCTTGCAGTTTGCCTCTTTGGTCACAGAAATAATTGACTATCATATACATCATTTTCACGTTTTCACCCACAGTGAAGGATGACTTCCAGTTGGATTTTGGGTGGTTGTCTGACTAGGTTGTATTCACTGAGCCTAGGAAGCTGACAGACTGTTGTTATCTCCACTGAGATTCAAGGAAAGGAACAGGTCTGTTTCAAGAGCATGACAGATATGTCCATAGTCCTACCACTACTCATTTCATTAACCTTTTGAGTAGGATTTTTTGAGCTATTGTATTGTCCTAGCTCTACATGGCTGAAACACCACGTATCACATTCAGCAATGTCATCACATAGGCCCCTCAGTTCAAGAAGGACATGGAACTGCTTGAGAGACTCCAGCACAGACCCACAAAGACTATAAAGAAAGTGGAACATCTCCCTGATGAGGAAAGGCTGGGGCTTTTGAGCTTGGAAAAAAGGAGACTGAGGGGTGACTTCATTAATGTTTATAAATATGGAAAGGGCGGGTGTCAAGAGGATGGAGCCAGCCTCTGCTCAGTGGCATCCAATGGCAGGATAAGGGGCAATGGATGTAAGCTGGAAGACAGGAGATTCCGTATCAATACAAAAAGGAACTTCTTCACACTGATGGTGACCAAGCACTGGGACAGGCTTCCCAGGGAGGTTGTGGAGTCTTCTTCTCTGGAAATGTTTAAGACCCCCCTGGACATGTTCCTGTGTGACTTGATCTAGGTGATCCTGCTGTGGCAGTTGGATTGGACTGGATTATCTTTTGAGGTCCCTTCCAATCCCTGACATTCTGTGATTCTGTAAACTCACTAAATTAATCAAATGTTTCTGTAAAAAGGTCCAGGGCCTGATCCTTGAGATCTTTAACGTGCAGTGACACTTTTCATCCTTACAGATGGCTCCAGTGCTCTGTACAAGTAACACATTTTCTTTTCCCTAAGAATAATGAGTTGAAATTTTTCTCTTGAGCTGAGGAAGTCAGTGACAACCCAAAAATTGTTTAGGCAAGCCATAGAAAAATGAGGTTTGGACTACAGACAGAATAAATAGAATAAAAGTGAAATGACAGACAATCCGTTTCAGTGGATTTCTCGTAGTATTTGTTTACTTCTTTTCCAGCTACATGCTCTCACTGGTTTAAATATCCGTGGAAGTAGAGTGAAGCACTTATAGCTGAGGCTGGAGTCAAGTACACTCTGTGATGCAGAATAACTGAAATTTGGCTCTGTGATTGTGATTGACAGTGTAGCCAGTCTTTTAACCAGATAACTTGAGATCTGATGTTAAAGACTTTTATTGTTCACTTTGCTTTTAGTACAAAAGATTCTCCTTGGCCTGGAGTTCCCAAAGAAGATACAGAGAACTCTCCCAAATGCCCTTGATTTTCTTAGAATACTTTTCCTCCGAATCCATGCACTAAAAGAAGGGTAATTTAAATGGATTTAATATTTATATTTTTGTTGTACTGTCTTTCAATGCTGGATGCAGCATTTTATATGTCTGCAAGGCAACACCTGAGCTGCAGCTATCTTGGTGATACTGAAATGAGGCCCTAGATCTTGTTATGTAGCATTCATACTTGAGGTAGAACTAAGCCTAACTTGACAACTAAAGGAAATCATATAGTTTAGCAACTTTGCAAAACTGTTTCTTCCAGAAATTGCAGCTTTTTTCCTAACGCTTCCAATTCTGATTTTACCTAAGATGGATCTCTTGTCACATTGGATCTACCAATGGATTTGTTAAATAGGCACACATTGATGCTAGATGGGTGAGAGAGCTGTTTTCTTCTTTCTCTCATAAGCAGCAGAAATTTCTGGGAGATTCTTTTAATCTTCCTGATTTTTTAATTTTTTTAAATTATAAACTTAGGTCTCACCCAAAATCATATAATCGTTCAGATTGGAAAAGACCTTTGGGATCACAGTCCAGCCATCAACCCTACTCTACAAGTTCACCCCTAAACTAGGTCCCCTAACACTGCATCCAAGTGTCTTTTAAACTCATCCAGGGGTGGGGACTCAACCACCACCCTGGGCAGCCCATTCCACTGCCTGACCACAGTCCATGAAGAATTTTTTCCTCATGTCCAGTCTAAACCTACCCTGTTGGAGCTTGAAGCCCTTCCCTCTGGTTCTGTCACTAATTACCAGCGAGAAGAGACCAGCACCAACCTTTTTACTATGTCCTTTTAGACAATTGTAGAGAGTGATGAGGTCTCCCCTAAGCCTCTTCTTCCTCAGACTAAAGAGCGTCAACTCTCTCAATCTCTCCTCATAAGATTCCAGGCCCCTCACCAGCTTTGAGAGCAATGAGGCCTGTTACCTAAAATTATCACAAGGCTAAAAAGCAAGACTAACATAACAACTCAGATCTTTTTATTCAGATTTAGTAACTCCTTAAGGTGTTTTACTTCCTTCTGTTAAGGTTTATTGCAACAGATTTGTCACTAAACAGAGCTCTTCAGGCAGCATCCTATTTCTAAAACCTCTGTCACATATTCACCTTCAAAACCAGGTTAGCTGGAACATCCTAATAGAACACGGTGGTTGCACTTCCTTATGCAAGATAAGTTACTTCTGAACTATCATTTTCCCCTCTGAGAAGACAGCATGGTTTGCAAAGAAACCAGGGTTCCAGGACATAAACAGAGTTATCTTCTTTATAGCTCTGCTGTTTGTTATGGTGTATCATGTTCATGAGCTCACCACTCTGTTCTGATATTTCCAGACCATGACCAAAAAAACCCACATCTTTCCCCCATCCCTCCCTTCTTCCCTCCCTTCCTTCTTATTTCTTTCCTTCCTTTTTATTTTTTCTTTTTCTTTGCTTTTTTCTTTCTTTTTTGTTTCTTTTTTCTCTTCTTGTTTCTTTTTCAGTTTTCTTTCTGCTCCTCCCTTTCTCCTCTCTCTTTTCGTTCTGTTTATCTGTCCTGTTCTTTTTTCCCTTTCTTTTTCTATTTCATCTACCATTCAAGTGAATAAAAGTTCATGGAAAAAAACGCAACCACCAAAAGTGAAATTCAAAGCAAACTTACCCACCCCCCAAATTACAGTACGACATAGCTGAAACTTGAATCTGGCTAAGGAGCATATATAAACTTTGCAAGCCTAACAAGAAACAGATTTTGTGGGCTTTGTACTTAACAATTACTAGGAAATTGAATGTAAGAAATATTTAAGAACAACGTGAAGATTTCAAAAGCGATGTAAACTTGCCCACGTTTAAGAATCTATTGCGTCATATGCTGTGAGAAAGGCTTTATTTGTTAGTCACAATCAAACTCAAATATGCATTTCCAGCATGAGAGCACAGTATCTTTACTCATGGCACTCTAATTGTAAACCTTTGTTACCATCCCCATAGGTTTCAACCAGCTACTAGTCATGATTTTTAAAAAAGATTGATTTTCTATTTCTAATGTAATAAACTCGGATAAAAAAGGTATGAGGCTGAAACAAGCCCAAGTGATTTATAATGTGAGAACACTAACTTTTTAATTTCCTTTTTAATTTAGAACTTATGTTCTCTCCTGCATTCTACCACACGGTCTTACTTTCCTGTTTGCACAACTCTTGTACTGGCAGCACAGGAAAACAGCTCTGGTACAGGACATTTTTTAAGGATGGAATTATGTGACTGGGTACTTTCTGACACTGGACGATCAAGCCAAGCTTGTTGTACATACAAGGCTGCACAATAGAGAATCAGGGGATTGGACTGGATGATCTTGCAAGGTCTCTTCCAAAACCTAATGATTCTAGGATGAAAAATGATCAGATTTGCAAATAATGACCCTCACAATGTGCTTCAAATGACCCTTTGAAGCAATGTGTTTTCGAAGTCTGCTGCCTATGCAGATGTATCACGCAACTAGCCATACCAATGAAATGTTAGGATCATGTGTTTTGTACGTGTGCTCAGAACACATGTATCTTAGCATCCATCCAACAGAAAATAAAGGGAATTAACTAAAGAATTAAGTTTATATGCCATAATGTGTTAAGGATTTATCTCCATCTTTCAGAACATGCTTGAGAATAACTCAACACTACCTCCCTCCTATCCCAGAACTTAGAGGGACCAATTTTTCCTTTTTTCAGGCTCTGAATTTTTATAGTAAAATCACAATCACTAGCCTTGCAAAAGCCTTTCCTCCTTCCTGTCAGTTGCACACTCCTAGTTGCACTACTGCTATGGTTGTAGGGCAGATGAGGAAGATGTTTCTCAGGTCCCCCGGCATCTGTGCTGTGCTGCAAAAGACATGACTGAATATTTGTTACCCTGCAGAAAGGAATCAGAAGAGATCCTTTCACTGCTGTGTTGCTGTGTGACTTGGTCTAGGTGATCCTGCTGTGTCAGGGGGATTGGACTGGATGAACTTTGAGGTTCCTTCCAATCCCTAATGATTCTATGATTCTTGGGAAGGAAAATGAGACTTTGTGAAAAGCTCAAAAAAGCATCAAAGATAGCACCATTCACTGTTATCCAAACTAGAAATCCCCAGATTGGGCAATATATACAAATATATTTAGAATATATTTTGTATATCTATAAATATATATAATAGTCAATATGTGGATCATGTATTTCTATTCTATATTATTTTAATATATATGTATGAAATAGTATTGATATGTAGCCACTGTTTTGATGGCTTCTGGCAGGGAAACCATCAAAGACCATAAATACAAAGTGATATTGCGAAAAGAAAGCACAAAATGTCTGATTTTCAGTGTGTGGTGGGAATGGCATTTCACCTCATTTGCTCAAAAATACCTTCTCCCAGGAGTTATTTTACTATAAGCTGATCAAACATGTCTTTTCTTAATCACTGTAATTCCTTTTGATCCAATTCTGCAAGGGGCTAGCCAATAGCCAAGGATGCTCAGCGGCCCTCTGTAGGATGGAAAGTCCTGCAAGCAGTTCAATAGTTAGTCAGTCCATTTAAATCTGTGCTGGTTTATCAGGTTAAGCCTGTGCTGGAGGCAGTTTTTAAGCTTTTTAATCTTAAAATGCTTGATTTCTTAGACACAGGAAGAACTGCTGTTTGAAGCTGATCCAAGGAGGGGGAGGAGGAAGACCTGGCAGATGTCAGTTTGAGCCCTAGTAATGACGACCTCCTCCAAGCAATCCAACTCATCAGTCTGATCCTGCAGCACCTTGTGTTTTTTTTCTGGTCAGGTCTTCCTGAGATAAGGCTTTAAAAGGAAAAAGAAAAAGTAAAACATGGAAAGCAAAACACACATGATCAACTGTCTGCAACTTTCTGTCACAATCACACCTGGAGTGAAAAGTTCCTGAAGTGAATGATCCATCCGCTGACAAATAATGTGAGAATATTTGGTGTAACAAAAGCAGTCTGATAGATGTCTGTTACTAAGCTGCCAGACAAAACTCCACACACATCAGAAAGTGAGGGTGACAGACCACTGGAAGGGGCTGCCCAGGGAGGTTGTGGAGTCTCCTTCTCTGCAGATGTTTAAAACCCGCCTGGACATGTTCCTGTGCAACTTGATCTAAGTGATCCTGCTGTGTCAGGATTGGACTACATGATCTCTTGAGGTTCCTTCCAGTCCCTAATATATGTGATTCTGTGAAGTCTGGATTTGCGCTACAGCTCAATGGCTATGACCTGGGTACCTGTGATCCACAGGACACAATGGACATTTCAATAAAATAAAGTCATCAGTTGAAACAGAACTGACATCACATAACACTGTAGAGCTCTTCTGAACTGGAACTGTGCAGCAAACACTTTTGTTAGGCACTCAGGGTGTAAGCAGAGATGTTTTGCTACAGAAGAACCAGCTGGCCAGTGGTTTATTGCATTGTCACATGCACAGTCCCAGGAATTCAGCATGGCTGTGATTTGTGCTGCCGAGACCAGCACTTGGCTCCCTGACTGCTCTGCCATAACTGATTTTCCTTCCACTAGGTGGAAAAGAGTCCTTAACGTCTGGTGCCATTAGATACTCCAGTCTCAGACCACACTGGGAAAAGAAAAAAGTGGGGGATGTTGCCAGGAGCAATAACTAACATGCAAATGTGAAATTTTAAGTCCATTATACTAAATGGGAATTTTACTCCATAGAACCGTTTGATGTAGCCCAGAGCCCAAGGTGTTACCAGGTCCTCATGCAGGCAGGGGAAAATGAATAATATTAGAAAAGAGGCATTAAGATACAGCCTTCCTCTCACATGTACAAGGGCAATTTCATATTTTCACTTTTTACTGTAAAAGAGCTGTGATTATCTTGACCACATCAAGGACAAAGCCTCCGGGAGTGTTTGCCTGGGTGGTGGTACAGCCCAAACTAGGATCTATTCCCCATTTAGCCCATTATGCAGGAGAGACCCTAAACTATTTAGGTGGTAGTTTTTATGAGTTTAAGAAAAGGACTTAAAAGTGACATATGAGTCCAGCAGTTGGTAAATTACTGCTTGCTGTCAGGATGAAAGAACATTCAATAATCATTACAGATATTTCATGTAAGTACTTTCTCTGACTCTCCAATGCAACCTCCTGGGCATGAGGTAGGGTGCAAAGATTAAAACCTGTGACTGTAGCTTGGCATATTCAGCTCAGCTGTGTGGCAAATTCAGGTACTGAATGTGTTTGCAGCTTCACACAAGGTTTTCCGTTCCCAGATTTGACACATTCTGAAGGGAGCAGACATTTGGACAGTCCCTAAGCCTCTTTTTTTTTTTTAATTAATTTTGGCATATTATTGAAAAATGGATCTTGTGCCTATTGAGTTATGGAGTCCTTTCAGATCAAGGGTGAAACTGACATAAGTGTGGTTGCCTTGAATGAGTCCTTGGAAGAGACAGAAAATTCCATTAAAATTGTTCGTGTAAAAGTATTGGAAGAGCAAAGGTTGAGCCAGTGGCAGCGATGGAATGGGACTGGGGAGGGAACGTGTGACTCTATGACAAGCTAATTCTCAGTGCCTATGTGCATGGATCCGAGTTTTTAACAAGAACATTTATGTTGTGGATGTGGAAAGAAACACTTAATAAATTTCACAGTTCAGTTTCTTCTCTTTTACAGCAATGTCCATCTAATGAAGCTGAAATTTTATACAGAAAGTACCAATTCAAGAGGAAAAATAAGGTCTTACTCTACCATCCTGATTTTGAAACTGGGCACCTCTCATACCCACCATTTGCTGCCCTTCTTTGGTGTAAGAGGACAGAGGTGGGAAGGCATACACAGTGGTAAAGTGGTTTATGAAGTCCAGTTTTGTTGTGTCTTCTGCATAAAGGCAGCACCATTTACAATCAAAAGTCTCTGTTATAGTTTTGGCCCCAGGTACTTGTCCAGTGGCAAAGCTCTCTCCATGAAAAACAACAGCAACAGGAATTAGATAAAAAATAACTGCATAGGAAAAACAAGTCCATTAAGAGCGTGCTGTGGATGTACAGCAAAAAGTCTCATGAAGCAGACCTCATATGGTCTGGCAGACCCACCTCAGCACCTGAATTTTAGCTTGCTGAACCTAGAAATGCAGAACAGTGAAGTAATTCATTTATACTGGGAGCAAAGCTGGTGGAGATAGTATTTCCACCCACTGGTAGGGAATGCAATTGACTTCTATTTTTTGATCTTATATGTTAACACAAAACAAAAACCTTCTGCTTTCTGGAAGCAGAAATAGTGTTAAGGTTAAGCTAATGCTGTACCTCTTCAGTCCAGGAATGCCTTTCTTATTTGTGCTCAAGCCAAGTTTATTCAGTTGTATTTCTGCTAAATCCACGGCCTTTTGAAGATGTTGCGCTTGGACTCCCTCCCTGCCAAGTTTCTAAATTACAGTGTGCTGTGTCCATGAGAAAACTGAAGAAGATTTATTAGAACAAGGTGCCAGAATGTTTGACCCTTCCTCAGATAAGTTTAGGGCAGCAGTAACACATGAAAGGACACTGTAAAGACATTTTGTCCCTCAACATTTATAAAGAAAGACTGTTTAATTTTTTTTTATCTTTCCCCATCTTTGGTGGCAAAGACATTACAAATAACCTGATAAAAAATATTTAGTGATCTCTCAGTTTTCTTCTTTCACTCAAAAATATGATAGGACAAGGAGCAATGGTTTTAAGCTGAAACACAGAAGGTTCCACACTGTTGCAGTCTGAGAACTGCCAGAACTTTTAGAAATGCTTTCATGAGGAAGAAAAGTTGTGTTGTGTCCAGGGGGACCTGTTCCCGGTTGCACAGGTCCCAGGAGGACCCTTCCCTGGAAGCGTCTGTCCTGGGACCTGCCCCTGAAAGGCAGGCTAGGGGGAGACTATAAAAACTGGGGCAGGGTCTTTGTTCCCCCTTTTTGGGGGCTGTGGCCCTGAAGGGAGCAGCCCCCCACTGCCCCGGGAATGGGCGGTGGGGGGGGTGGGAACTGCAGCTCGGAGGGGGACTGCGGCTCTGAGGAGCGACCTGCCACGGCTCCCTAACCAGCCGTGGCCCCGGCCTGACCCCACCGCCAGTGGGCACCTGCCGCNGCCGGGCCCCGCCGCATCGTGGCTTCGCCGCCACCGCACCGCTGTCCCAGACCAGAGAAAAGCCGTGGACGCTGCTTTGCCCTGGACCCGCAGCAGCACCCCAGACCCGCTGCGGCAGCACGGTGCCGCTGCTGCTCACCGCCGCACCGCGCTCAGACTGGAGAACAAGACTGGTGCAGATTTACCATCACGACCCCCCACCACGGACAGCCTTCAGCATTGCTGAGCTGGGCTACTCCTCTTCCCCCTGGAGCTGAGACAGGAGAGGAGAGGATGTCTGAAGGACCCTCTTGGTCACGTGTNGTCTCTAAATTGGAAGAAGATTCAAGGCCCAAACTGGAGTGATCTCCCATTATACTTTTCTCAGGTTGTGTGATGGCATTTACAACACAGTTTCTAGTTTGTATGCATTGACTTGCAAAACCTTTTCTCCTATTCTGTATATAGTTGTAGTGTTAATAAACCTTTCTGGAGTTTCCCTAAGCCATTGTTTGGTGAATTTTATCCGAGATGCCATCGAGACCTCACTGCTTTGCTTTCCTTTCTTTGATACTGAGTTGTGGTCCTGAACTCACCACACACATCAGTATGAGGGAACTTCTTCATGGCGAGGGTACCAGAGCTCTGGAACGGGCTACCCAGCAGGGTTGTGGAGTCTCCTTCTCTGGAGATATTTAAAACCTGCCTGAAGATGTTCCTGCACAACGAGATCTAGGTGATCTTGCTGTGGCAGGGGGATTGGACTAGATCTTCTTTCTAGGTCCTTTCCAATCCCTAATGTGATTCTATGAAAGATACCAGCTCTCTGTACCTCTTGCCCCTCTTATCACAGTAGGCTACAGTCAAAGACCCACCACACTGGTGAATTACAGTCAATAATATGTAGCTCTATTGGTGGGAAAGTTATTAGTTAAGGATTAGCTAGATAGGTTAAACAGAGCAGCACACCACACCCAAGCTTTATTTCTGTTGGAATGAAGAGGAAATGCAGTCTAGGATCTGAAGCCTATCAAAGGGACTCACGGTGTTTCTGTTTTAGGATTATCAGAAAGGAAATGTGACTGGTTAAATGTCTGTGTTGGACACCCAAGCCTTCAGAAGTAAGGAAAATTCTCTCGCTACACTGTTTGATTTTGGTCCCTTGTACCAAACACCACAGTGGGTGTTTGTTCTGCAGTTCAAATCATCATGGTATGATGCAGTGACTACAATCGATCATCATCATATGTGCAATGCAATAATTCTTCAGAATTTGAGAGAACATTTTCTCCTTTAGGTTTACTTTTGTTGATGCTTAAGTTTCCTACAATATAAACAGTAATCACTGTTTTATGATGATTTAAATTAAAACATAAAGCACCAACCCAGCACAGTTGTTAGAGACATACCATAATTCATGCTAAGAAATTAATAAATGCCATTTTATGGCATGACTTGTGGCAGCATAATTTCCCTTCCATGTGATGTAGGAAATAATTGTTGTACAATCAGCATTACTATGTAGAAACACTGAATATATTATGGAGACCACAGTTCATCAGGCAACCTGATCACTTCTTCAACATAAGCACTTTGCCTTTGTAATGAGCAGTTTCAAACATAAAAATGCAAGAAGCCTGAACAGAGAAAAGAAAGCTTGTGGGCAGAGCATAGAGCACAACCAAGCACGTGGCTTTTCAAGGGGGATGCAGGACGGGAACAGTGCAGTATTGTTTATGACACACAGTTTTTCCTGAAGGCACAGTGGCAGCACAAACTGAAGCCCTCCTGGGAGGAAAACAGAGGGGTCTTTGAAAAGCTGGAATTGTTAAACATTTGTTACTAATAACCCCAATGACTTTCCTAATTTTCATAAACACAGGTCTTCTGGCCAGAATAAAACTTCCTGATTTAATGCAAATTGGTCATGTCCCACAGGCACAGCATGAGGATTGAGCTGCTCCTCAGAATGTCAACAGGTAAAATACATCTGTCTAGGAAATTTATTAACAATTTGCACTTTCTCGCTCCTGCTATTTGTGAAAAGCAGTTCTGATGCTGAGTGTGGTGAGCAGAGGGTGTGCTTAGGGTAGGTGTGAATAGGTCTTTATTACCCTATCAGCATTATGTCAATAGAGAAGCTAGGAAAATCAGTTTTCCTTTGAAACACTGGAACACAGGTGGAGATAGTGTAGCAGAGGGAGATTTGTCATCAGTTTCACAGAGGCCAGTATTTCATAGAATCATTAAGGATTGGAAGGGACCTCGAAAGATCATCATAGGATCATAGGATGTTAGGGGTTGGAAGGGACCCAGGAGATCATCAAGTCTAACACCCCTGCTGGAGCAGGACAAAACTATCTAACACAGATCACAGAAGAACGCATCCAGGCGGGCCTTGAAAGTCCCCAGAGAAGGAGACTCCACGACCTCCCTGGGGAGTCTGTTCCAGTGCTCCATGACCCTCACAGTAAAGAAGTTCCCCCTTGTGTTGAGGCGGAACCTCCTCTGCTGCAACTTACACCCATTGCTCCTTATCCTATCACAGGGAGCAAGTGAAAAGAGCCTGTCCCCCCCCTCCTGGCCAGCCTTCAGATACTTATAAACATTGATCAAATCCCCTCTAAGTCTTCTCTTCTCCAGACTAAAAAGCCTCAAGTCCCTCAGTCTCTCCTCATAAGTCACACAGGAACATATCAAGGTGGGTTTTAAACGTCTCCAGAGAAGTAGACTCCACAACCCTTCCGGTTAGTCTGCTCCAGTACTCTGTCACCCTCACCATGAAGAAGTTCCTTCTTACATTTATGTGGAACCTCCTGTGTTCCAGCTTACATCTATTGCCCTTTGTCCTATCATTAGATGCCACTGAGAAGAGCCTGACTCCATCCTCCTGACACCCACTCTTCACATATGAGGTCGCCCCTCAGTCTCCTTTCCTCCAAGCTAAAGAGACACAGCTCCCTCAGCCTTTCCTCATAAGGGAGGTGCTCCACTCCCTTCATCATCTTCATGGCTCTGCACTGGACTTT
>VXBP01007185.1:8855-21189 GCA_013400115.1 Rhinopomastus cyanomelas | reverse complement strand
GCAGGTCGCTCCTCAGAGCCGCAGTCCCCCTCCGAGCTGTGGTTCCCACCCCCCCCACTACCCGTTCCCGGGGCGGTGTGGGGGCACTCCCTTCAGGGCCACAGCCCCCAGAAAAGGGCGCAAACCCAGATCCTGCCCCAGTTTTTATTGGCTGCCTTAGCCCGCCTTTCAGGGGCAGGTCCCAGGATAGATGCTTCCAGGGAAGGGTCCTGGGACCTGTGCCACCGGGAACAGGTCCCCCAGAACACAACACAACTTTTCTTCCTCATGAAAGCACTTCTACAAGTTCTAGCAGTTCTCAAACTGCAACAAAATTCTTAAGAGGAGAGACTGAAGGAGCCGGGGTTGTTTAGCCTGGAGAAGAGGAGACTCGGGGGGGACCTTAACACTCTACGATTACCTAAAGGGAGGTTGTAGTTAAGTGGAGATTGGACTCTTCTCCGAGGCAACTAGTGATAGGACAAGAGGGTGTGGCCTGAAGCTGTACCAGGGGAAATTTAGTTTGGTTATTAGGAAGCCCTTCCTCTTGGAAAGCCTAGTCAGACTGTGGAATGGCTTTCCCAGGGAAGTGGTGGACTCACCATCTCTGGACGTGTGTAAGAAAAAACTGGATATGATTCTTAGTGCCATGGCCTAGGTGATTGTGACGATGTCATGTCATAGGCTAGACTTGATGATCTTAGAAGTTTTTTTCAGCCTTAATAATTCTGTGATCTTTGAAAGGCTGTGGAGGACACGAGAAGTGCCCGAAGACTGAAGGAAGGTCATTGTTGCTCCAGTCTTATATAAGAGGAAGAAAGATGATTCAGAAAACTACCGGCCTCTTAGTCACACCATCATACCTGGAAAGATGTTGGAGCAAATCTGTTTGGATGTAATCTCCAACTATATGAAAGACCAGACATGTATTTGGACTGGTCAGCATGGATTCNCCCAAAACTGAACACAGTACTCAAGATGAGGCCAGGGCAAAGTAGAGTGGGAGAAGAACTTCCCTCGATCTGCTGGACACACTCCTCCTAATACACCCCAGGATCCCGTTGGCCTTCTTGGCCACCAGGGCACATTGCTGTGCCATGGTTAATGTCTGAGGAATTTGATAGCTTTTCGTGATATCATATTGGGAGAGCCATAAATGTGGTCAATCTAGACTTCAGCAAGATCTTTAATGCTGTGTCCCATAATGTCCTCAATCAGAAAATCATGCACTATAGGTTGGATGAATGGGGTGGATTGAGATCTGGTTCTGAGACAGAGCACAGAGTCATTATGTCTGGTACAGGGCCAAATTGGAGACCAGTGTCTTCCCCAGGGGTCAGTACTGGATTAGTCTTGTTCAACATATTCATCAATGTATATGATACAAGCTTGACTTTTCTAGAAAGTGCTTTCACTGTTATTTTGCCTGCTGACTGACAGTTGTGCAGTGATGAATGGAGTCAATGTGTTTATGATTTGAGACATAGTGCAATAGAGGACTTCTCTAACTGAGATTGTATAAATCGTGGCAGTTGTAAGAAAAGTTCAGACTAGGATAAACTTCAGCTTCATGCTCATGGTCTGCTGCCAAAATCTGGAACCTCAAACAAGAGCAAAAAGAAGATAATCAGTAAGAAGCTGTAATTTGACAGTACACTGTTTCTTCTTACACCTTTACTTTCGTGCACTGCTGTCAAGGATTTAAACACCAATGACAAAAGGAAGCAATCAATTTAGGTTTTAATATGCAAAAAAAGTCCAATTTGGGAAGATCTTTTGGGATCCCTTCCAATCCCCGATGATTCTATTATTATATAATTGAAGGATCAGGAGCACAGGTCACGTTCTCTTCTATCTCTGTAGTTGTGCAGAATGATGAGGGAATAGATAGGATGTGCCATCAGATGAATACCTGGCTCTGAGCCTGGTGCTTTCAGCAGAGGTTTGGGTTTTTTGACCAAGGATTGACTCACAATAGGTCAAGCCTGTTTGCAACACGTGGGAATAACCTCTCTCACAGGGATAAAAGGGTTTTAGGAAGGGTTTTACCTGGGCTCATTGACAGGTCTTTAAAGTAGGTATGAAGGGGAGTGGGGGTAAAAAGGGGATCACTAGAAAGCAATCTGAATATGACAGGTCAGAAATTGTGGGAGAGGAGTGTATTAGCAGGATCTCACAGTCTTGTGCCCTGGCAAAGGAGGAGAATGACACCCCATGTGACAAGAAGAACATAAAAGTTGTTGAGAGGACAGATAGATCAGAGCTTGCTCAGGAAGGTATTAGACCTTCTCCCACCCAAAAGATGGTCCAGCTGAGGTGTACCTATACTAATGCATGCAGCTTGGGCAACAAACAGGAAGAACTGGTGTCCATTAATCATAGAATCATAGAATCATTACGGATCGGAAGGGACCTCGAAAGATCATCTAGTCCAATCCGCCTGCAACAGCAGGATCACCTAAACCAAGTCACACAGGAACCTGTCCAGTCGGGTCTTGAACATCTCCAGAGAAGGAGACTCCACAACCCCCCTGGGCAGCCTGTTCCAGTGCTCCGTCACCCTCACCGTGAAGAAGTTCCTTCTCAGGTTGATGTGGAACCTCCTATGTTCCAGCTTACAACCATTGCCCCTTGTCCTATCACTACATGACACCGAGAACAGCCCAGTGCCATCCTCCTGACACCCACCCCTCAAATATTTGTAGACATTAATGAGGTCACCCCTCAGTCTCCTCTTCTCCAAGCTAAAGAGACCCAGCTCCCTCAACCTCTCCTCATAAGGGAGGTGTTCCACCTCTCTTATCATCTTTGTTGCCCTACGCTGAACTCTCTCCAGCAGCTCCACATCCCTCTTGTACTGAGGAGCCCAGAACTGGACACAATACTCCAGGTGTGGTCTCACCAGGGCAGAGTAGAGGGGGAGAAGAACCTCTCTTGATCTGCTAACCACCCCTCTTCTAATCCACCCCAGGATGCTGTTGGCCCTCTTGGCCACAAGAGCACATTGCTGGCTCATAGTCATCTTGTTGTCCACCAGGACCCCCAAGTCCCTTTCCCCTACACTACACTCCAACAGGTCAGTCCCCAGCCTATACTGGTACCTGGGGTTGTTCTTGCCCAGATGCAAGACTCTGCACTTACTCTTGTTATAGCTCATTAGATTTTTCTCTGCCCAGTTCTCCAGCCTGTCCAGATCTCGCTGAATGGCAGCACAGTCTGCGGGGGTGTCGGCGACACCACCCAGCTTTGTGTCATCAGCAAACTTGCTGACAGTGCATGCCAATCCCTCATCCAAGTCATCAATGAATAGATTGAACAGGACCGGTCCCAGCACCGATCCCTGGGGCACTCCACTAGATACAGGCCTCCAACTAGACTCTGTCCCATTGACCACCACTCTCTGACTTCTACCCTGTAGCCAGTTTACAATCCACCTCACTACCCGAAAATCTAGGCCACACTGCCTCAGTTTGTCTGCAAGGATGCTGTGAGAGACCGTGTCAAATGCCTTTCTTAAGTCAAGATAGATGACATCCACGGCTCTGCCCTCATCCATCCACCTGGTTACACCCTCATAAAAGGCTATCAGGTTGGTCAAGCATGACTTTCCCTTTGTGAAGCCATGCTGACTGTCCCTAATGACCCTCCTGTCCTTGATGTGCCCGGAAACAGCCTCCAGTACAAATTGTTCCATCACCTTTCCTGGGATGGAGGTGAGGCTGACCGGTCTATAGTTACCTGGGTCTTCCTTCTTTCCCTTTTTAAAGATTGGGGTAACATTTGCTATTTTCCAGTCCCTAGGCACCTCTCCCGTTTCCCAGGACCTAGCAAAGATGATGGAGAGCGGCCTAGCAATGACCTCCGCCATCTCCCTTAGCACACGCGGGTGCATCCCATCTGGGCCCATGGATTTGTGCACATCCAGTTTGATCAACTTATCCCTAACCCAATCCTCATCAACCAAGGCAGGCTCACCTGTTGCCTCAACCTCCTCTGTAGTCTGGCGTCTAATGTCAAGACAACCCTTAGCAGTATAGACAGAGGCAAAGAAAGTGTTAAGTATCTCTGCCTTCTCTGCATCCTCTGTTTCCAGGGTACCCACCTCATTCAGCAGGGGGCCTACGCTGCCTCTAGTTTTACTTTTGCTTGCTATATATTTAAAGAAGCTTTTTTTGCTGCCTTTGACCTCTCTTGCAAGGTTTAATTCCAAGGAGGCCTTGGCTTTTCTAGTTGCATCCCTACATTCCCTCACTAGAGCCTTGTAATCACCCCAAGTGGCCACCCCCTCCTTCCATGACTTATAGGCTTGCTTCTTCCTCTTCATTTTGCCTAGTAGTTCCCTGGTTAACCACACGGGTCTTTTGGCCCCCTTCCTCGACTTATTCCTTGTTGGGATACTCATTTCTGAGAAATACGTTGCCTGGTCTTTCAGACAATCCCTCTGTGGTGGGACAGATGAAAGTGAATGAGCAGGAAGTCCCCATTTCTTCTCAAGTAGTAAACCACAGGCAATATTGTACAAATAGAGACACTCTGATCCCCACAAAAGAATTGATTCATTGATTAGAACATCAAGGCTTCATCAGCAGAACCTGCTCCACCTTCAGTAGTCCAATTCGGCCTGTAAGAAAGCCTGGAGGAGAATGGAGGTTGACTGTGGATTATCATGACTTAAATGAAGTCACATCATAGCCATACCAGATATGCTGAAGTTGCAATATCAGTTGGAGTCTCAAGAAGCAAACTGGCACACCACAGTTGATGTTGCTAATGCATTTGTCTACATGACCCTTTCAGCTAAATGTGGGCTAAAGTTTGCCTTCACCTGGAGGGGTGTTCAATATACCTGGAATCAATTGCCCCAGGGGTGGAGGCATAGTCTGACTATTTGTCATGGACTTATTCAAGTCCCTTTGGAGCAAGGTGGAGCCCCTGATCATCTCCAGTACATCGACAATATAACAGTGTGGGGAAATTCTTCAACAGAAAACTTTGAAAAAGGCAAGAAGGTGATGGATATCTTGCTTAATGCTGTTTTTTCCATTAAAAGAAGCAAAGTAAAGGGACCTGCTAAAGAAATCCAGTTTCTAGGAGTTCAGTGGCAGGATAGACGCCATCATATTCATATGAATGTAGTAAACAGAGTAACATCCACGGCACAACCTGCTAACAAGAAAGAGATGCAAGCATTCTTGGGAGTAGTGGGGTTTTGGCGTATGCATATTCTGGGGTACAGTCATATGAGGTAGCTCATGCAATGGTTTTAGGGCTTGTCTGAATCGGACCAGAGGATTAAGAATGTGTTTTGTATCTCTGCTGGTGATAATGGTCCAAGCTGCAGATTTTGGCAAAAGGCAACGGGTGAGACATAAGGCCATCCTCTCGGCTTCTGGAGCTGGAGGTATCAAGACTAAAAGACTAATTACACTCCCACTGAGAAAGAAATCCTAGCTGCACACGAAGGATTTCAAGCTGCATCAGAAGTGGTTGGTACTGAAGTACAGCTCTTCCTTGCACCCTGACTCCCTGTTCTAGGATGGATGTTTAAAGGAAAAACTATGTCTATACATCATGCTAGTGATACCATCTGGAGTAAGTGGACTGCTCGGCTAACCCAGAGGGCTACCAGGAGGTAGCAATCACCCTGGCACAGTGGAAATTATTTCCAACTGACCAGAGGGAGAGGATTCTAAGATTTTATCCAAAGAGATAGTGCCTAGGGCAGAACAAACTCCACCTTACAATGAACTTTCAGATGAAGAGAAGGCATACACCTTGTTTACAGACAGATCTTGCCATTCAGTAGGAAATCAACGGAGTTTCATGCAGAAATAAGGGGTGGAGTGTTCTGGATTTGGTGAAATCACATTTGCTCCTGGTATTCCTGTATTGAATTATCTTACAGCATATAAGGAGTTAACTAATCTCTGCAGCACGAATGTTTACTTTTCTCTCTGGCACACAGCAGCAGAGTGCACATGGCAGGGGGGCAGAGGTCGGTGGGGTGTGGAAGTGGAGAGGTCAGGGGACAGGTTGAGCAGGTGGAGTAGACCAAACAAATTTTCCTTTTCCCTTCCCCTTATCTTCCTCATCTCTTATACTTGGCTGCAATTTTGAACCATAGCATAGGAAAATGCTTAAATCAAATATTTAAGTATTACCTAGGTGATTCCCAGTCTTTTATTTTTACTCCCACCTTGTCTGTGGCTTTTAGCATTTCTTAGGATTAGGGGTTACCAGGTCTGGATTGGGGGAGGGGTGGACTTGAGTGAGGTAGAACTCACTTTTGTTTTTCATTTTCCTTTTTCCTTTTTCCATTTTTTTGTTGGTTTTTTTTCTACTTAATAAATTTTAATAAAGATTAGTATTTCTAGTTCCAGTTTCCAGAAGTGAGTTTACTTTACCTATTTCCTCCCTGCCCCGAGGGGTAGGAGGACGTTTCCTTCTGGACTGTTGGGCAGAATATAATTTTGTGGGCTAACCTCATGCTAAACTGTGACACCAATAATTTTAGCCAAAGGGTTAAACATAAAGGGAGTGTCTGAAAAAAATGTTTATGAACTTCAGATCAGGAAAAACTAAATTTACACTATTTGGGGGGAAAATAGTAATGAGACATTTAACTCACTACACAGAACATTAGGGACTGGAAGCGACCTCAAAATATCATCTAGACCTTAATGACTAAACGATAACAATGAAAAATAGGACTTCCAATAGTTCCTTCTTCCGTATGACTGCAATGTTCCTGAAGTTACAACTCACATCTTTTAGTATCAAAGGTCATTTTGAAAGTCCAGCCTCCTGTTTTAGGTGCTCTTTCTTGAAAGCTGATTCCTATAGTCACAAACAAGGAGAAACCTTTCTCCATTTCAGTAGACCATGAAAATCCAGGGTAAGCTTTTTTTCTGCTAATCTCTGAGGTGCCAGGTCTGCTCAATGACACTGCTCCTTCCCTGACAGGAGATATCAGGATGGAGTCTGGGAAGGAGGAGTATGGGAGAAAGAGGTGAAGTAGGGAAGAAACCCAAAGCCAGAACTCACAGCCTCCTTTATGTGCATCCACTTACTCTGGAGTAGGATCCTCCATGTGCTGCACATGGATATTTGCTCCACTCTGGATCTGAATGAGCAGCCACAGTGGGATGTCCTGATATAGACTATAGATCTCACTATGGGCTTTGTCATGGGCTGTAAAGGAATCTGCTCTGGCATATACCTTTCTTCTTTGTTTATTACCTTGATGTCTGCAGAGTTGTTTACATCACATATACTCACTCCTTTTCCCCAGCTGTTGTTTGCCTTTTCTGAAGAACTACCACCATCATTGATTGACTTGGCTTTGGCCATATTGTAGTTGATTCAGACTGGCTCTATTAAACATGGTTGGTGTGTGCCCTGTCTGTACCCTTGTCATATTTTCTTCTTTTTCTTTCGTCTCTGTTCCCCCATGCTTTGTGTTTGCTGCTTGCAAGGGCTGTGTTTGTGGGAAAACACTTAATCTTTTTTCCTTTTTTCCTTTTCCAAGGGTATTTTAGGAAACTGTGGGTGGGGAATCTTTTATAAGATTTTGGACAGCTCCAAGCAGCTGCTGGCACATCACACAATACCATACAGAGGCATAGATCCATTTGCCAGTGGTTTTCAGGTTTTTTTCTTTCCCTATTTTTTTCTCTAACTGTTCTTGTTAATAAAATGTATCATGTTTTATGTACTATAAATAGTTTCTGCATGGTTGAAGACCATGAGAAATCAAAACTAGGACATCCCTAAAAGAGTTGCCAAGTATGAAATTGGAAGTAAAATAGATACACAGTTCACAGACTCATAGAATTGTTTAGGTTTGAGAGGATATTTAAGATCATCAAGTCCAAAAGTTCACAAAACACTGGGAAGCCTGCCACTTAAAAATGTCCCTAAGCACCACGTATACACTTTCTAAATCTACTGCCATAGCTGGTGGCTCAGCCACTTCTCTTGGTAGTGTATTTCAACTTGGCTTTGTTGAACCACACAGAACTGGCTTTGGCTCATAGATTTATAGATCCATCTGTAGATCCTTCCTATTCAAGCAGATCAATAGTGCTGTACACCTGGGTATTGTCTGCAAACTTACTGAAAGTACACTCAATCTCCTCAGCTGAGTGGAGAAGATTGCTGATGGATGCATAAGGAGGCAGAAGAAGCCAAATTAAGATGATATTCTAACTTGGAGTAAAGCTTGAAGGGAAGAATGAAAATGTAGTGTGAAGAAATTCAGAGACACAAAATTTTGAAGGAATAAGGCATGCATAGGTCTATTGTGCAGAGGTTTTCGTGAAGAATGTTACATTAATAAACTTCCATTTATCATGAGGACACTATTACAGTTATCTAAAACATTAAAATCTCTGAACTTATAAGTGTTTGGATTTCTGCATCCACTTCTGTTCAAAACGCACTCTGAAAACACTTATATTTAAACACTTAAATGACAATCTAATAAGGCAAATTTAGCAGTCACAATGATTAATACTTTGTATAAAATAACTTACAGTAGGGGAAGAATTGAATGTATACATCAAGGTTAACTTGTCCCTAGATATTTAATATAAGTTAAAAGAATTTTAAAATATTGAACCATCAATGGTTCTAAATAAAATCTAAATAAATTGTGTTCTAAAGAAAATCTAAATAAATTATATGGATAGACATTAAAAGAGTTATTAATGCTGTAACAGACTCAATACATATTGTCATTGAATATATTAAGGTAGCTAATATCCAGAAAAAAAAAATATACATGGGCACAGTTAAAGAAATTATTATTAACTAAGGACAGCAAGAAAACTTGAAAGGAACACACCAAACAACAGAATTTAAAATGCTTTGGCAGGAAGGGACTTTCAGATGTCATCTAGACCACAGACCCCTTCAGAAAGCAAAACTTCTTTCATTAGATCGAGTTGCTCAGTGCCCCATCCAAATTGACTTTAAATGTTTCTGTATGGAACATCTACCACCTCTCACTTGTTTCCATGTTTTGTCAAACTCACTGAAAAAAAAAAAATCTTGTATCTGTTTTTAGTGCACTTTTTCTGAGTTAAAAGCCATTATGCCTTGTCTTTTTACAACAAACCTTTCTAAAATGACTCTCATTTTGCATCAACATGCTGGCCATGATAAAGACCTCGGTACAAAAGTTTGGATTTCTAGGCTGAGAAAGGTTCCAGTCACCAGGGACCTCACATGAGTGCCAGGAATTTTCAGATTCGATGTAGAGTGGCTTGGTAACAATGTTGGCCAATTCACTCAGGACTCTAGGACACATCTTGTCAAATACCATAGATGTTTAGGTTCCTCATGTAATCACAAACCTGATATCCTGTTACAGTAAGAGGGACTTTGCACACTCACTTTTGCCAGTGAGGACTGAGGCAAAATAGCAGTTGTGCATATGATGACTATGAGCCAGCAATGTGCTCTTGTGGCCAAGAGGGNGTTGTGGAGTCTCCCTCACTGGAGATATTCAAGACTCGACTGGATAGGTTCCTGTGTGACTTGGTTTAGGTGATCCTGCTGTTGCAGGCGGATTGGACTAGATGATCTTTCGAGGTCCCTTCCTCGAAATGATTCTATGATTCTATGATTCTATTATTCTATATCTCTGCCTACTCCTTGTCTGTTGTTATCAGCTTGCCAGTCATGCTCATCAGAAGGCTTATATTTTCTTCAAACTTCCTGTCCTGGCTTGAAAAAGCACACAGTCTGCTGTATAAAACACTGGTAGAATGGACAGGCCCAAAGAGTGGTGGTTAATGGAGTGAAATCCAGCTGGCAGCCTGTCAACAGTGAGTGCCTCAGTGGTGTGCTTGGTGTTGGGACAATCTCTGTTCAACGTCTTTATTGATGATCTCGATAAGGACATAGAGTGTGTCATTATCAAGTTTGCAGATGACACCAAGTTAGGTGGGAGTGTTCATCTGCTATAGGGTAGGGAAGCTCTTCAGAGAGACTTGGATAGATTGCAGCAATAGGCCAATTTTAACAGCATGAGCTTCAATAAGGCCAAGTGCCACTTTGCACTTGGGCCACAACAATTCCCTGCAATGCTACAGGCTTGGACAGGTGTGGTTAGAGAGCGGTCTGGCAGAGAGGGACCTGGGACTTCTAATTGACAGGAAGAGGAATATAAGTCAGCAGTGTGCCCAAGTGGCCAGGAAGGCCAATGGCATCCTGTGGCTAGCAGGAGTAGGAAGGTTATCATCCCCCTGTATTTGGCACTGGTGAGACCACATCTTGAGTATTGTGTCCAGTTTTGGGCACCTCAATACAAGAAAGATGTGGAAGTGTTTGTCAGGTGCAGAGGAAGGCAAGTAAAC
Source organism: Rhinopomastus cyanomelas (assembly GCA_013400115.1). Taxonomy (NCBI): domain Eukaryota; kingdom Metazoa; phylum Chordata; class Aves; order Bucerotiformes; family Rhinopomastidae; genus Rhinopomastus; species Rhinopomastus cyanomelas. The sequence goes on along the minus strand of VXBP01007185.1, from coordinate 10,849 downwards.
TGGTGAAGGGTCTGGAGAATAAATGTTATGATGAAAGACTGAAAGAGCTGGGGCTCTTCAGTCTGAGGAAGAGAAGGCTGAGAGGAGACCTCATCACTTTCTACAACTACCTGAAAGGACATTGTGAAGAGGTTGGTGCTGTTGTCTTCTCAGAAGCAATTAGTGACAGAACAAGAGGGAATGGGCTCAAGTTACAGTAAAGGTAGTTTTAGACCTGATATTAGGAAAAATGTTTTCCCAGAAAGGATGGTCAGGCACTGGAATGGGCTTCCTAGGGAGGTGGTTGAGTCACCATCTCTGGATGTGTTTAAAGATCATTTAGATGAGGTGTTTAGGGATATGGTTTAGGGTTGACCTTGTAAGGTAGGGTAGATGGTTGAACTCAATGATCCCAGTGGTCTTTTTCAACCACAGTGTTTCTGATTCTGTGATTCTAGCTAACTGAGCTTTAGAAACCTTATTGTTCACCAGTTCATCTCCAACCATGTCTTAAGCTTCCTGATCAGATCCCTAAGCAATATTCTACTAGTATGAGTAATTAATATACCAGATTTAATAGTGTATTATAGACTTGTACAAATTTGAAAGATTTTTAAGATCCTCAAGTCCAACTATTAACCAAACTCTACCAAGCCCACTTTAAATCATGTCCCTAAACTCTGTATTGATATGACTTTTAAGCATGTTCAGGGATTATACTTCAACCACCTCTCTGAATGGCCTGTTCCAATTCGTGAAAGCCCTTGCAATAAAAAGTTTTTTCTGATGTCTAATATAAACCATTTCTGGTGCAACTTGAGGCAATTACCTCTTGTCCTACCACTTATAGGGACTGATCTTGATGAGAAATATTTTTCTGGAAGTTACCTGCTACACGATGAAGGTCTTAAGAGAAAGTAATATAAAGTCAACAGTAACTTGATTTATTTGGGTAGTATAAAAGAACAGCAAGTAGCCAGTTCATTGCTTCTGCCTTTTTGTCCACAGTACTTTATCGCTTTTCAGAGTACTGGCATTTTTATTTTATCTATAATCTAACTATATATATTAACATGTCTTAGTAATACTGTAGAATTTACTAACTATAGAATTTACTATAGAATTTACAGGGTTGTACTCAAAGTTTTTCACTGATTTTTATAGAAAAGTGAATCATGCAAGAAAACCAAGATTAATAATCTATCTACTAATACTGTATGATTTATTATAATATTTTGGGAACTTTTCTTAAATGGAAATGAATGACATTAATTTTTTGAAGCATGCATTTGTATGCTGAGCAAAGACTCATGTTTAACCCATTTAAAACTATGTTTTCCCTAGCCAGACAGTGATATTTGCTACTACTTGTTTTAAAGGTCATAGATAAGTAGGCTTAAAATGAACTTCATTGCATAACTCAGACTTTGTATAAAACATGCTGGATTTAAACTGTATCAGGAATATTTATGAGTATTTCAAACAAGTAACTCAGTAATAGAACAGTACTATAGTATCTAGTAAAGACTTCAAGGAAATTGGTTCTACACTTTAAAAATTCAGTGATTACCTTTTTCTTTCTCATTTCTTATTTTGCCTAGTTTTTGGAAGGTCACTAGCCCTAATTAAATTATCACTGACTAGACTTCTTTTATTTCCTCAGTGTGCTTTTTCCCTGTTGTAGTTTGAAAATTGCCAGCGTTTTCAAACATACAGCAGTTCTGCTTTCATGAAGAAGAAAAGAAAAAGGAGTTGTTTTGTTTTGGAGGACCCCTCCCCCGCAAGGGACTTGTCCTGGGGGAAGGTGTCACTGGTCCTGGACCTGCCCTGGATGTCCGTGTTGGGTAGCCTATGAAAAAGCAGAGCGGGTGGTTTGCTTTGAAAAAGTCAGGAAGTAGAGAAAAGAGGAAGAAGCAGGAAGTATGTAGCCTGCTCCTGTGTGCTGCAGGCTCTCTTGGGCTGCGGTTTCTCAGTCGAGCGCCCCCCCCACCCCCCGCCCCGTCCGTTCTCGGGAC
>VXBP01007184.1:23918-51957 GCA_013400115.1 Rhinopomastus cyanomelas | reverse complement strand
TTTTTTAGTCTGGAGAAGAGAAGACTTAGGGGAGATTTGATAAATGTTTATAAGTATCTGAAGACTGGCCAGGAGGGGGAGGACAGGCTCTTTCTACTTGCTCCCTGTGATAGAACAAGGAGCAATGGGTGTAAGTTGCAGCAAAGGAGGCTCTTTGGGTTCTTTGATCATGGGGAAACATTTATGGATCTTGGCCTGTTAGACTCAGGTGGGTTGCAACTATCTAATAAGGGTAAAAGGGCACTAGGCCACGAGTTGGCAGGCCTCATCAAGAGGGCTTTAAACTAGGATTGAAGGGGGAAGGGGATGGTACTCAAGCCTCCTGTGAGGCAGTAGTGGATGGTGTATCCACTGTAGAAACAAATGTCTTTCAAATAGATTTGAAGGACAGTGGGATGGTTGATGGGCGAGCACAGGTGGAGCAGACCCCTGATCTTAAGGAAGAGCAGGTGACCTCTTGCTGTCCCAGGGCGAGATCGGAGCGCTTGACTCGCTCCCTGAAATGCCTATATACCAATGCACGCAGCATGGGGAATAAGCAGGAGGAGTTAGAAATCTGTGTCCAGTCAGGCAGTTACGAGTTGGTAGCGATTACGGAGACCTGGTGGGACCGCTCGCATGACTGGAATGTGGTCATGGACAGCTACGTCCTTTTTAGAAAGGACAGGTCGGCAAGGTGGAGTGGAGGAGTTGCCCTCTATGTGAGACAACAACTGGAATGTATTGAGTTCTGTCCAGGGACAGCAGAGGACAGAGCTGAGAGTTTGTGGGTGAGGATTAAGGGGCAGGCGGGCATGGGGGACAAGGTTGTGGGTGTCTATTACAGGCCCCCAGATCAGAGTGAGGAAGTTGATGAAGTCTTCTACAGCCAGCTGGCAGCAGCCTCACAGCTGCAGGCCCTGGTTCTCGTGGGGGATTTTAACTACCCATATATCTGCTACAAGACCCACTCGGCCAGCCACCCACAGTCCAGAAGGTTCCTGAAGTGCATTGCTGACAATTTCCTGATGCAGATGGTGGAAGAGCCCACTAGGAGAGGAACACTGCTTGATCTTGTCCTCACCAACAAGGAGGGTCTGGTTGAAGCAGTGAAGGTTGGGGGTTGCCTTGGTTGCAGCGACCATNAGAGAATGTAGGGATGCAACTAGAAAAGCCAAGGCCTCCTTGGAATTAAATCTTGCAAGAGAGGTCAAGGGCAACAAAAAGAGCTTCTTCAAATATATAGCAAGTAAAAGTAAAAATAGAAGCAATGTAGGCCCCCTGCTGAATGAGGTGGGTACCCTGGAGACAGATGATGCAGAGAAGGCAGAGATACTTAATGCTTTCTTTGCCTCTGTCTATACTGCTAAGGGTTGTCTTGACATTAGACCCCAGACTACAGAGGAGGTTGAGGCAACAGGTGAGTTATGTTATCGTTTTTGGGATGACAGATGTTCAATTCCCAGCTGTTGTCACAAGAAAATTTGTACTGACTTCTCCTCTCTACCCACCGTCAATGAGGTGTCTCCTTGTTTTCAGGGATGGAGATCAAGGAGATGAAGTTTCTCTCAAAGATTTCTAATCCAAACATCTTTCTTTTTTCTGACAACTGCATGAAATATGTATGGTTACTGTTAGTAGGGAAAGACTGTATGCCCAAGTAAGGGGCATGATCAGCTGGATGAGGTATTTGATCTTGTTAAATGCAGAGGATTTTCTGTGTGGGCTTTCTGAAAGGAGATTGGTGGTCTTTGAGAAATGTGTGTGTATTACACTTTGTACTTATGGAATATCTTGAATTACAGTGTTATCATTTTATATGGGCATGCTAACAACAGCAAGAACAATAGTAATAGTAGTATTTTGCAGAGTGAAAGTTCAGCAGTTGGGGACTGCTATTTCTATAGCACTTAGAGAAAGACAAAGGTCTGTCAGGACTTCTGAGCATTCTAGTTTTAGTGTTCACTATGAAGTTTTTTCTAAAATTGCTCAGATGAACTTGTGAAGATATTTCTTCTTAGATTTTTTGAAAGGGTGGGAATTTCTTTTTCTTTTGTCCTCAAGGAGGCTAAAAATCATTCTTATTTGACCTTGAAATACAAAAAATGTAATGGCTGAGGACTTCTGATGTACAGTTTGTTGCAGGCTGTACACTTAGTTAAAAAGTTGGTGGTTGGTGATAAAATACTATAAAAGATGAATGCTTTCATTAATTTTAATTCTGTTAGGACCTAATGAAATCTCATTTGAATTAATGGGAAGTTGTTTAGTGATTTTATTCAAAAGGTCTTACTAAACAGAAATTTTCTATTCCATGTTTAGTACCATCATCTGTACAGCTTGGCAATTGCATAGGTCTAATACAATCAGTTTATTTGTACTAAAACACATTCCAGAAGTTTGTAACTGCCACAGTAGGCAAAGATGCAGCTTCTTCCTTTGATGTAAATTAAAAATCATTGTTAAAAAAAGAGTTTTGATAAATTAACTGCTTTGTGTTAGATTTGACCCAGAAATTCTATTCAACCTGTTGAAACACAACAACAAATAACACTTACAACAGTAATTAACTTCCTTTTACAAATTCATGGAATAATTTAATTATGGGAATGCACAGACTATATGAAGTGTTTTCACAACAGTGTGGGACTGCAAGGGGATCTGTGCATAAGCTACAAGACTAGTGATTGTAAAACTGACTTGGTTCTTCACTACAGTGTTGTTGTGTTTCTAATGCTTGGGAATAATACATAGAATTCAGCAGAATGTGTTTCCTTGGAAAACAATTATTGTTTCTCTATGATGTCATAATTTGTAAAGCCTTTAACAGAAGTTGACATCATGTGCCATTTATGTGTCAGACTGGTAAGCAAAATCTTTTGATATGTAGACTTCTTTGTCAGGTAGCAGATTCCCCTAACTCCTTTTCACCTTTATGTTGTTATATCCTTCTTTGGTCAAAAATGTCTGAAAATCTTGCTTCAGCATTAATCTCATCACGTGAAGTGATTCTTTTTCTTTTTAAAATCAATTTATTTTAAAATGCCTATCATATTCAGCCTGTTACTGCTGCTCTGCTTCAGCAGAAAAAGAAATTAAATCACTAGGTGCTTGTAATTCATAAAGTGATTCAGTAACTGGCTATGGATTTTTAGGAGGAAATAAACTGCAATGAAAGTTTTGTGTAAAAAACTAAATACTTGAAGTTGTTTTTGCAATGAGAATTATTGTTATGATATAATGTTAATTCTTTGCTCTTTCTTTTTTATAGTGTCAATAAAATAAGGTATTTATGAATAAGGACTTGTGAATAAAAGCTATGTTCATATGGCTAGGCGTGGTGAAGCACATAGTTCAGCCCTATATGCTCATGCTAGAGAGCATGAAGTATAAGCATTAGGATACAAAGATAAAAGTCTAAATGCAAGAGAGTTTTTAATCACAATAGATGATACCAACACTGCAGTTTTGTGGCCTTATCCTAGATCCCTGGAATATGGACTTTTTTTACCTGTGATCCTCTCACTGTGTTGATATAGCGTATGTGGTACTGGCCAGAGTTAGCAAGAAGAAAAAGCCTATTCATTCTGAAAAACTGATCTTTTACTATAGGATCTTGGTTTCATAAAGATATGCCCTGCCCAAAGAGGAACCAAGTAGTGAGACAATCTTGTTTCTAGTACTAACATCAGTCTGTATTTTCCTTTACATCTATATTTGGAAACAAAACCACTATGTACAACTCTAAAATTCTAAACTGTTATCTACGTGCCTTTTATTAATTGCAAATTGTTTTTTTAATGTCTATCTCCTGTTTGGCAAAACAAGCACTAATATAAGCTTGCTGTATGAATTTTTATGGCCACCAATAAGTTTTTTTCCAGAAGTGCCTTGCATCAGTAATCTTTGCGCTAGGTTTTCTTATTTGGCTGAATTGGATTATTTTTTTAAAATTTGGAACCTATTGGCTATTAGGAAAATTAAGATTAAGGGCTTTGAATTTATAAGTAACTAGATGATCAACAAAACACCAGATAATGAAATACGAACTTGGTCATGGAAAAAGAAATAAATGTCTGTATCTTAAGGTTAGAAAAGGGAAGTTTTACTTATTTGTCAAGGCATTATACATATAAAATGTCCATAAAAGCACACATAACTGCATATCTGTGAAAACGCCACTGATCTGAAGCAAATTCTGTCTTCTAAACCAGGAATAAGTGAATAAAAGTTAGGCTGATGTTAAAGAGAATAATTATAACATTTTTTCTATATACTGTTTCTGTTGTACTCAACAAGAGTCATTTCACTGTCATAAGAGACTGGCTGGTAAAGGGTTACTAAATCAGAGAAGTTCACAGACAGATTAGGGCTTCCCAGCGGCACATATCTCTAGCAGTAAGTGTGGAAGCCAACTCGGAAGAAACACGTTTGAAGTGGCAGAACTAATCATGCAGAAGCAATTTGCGATTTTCTCTCTCTCAGCCTAGATAAAGCAGAGCATTATGACATTGGCTGCATGGAACAAGGTCAATTTACTGTGAAAAGGCAGCTATAGACTCCAACTTCAAATAAACTTTCATCCTATATGATGAAAAAGAGGATTTACCCTATTGCTTATACCATAGAACAGGCAAAACCAAATGAAATATTCAACTAGAATGTGCTAATTTGCATATTTTCTTTTAAACACTGACTCTCTGATTGTTTTAGCTAGTCGTAATGTAATTTAATTATATCTCAAGGTATTTCTCTTGACTTAACTAAAAGGGAGCTGCTGCTCAATTGCTGATAGGCAATCAGCAGCCTCAACTGAAGCTGTGGGCTTCTTCTGAAATTAAAAAGATTAAAATGCAAAATTTCACAGGGTTAATTCAACAGAGGGTTTGGGATTTTTGTATGGTTTAGCTTTAAAAATGTTACTGAAAGCAAATTAGCAAGACACCATGTTATGAATTGATATTATTATTGTATGTATGATTTTCATTTTCACTATGTCTCCATTGTGACCTGAACTTTGCAAACCCTTAAGATCAGCTGTCTGTGTGAATGACATTGCTGCACACTGAAGCTTTAAAGCTGCTTCAATTGAACAAGACATGATTCCTTCCCTGTGACCTCCTTGCTTCAAGTACATGATTAGTATCCTTCAGTAGGAATAAGGACGCAATGCACTTTCTGTAATTCATCAGCTCTGATTTGCTTCCTAGGACATGAAGAAGCCAAGCCAAAATTTTAGTCGTTTCCAGTTTTCCTTACAAGTTCATCCCATAGATGTAGTTTGTTCTCATCTTCTTAACCCACAAAAGTACCTCTTAAATGATCACTTTCTTTTGGTTCTTCTGTGACACAGTGCTAATATCAACACGCTTTATTCCTCAGCACACAGAGAATAGATGCTTACCACAAAAACAGTACCTTCTTATCTATATCACCTGTTCTGTTAGAGAGACTGTCCAGCTATGTTTAGTAATGCTGGGAGTAGTAATTTTCAGAAAATGGTGAAAGAAGTACTTTCTGGGATGAGCTCTGTACCTAGGCACAAACCATTCTCCATGTAATAGAAAAAACACAGGCAAGTCCTCACATACCTATTGCCGTTAAATAGTCAAAGTAGATAATTCTTGAGAAAAATTATAAAAGGCTTCATTTTAATTAGTTGTTCAGGGATTCAGCCATCTGGGATGTCCATGTTTGGGTGCATTTTTTTATTAGTTGAATCCAAAAGTCTTCCTCTTTCCCTCTTGCTTTTCTGCCATAGTTCACATTTATATTGAATGGCAATAATCAGAATATGGAGATTTTTATATGCATTCTGAAATCATAGTTGGAAAGCAAATGAAGATATGATTGAATGCCATTGCTGCTGTAGTTCATGTTAAAAAACGCATGGCCAGTCCAAGGGCAGAGAGGCTCAGCAAATTAGTGTATTAGTCTATTAGTCTTCCTGTGCCAGACTCTAGGACTCCAGATTGAATTCTGGTGAGCAATGGACCTCTGTAGAGCTGATATTTGCTCCTGGAAAGAAGTAGAAAACAGTCCATTAACCTTTGCATTGGTATAAAATCAGCTACTGAATTTAAGATGCTGGCCAGCTGGAATCAGCAAGATAGCTACACGAATTTGAACAGGTCTGTGTTTTCACTACTAATATTGCTTCTGTGTGTACTATCAATATGATTGGTATTTCACAGGAGAAAAAGTAAAACATTCCATCTAGTTCAGAAAGCTTCTAATCAAATGACAGCATGTTTGCAAAATCTAATAGAAATTGCATAGCTGTTTTGTGCATGTTTTCAACAGTGTTAGGTCCTTCCAAAGCAATCTTTCCTAATTTCACAGGGTTGGGAAACTGATGCGAGACATTAAGAGACTTATGAGAAAGAAAAGCTACAAGTTAGTGTAGTTCCTGTGGAATAGGCCTCCAGTCTTGATCTCAGCCTCATGAAATGGAGGAGTCTTGCACTGATTTCCTTTAGATTTCACACAGAGAATAACCTAAGAAGCCTGGCCACTCCTTTCTATCTGAAAACCTTACAAATTCACAGCCCTTGCCAAGTGGCTTTTGCCAAGAGACTCTTGGCAAGGACTGGGAAGTGAAGTGGGAACGTGCTATAAAGGGCTTCTGCCCACATTTCATGCTCACCGCGCACAGACTCATGGTCACAGGAGCTTCCACACAAAGAATATTAGTTCCTGGCTGAAAAGCATGCCAAGCTATTAGGATTTCTAGGGATGCTGAGAAAATTTTGACTCACCCCATAAAAGGTGGTATGAAAAAAAAGAAGTCTGCATGAAACATACCTAACATTTCAGAAGTAACAAAAGAATTGCAGTTGTTTAAAAAAACAAAAGCAGAATCATAGACATGCCCTGGCTTAAGGGGGGTTTAAGTCTGGGATTTCTTCAGGACTAAGCCTCCCTTTTGGCTGCTTTCAAGCATTTTAAATTAACATAAAACACATAAATGTTCCCTTTCAGGAGCTTACTGCAGAGCTTTTACAGCTGTATAGAAATGAGAGGTTACTGTAGATTTGTTGCAGGTTTCTTTGGTTGTTATATTGAGAGCTCTTTTTATGCCATGTTCACGGAGTGCTTTGCCCAGAACACATTGCAGGATTCAGCTGAGATGAGCATACCTCTTCATTATGAAGAATTAAAGGTGTACTTAATTTTTCATTTGTTTGAAAGACTCTTGCTTGGAAACTGAGGAACTCCTGGGCAGATCTGACTTAGGGTAGTGACTGCTGGCTCATGTCCATTTCTTAAACATAAAGTATTGCTTTGTTCCATTTCTGGAAAAGCAACAAGATATGTATGGGTTTCCTTTTGGAATGGATAATTTGTGACAGATTTCTCATACATGCAAGCTGACAAGTTGTTCTTACTTTTATGTCTCAGAAACTCATGTACTATATGGAAGCCATATTAAGTTTCTGATAAGTTTGGTACATTCCAAATGTCACTATTCTTGTCATTAAACAGATACAGCATGACAAATGGGCAGATATACAGACAGACAGACATGTATTTTGTCACCTGGCAGTGCTGGGCTGGACTTGATGATCTTAAAGGTCTCTTTTAACCAAAGATATTCTGTAATTCTGTGATTTCAGGATCTGGGGGTCCTGGTGGACAGCAGGATGACTATGAGCCAGCAATGTGCTCTTGTGGCCAAGAAGGCCAAGAGCATCCTGGGGTGGATCAAAAGAGGGGTGGTTATCAGATCAAGAGAGGTTCTTCTCCCCCTCTACTCTGCCCTGGTGAGACCACACCTGGACTATTGTGTCCAGTTCTGGGCTCCTCAGTTCAAGAGGGATGTGCAGCTTCTGGAGAGAGTTCAGCGTAGGGCAACAGAGATGATGAAGGAGGTGGAGCAGTTCCCTTATGAGGAGAGGCTGAGGGATCTGGGTCTCTTTAGCTTGGAGGAGACTGAGGGGTGATCTCATTAATGTCTACAAATATTTGAGGGGTGGGTGTCGGGAGGATGGAGCTGGGCTATTCTCAGTAGCCCAGCTAGGGCTTGGCTAGAGTACTGATAGGACGAGGGGCAATGGTTGTAAGCTAGATCATAAATGGTTCCACATCAACCTGAGAAGGAACTTCTTCACAGTGAGTGTGACGGAGCACTGGAACAGGTTGCCCAGGGTGGTTGTGGAGTCTTCATCACTGGAGATGTTCAAGAGCCACCTGGATGTGTTCCTGTGTGACTTGGTTTAGGTGATCCTGCTGTTGCAGGCAGATTGGACTAGATGATCTTTCGAGATCCCTTCCAATCTGTAGTGATTCTATGATTCTATGTTTCTATGAAAATGAGGCTAATGTAATCCTCTAAAATGAAATTGCATATAAAAGATATATGTACTTTTAGCCCCTAACTTTAACAGATCACTGAGATCATTGTACTAGCTTTAAAAAATAGACCCTTATAGATTTAGTAAGCTTATTACCAAGACACACTTTTCCTACATTCGAGAAAGAAAATTACAAGCTCAGGAAAACACTATGAGGGTTTATTTTACAGATCTTCTCATAAACTGATATAATGAAATTTGCATATATAGGCATTGATCACTTATCTAAAACAGATCAGGCTAAACACTTTGATTTGTACTATCTGCTCAGGTTTACATCTTTACTCACAAGTAGTTCCATTATTCAAACAACAAAGAGTTAATGAATTGGAATAAAGACAGGATCTTATCTTACTGTTCTGGCAAAGTCATACTTAGATTCTGAGGATTACAAAAGGATAGATTGTGTTAGAAAGGTAGAATTCCACAGTTGTCATTTATGTAGTATTCTCAAAGATTTAAGTTCTATCACTGAAGTAGCAGATTTGAATGTGAATCATGTGAACTCTATGCATTCATTAGTTTGTTCGCAACAGTCTTGTTTTGATCCTAATTCTAATAGTCAAACAAAGGTATTTGGGAAACAGCAATGCAACATTTTGTGTCTACAAAATGTTCCACTCTAATTTACCAGGATTAGTTTTCTAAAACCAATGCATGCTGGTCTGCAGAAAACTTGCACTGGCTTGATGAAAGATTATTTTATTTTAATACCATTCCACATATGACATACCAGCTTAAACCCCATGCCTCTTGGTTTTTGACTGCATCAAGTTTAGGCCTCTGTCTTTGACAGCAGGTCAGTGTTCGAGACCTGAAATTGTTACAGCCCCAGGTGTTAATCTTTGCCCTTTAATGATCCTGTAACACAATCAGCAGAAGGGAACAGAGACATGCACTTCACCACTAGCTTTTCTAGTTGGCATATTTGTCAAAGCCAATGTCATTATTGGTCTTAAGCTCCACCAAGCAAATACAAGGAGAGAACAAAGCAGGAATATGTGGGTAGTTACTCTTTTTTTTGATGGCTCTTCTGGACTTCATTCAATTTACACTTTAAGGTATGGTCATTGAACAGGTAATCAGTATTATAAATGCTTCTTTTGATTGTGACTCACAGGTGGGACTGGTTGGTAAAATCACCAATTCTGTCCCTCTTCATGGATGCACAGGGATAGGTTCTGCTCATGCGAGGCTGTCACAGGTCACAGAAGAGTGCTTTAACATATTTTTTTTATGATTCAGGTGTCAGCAGTTCATAATTGGCTCACCTGTCGTGGTGTAGAGTGGAAGCAGACACCTGGAGAAACCACCGCAAACTAAGCCATTCTTATGTGGCTTTCATACAGTGCAAAGACAATATGTTGATTATTTTCATGGAATCATAGAATGGTTTGGGTTGGAAGGGATCTTTAAAGATCATGTAGTTCCAACTCTCTTGCCATGGGCAAAGAAACTTTGCACCAGATGAAGTTGCTCAAAGTCCTATCCAACCCATCCCTGAACATTTGCAGGGAGAAGGCATCCATGACTTCCCTCAACAACCTTTTATTTTTTGTTACCACCCCTACGGTGAAGAATTTCTTCCTTATGCTTGATCTAATTCTACCCATTTTCACATTGAAGCTATTGCCTCTTGTCCTGTCACTACAAACCCTTGTGAAATGTCCTTCTCATGTTTCTTATAGGCCAACTTCAGATACTGGAAGGCTGCTCTAAGGTTTTCCCTTATTCAAGCTGAACAACAGCATCTGTCTCAGTCTGTCCTCATGAGTGATATTCCAACCTTCTGATTTTCTTAGTGGCTCTTCTTTGGACTCCAACCGACTTATGCTTCATTCACTATGCAAGGATACTTGTCCACCAGAAAAACACTCAGTTAAACTCAGGTTTAGTAAATTGTTTTGAATGTTTTTAGTGTTTATTTACCTGTTTTTATAAAGTTTTGTTTCATTTCAGTATCAAAACCTCACATGCAAACACTTTTACCTCCAGGATAAAAAAACTATTCAGGGTCATGCAGAGTGGGAAAAGGGTGCAGAAGTGTTAATAACAATAGTGCTTTCGTAGCTTCATCAGTATTCCCAGCCCACTGTGTCATAGCCTGTGAATATTGCCAGCAGTTGGTGAGGAATAGGGACACATTACATGTGTAATAAAGCAGTATAGACTTGAATTTAAACAGTTTAGAATCCTTTATTGCTTTTTGCCCTGGACTATGTGAATCTAATCTCAGTACTCAAGGTTTAGATTTTACCAACAAAGATATCTGAAATACAGCTTCAGTTGGCACAGAAATCAAAACTCTTCAGACTTACAAAGAAGAGTTTGTAATTGCTGCCTGCTGCTAATCCTGTCAGCTCATATTAATGAAACATACTATAGTGCTGCAGGAAATTTGTCAGGATCTGGTTGCAGGACTCAACCTTTGGGATTCAGGCTAAGCTTAGGCTACACATCGCCACCCGTGAGTCAAAGTACATCTATTTTACTGAGTGACAGGCCTCCAAGGCTGAACAATGTGCATGAAAAGAACATGACTCTCACTGCAGCTTTATCGTTACTCTGGTTTAACTTCTTAACCTCCTGCCTATTAAAGCTTCATTCAGTCCCAAAAAGATACCTGTATCTATTCAGTAAATCTCTGTTCTAAAAAAATGTATGAAATAATACTTTATTCCAAAAGAGAACACATTCTTTTTCTTTGCTAGACTTCGCCTCATTGACTTTTTCAAATTTAACATTGTTCTCAATGTTGAGAACATTTAACATTGTTCTCAAAAAAGTTGGAGTAATAAATGCAAATAAAAATTACTCTCCTAACTGAACCACACAACCAAAAAAATGTTAGTTAGAACTTGCTAAAGTTACAAAGAATATAATTTTGCCTATGCACAAAAGTTTAGTTACTTTGTGGTTTACAAATATTGTTTCTTACTTTTGCTGTTGGGACTTAATAATGAATATGTTTGCTCATCTGAGTCTTGAACTAGACATAGTCTTTACTTTAAACATGAAAGTATTGGCTTAGACAGAAATCCGTTAAAAAAACTCAAATATTTGCTATCTGGGGATATGTGAAAAGTTTGCATATTTTCTAACCAGCGCAGTTATCCGCTTGTGGTCTTGGTCAAGACAGTAATAAGCTCTCATTTGAGCTACTTTTTAAAAAACTAAAGTTAAAATTTTCTTTCTATGGTCCATATTCTAGGAAATATTTTTGTAGGTATCAATAATGTAGTTATTTTAATTTTCTGTTCTACCCTTATCATCCTTACAGCATACAATGGGTAGGATTTCTTCAAACTTTTTATTTTTCACAGTTATGGAAAAGACATTTCATTCCAAGATGAAATATTTGGGGCAATGTAATTATGTGAGATGAAATTTTCTTTTTATTAATTTCTTCCTAAGCTTACACTCTATCAAGTTTATTCAATATTGTTTTTCATAAAATGAAAGCTTCTAGCTGTGTAATGGTCTGCCACTTGGTACCTGGCTACGTTCGTGTCTAGGGACTCTGTGATTCTAGCAGAGCATGCATAGGCTGCATAGAAAAAGACCTCAGAACTTGTGCGTAGGATTTTGGAAAGGGATTGCAACACACATTCTGAAGTCATTAATTTGTTTTTCCTTGTCAAGGAAAAATGTTGTCTTTTTTTTTTTTTTCTCTTGTAAATCACGTAATCCCACTCTGAATGGTTTGAAACTATTTGTAAGGCTTCATGGATTAAGCATCTCATTTGGAAGATAATAACTGTGCTTGTTTGGAAGGGCACATGCGTGCCTTTCTAACGATAAAACCATTTCACTAGATAAATTTGATTTTAGGTTTCCCAATTTTGTACCTGTTTTTCCCTTTTGTGGAGGAACATAGTCTTTGCTGTCTATGTTTTTATACCAAGTCTGAGGTTTAGCATTTTTAATTTCACTGACTGATCATGGAAATCATATTTGTGAATACTAGCTAGAACCAGACAGTGTGCTGGCAAAGATTAGCCAAGCTTTTTAAAACACTTCTACAGCACCTTGCCCATGACCTGTGACACCCAAGTGAATAGAGAGCTGCATCCACTCAAGAGCTGAAAATGCAGGTAGTGACAAGTCCTAAGATGGTTTTGCAGCAAATACTATTTATGGCCTGCTTAAAACTAAAATTTAGATTTTCAAGCCTGAACTGCAGTTATTTTCTGGCCTTGATTTTTGGACTGACGCAGTATTATATGCAGTGTAAACTGAAACTGATTTTCCCTTAATTCTATTGAAATAATACTAATATAAAAGAAATACTACTTTTCTCCAAAATATATTTCAATCCATAAAGAGAAAAAAATAAATATTGCAAAAATTATATAAGTACTCAAATTTAGGTATACAAATTGCAACACTGCAATCAATAGATTTAATCACATGCTTGAAAGTAAATATATTGCACAAACCTCTACAGGATCATGACCCAGTTCTGTATTGCTCCAGTTCACAAGAGGCCAAACTCCTTGACCTTCAAACCAAAATCCTCTTTGAATGCTGCAAGATGCATAACTCAGCCCTCCAAGAGCTGATGTGTACATACCCCTACCCAGCTCCTTCAACGGCTCTTAGTGTGGACTGGAAAAAGTTGTTGCCTGTGAGTGAAAATGATATTTTATTAATCTGAACATCAGTGTTGCTTGAACATGTTCAATATAGTAGGCTCCGAAGCCTTTGCCAATTCTACCATTCATAGTAGTTACCATTAGTTTGTCAGTCTTGAAGGAAGTGAGTGTCTTGGTAATTGCACAGGATTAGTTGAGTGACTTCTTAACCACAAAGAACCTCTGGCACACACTTGGGATGGATTCTGCTTTGTACCGTATCACCACAATATGGCTCTCATTGTATTTCTTTGGGCAAGAACGGGAGCAAAGGATTTTTACTGATAAAAAGCTTAAATCGTCAAAGCTTAAGTAGTCCTACCCAGGCAACTAGACACTAATTTTCCTAAAATGACTGAAATTTATTTACTTTCTACCTTATGTACTTAACTGTTTTGTTTGATAGAAACTTACATGCTTCTAAAGTGAAAGTTTCAGTTATTTCTGACCACATGGCTCTTTGACATTTGAATTATTTCTTATTCTACTAGCAATAATCTAGTGATGGATAAATGAACAGATACTAAAAGGTCAGTCCTTCACCTCAACAAACAATAGCAAAATGTTATCAGCAGATTGAACATACACCAGCTATTATGACTTCCATATCTTCCATGTACAGTTTGTATTTCTGTAATATGCATTTTATTTGAATAGCTGATGAACACAGTAAGGATATTGTAAGAGAAAATGGATCAAAAACCAGATTAAATTATGAAAAAAGTCTTCAGAAGTTTGTAATTAAAATATGCAGACCCCAGATTTTGCTGATTTATATTGATATCGATCCAGAGTACAGAAATGCAGTGGTATTACTTTGGATTTGTTTGTGCAGCTTAGAACTGAATCTGGCCCATAAAATTTAACAACCTGCATTTTGCATGAAGTGGCAATGTATATTTCCATAGGCAAGTACTCCATGGTTTATAAGTAGCGTATCTAGAATAAAAAAGTATGGCAAATATAGTATTTCATGTTTTTATGTCTCACATGATTGCATTATCCATTGTAACTTTAAAGTCACTTAAGTAGCCAGCTTTAAATATTCACTTTTTTTGTTTACTTTTATAGCAGAATTTGTTCAAGATACAAATAAATACGTGGTAAACTCTGTACTGGAGGAGAGATCAGCAGGGAAGTCTCACTTGTTTGGATACAATCTCACTTTATGAATGAAATCTGCAACCTTTCAGAGTGAAGAATGTGTAGATTTTCTGAATCAACACAGAGAAGTGAAAGGTGTATGACAGCCAGGCTGCCCTGGCTCTCTGTGACTCAGACAGCAGCTATTCACTGAAGAGTACAAAGTGCCTTTCAGACTGCAATGCCCTGGCCCTGCAGCCACACCAAGAACAGTCCTCGAGACCTTTGGTTTTCCCATTCATTCAACCAGCTGAATTCAAGGTTCTATGTTTAAACAATAATTGTCTCCATAGAGCTTGTCGGGTGTGCCTCGCTGAGGTGCTCCCTGCAGCCACCTGAACATCTTTTCACAGCCCAGGCTGAAGCTTGTCTCATTTCCTCTGCTCCCACAACTACTGATGTGAAGACCAAAGCAAAGAGAGAGAAGGAAAAGCCTCAAGGAAACTGAGAGTAGGAAGCAGAGAAAATGTGATGAGAACAACAGGATGGAAGGTCATTCTTATTATGAATAATATAATAGTACTGATACAGTTGTATACTAATGTAATTAATAATAGCAACAAAAACAGCCCTGACTATTGTAAGAAATTGGATGGAACTCAGACAAATGGGTTCCTGTAATTCCAATATTCCGTCAGAAGCTATGCTGATGGATATTTGAAACAAAGCAACAGACTAAGATGGTGCTTGCTTACACTTGAATTATTTTGCATTTTAAATCTTTACTCTCAAATTTATTAATGTCATTTAGCATCACAGTAGCTTTCTGACAGCGCCTGCTATGAAAATAGTTATTGCCATAATTAACTTTTCTCATGCTGTTTTTTCATATTCCAAATAAAACAATAAAATTTGTAAATAGACAGATAATGCTAGTAATAAGATCCTTTCATGCTGACTCTAGGCCTGAGTGGCTGCAGAAACATCTGCATTTATAAGGGTGATGGAGCACTGGAACAAGCTGCCCAAGGAGGCTGTGGATTCTCCTTCTCTGGAGATGTTTAAAATCTTTAAACTTGGTCTAGGCAATTCTGCTCTGTCAGGGGGATTGGACTAGATGATCTTTCAAGGCCCCTTCCAATCCCTAATGTTCAACGATTCTGTGATTTTTTCCCTCTCAAAATGTCTGTAGAAAAACAATATAACTACATCCTACAACAAAGGACACAGTTGTCTGACCATGTTTTAAATAAAAATCCCTGTTTAAACGGGCATTAACTGCAAGCAGTTAACCGTGGAATTAGTTTCAGAATCTCATTTCTTCTTTTACATGACAGTCATTAATTAACGTGTTACAATTTGAAATCTTACTGTGTGCCTTGAAAACAGCAAGCTAAAACCCCAAGCTTAATTTACGTATTCTGGAGGGGGTTTGTGTCAGCAGAATGAGTGTGGAGTTTTTGGTTTCCAGTTTCCAGTCCCTCCTCCTTCTCTTTTGACTCCACTTCTTCTGTCTGTGTTATGGACAGGACACATGGATCACTGAGCTGGACACAGCAGCAGTTTTGCCCTGGAAACATGATGTGTCTCTAGAAAGCATGGAACCTCTGAGATCATCAGAGAGATTTTATCTGGATTTCCATGGTTTGATGAAGTGGAGAGAGTTCTTCCCTTGCTTGTGGCCATAGGAAGTGGAGCACTGGCATGGAAGGACATGGAACAGAAAAGTGGACTTTAAAATGCCCGCTAATGCTAAGGGACGTGCACACGAACTTGTGGCACTACAGTGCCACGGAGGCAGGAATGGTTGGAAGACCCTTTTCCCTTTTTTAAGGTTTGGACATTGAAGTTTCAGCTCAATTATGTAAAAACAATGTGATTGATCTCCATATATCTTTTTATATGGAGTTTATATATGGGGTGAATTAAGTGTCTCGCTGCTTTTTTCCCCAAATTTTGTAGGTTTCATTTTCTGACTGCAGTTCCTAAGTGTTTTGTTTTTTTTCCAGACTCCCTGTATTCTTTTTATTTCTGCGCCTTAGTTAATTTAATTGGCTAATTTATTCTTCACGATTTTAAAACCATGACATAAATTCAGTGAAATATGACTCCACACATAGTGTACCTATTGGTCCAGCTTAGTTTCTTCCAAACTTAACACTACAAACACCATCACCTCAGATACAGTAAAGATGCAGTACAAATAACTCCAGTGTCAGATAATTTTACATGTGCTTAGATAGTTCATATGGTTCTCTATTTCAGAATCATCTGGAATAACTTTCTGTGCTCTTATTTGTGTTTGTTTTTTAAGCATAAATCGTATAAACAACAATTTCAGAAAGACAAATGTGAGTTGTATAACAAGCTCTTCTAATTTTATATTAAGAAGCTCTTATTTCTACTGGAACCAGGAACTGGAGAATTTGTTAAAATTCATAGTTTTTGCACAGGACATAGGACTTAAATAACTGAGGGTAAACAAAACAACATAGACAGCAATAGTATAGCTTTTCAATTGTTTTCTGCTTTCTCTTAAGCCTTTCTTTGTGGCCTGAAACAAAGTTCATTAGAAGAACACTTGTTCAGAGCATTTGGATCTGATGTTCATTTTGTGTCACCTTTGGCTAGAAAGAAAAATAAGAAAGTGAAAAATAGTGTGCTTCCAAGACTTATAAGCAAGAATGTGAATGCAACAAATTCTTCAAACAAGTAAAAACAAGGAATAAGAAAACAAACCTCAAACAATTAGTGATTTTAAAGAGATTTTAATGAGCAGAAGATGCTCATGGTGGTTTTCAGAAGTGGTAGCAGGGCAACATACACTATTTTTATGACTACATAAAGTGTAGTCACCAATGTGACTGAGAAAACAGTTATTACTTTAATTGCTATTTTCTTAGGGTTGTGATCCTGATGAAAGTACAAATCCGTTGGTGTCTGCATTTGCTGGGGAATGAGCATGAACTGATACCTCCTGATGTACTAGAATCATGTCTGGACCCAGAGGAGGGATTGCTACAGCAGCAGGGAGACCTGCTTCCATTACCATACGGTTACCATACATTCTGTTACCATACCCTGCTGATTGAGGGAAACGTTGCCATGGATGTGGAACCAGGGTTGTGTGGACCTATTTGTATGTGTGGACTAGCACTATATTTGTATGTCTGGAGTTTGGGGAAGAATCATCTTGTATGTGCAGTGTTCTTGGATCTAAGGCAAGTGTGTCTTCAGTGCATGCTATAGACATATTTTTATGGATAACCTTGGAATATTAGCCTTGATATTTACCTTGTGACTTCTTTGGAGGAAGTTAGTTATCTGGATTTGATGTCTTGCATTTAGTTCTGATCTAATTTAGCTTGCAAGTCACTCTGAAACAGCAGACTGTTTATATCACACAAACCAGCAGATTGTTCAAAGGCTTTGCTAGGGGTCTGTGCTCACCTCAGTCTCTTAACTTGTGTGAAAGGTACAAAATTTCCTGCAATCTTTTCCATCCTTGGTTAGATTTTAACTTAATTAGAGACCTCAAAGCATACCCTTTTCTGCATTGTGCACAGCTATGTTATCTAGCTCCATCTGCATGTGATATGCAAAAGAGTTGAGGCAGGAGCATAGATGTGTCAATAAAGTGCTCTGCTCAACTAAGTAAGCTCACTTCATTAGCAAATCAGAACAGCAGTAATGCTACAGGCAGTAATAATTCTACTGCAAACAGTGTAATGAGTGCAACTAACATTGTTTTCAGTAACAAAGCTTGTTGTGTGTCCATAGCAGTTTTGCACACTGCTTGCATCACAAGTAGTGTACTGCCTTACACATCCATTACCTGCCTGTTGTTGCTGCACCTAAATGGGTTGAAAGAAGGCTGAGCTACAACTGTGTTTTTGTGCCTGGGGCTGCATCATTGTAAGTGTATCTGGTCTCTCTTTAGAGGAAACCTGTGCACTAAATGAGTCTTATCTCATTATCTCCAGTTTCTTGGCCTCTGCCTTTCCTCAGGAAAGGAAACCAAGAGGCCTTTTTCTGACAAGTATTCTATAATTAGAATGCCTATTATTAATACTAAAGCACATTAAATTTGAGGAGCATCCATCACATGTACATACACAGGCTGAACTTCTAAACAGAAAACTAGGTTAATGGTCACTTTACCAAAACTCTCCCAAGTGGGTTGGAATCAAGTGTTTCGCTTCAGGCAAGTCTGCTGAAACATTATAATTTGGTTTTAGTTTGATGCCAGAGGCTGCTTCTCCTTAGGTTGGGCACTCTGTTGCTGACTGGAGCGTTGGGGCAGACCCATGGGGCTGCACGCTTTGGAGAAGTGAAAGCAGCTGCCTACCGGTAGCCCCAGTGAACATTGGCACACACATCTACACACACTTGTGTGCAGACAGCACTAAGAAATAAGGGCTATTTTATGCATTCTATTCCCCTTTGTAGTTATGTGAGATAGAAATTGTAAGAAGTTACAAGAAATTCAGCAATTAGGAACTTTAAACTTGAATATGTCAATAACAAAACTGAACACATATGACTATAGACTGTACAACTGCAGATACCTTAAACACATGAAAAATTGAAGGAAAATTCACATAGAGTTTACAGGTGTCTCAGCTACATGACACTCAGCTGTGGTTTTGAAAAATGAAAAAGGCATCATTATGGTTTAATAATAACAATCTGTCACTGAATCATTTTTGTTTGTTTGTTGGGTTGTTTTCTTTGTCAGAATTTTTATTTTATCAGAGTTTAGCATAGCAAGAAAGAATTTATATTAGTACTAGGAGATTGTTAGTATTTTATACATTTAAATGGAATTATATATAAAACTCTTTGAATGAGAGATTATGTCTTTTTCAAGAACTCAATGTGATAATTGCAATGGTCCTAGAGACAAGGCATTTTTTCTTTCTAGCAGCTAAAAGAAAAGGAATAGAACAAGAGAGAACAATGCTATTGATTTTTAATTTTATTTTTGTTTTAGATGAACATGATTCTTCGTGTCATCCCTTAGAATTTTAATACAGAGATTATGATATCATCAAGAACAGTCAAGGCTATGATGAAGGATAACCAATCCTCCTGGTACATAGAGTCACATATCAGTATTTTCTCACGCTCTAGAGCTAAAAGATGTCAAACTGTAGAATACTGAGGAAGAGATAGAATCATGGAGCAGTGTTAAACACAGAGTAACAGCATCTTGTTCTGACACTATGAGGACAGACAGTCCTCATCTAGGTTGCTGAATCCCCATCTGACGATCTCACTGATTCATCCTCTTGTTGGTTTCAGCAAGGTTTGGCTCCTCCAGCCTTTCTTGTGCTGGTCCAGGCTAGTTGAGACGTACTCTGATATGCAGAGGAGATGTGAATAGTTTGAAAGGTGTGCAAAACTTGGGGCCAAAAAAGCTGATCATCTCTTCTAATATTTTCTGCAAGTGTAATAATCAGTAGTAACGGAGCAGAGGCATCTGCTACGCAGGCAACACTGAGCTGAGTTCATGTTGTCTGCAGCACTTATTCCTGTTTCAACATACATTTTGGGCATTTATGAAGCACAGCAGAAAGCAAGCTTAATCTTGCCGTGAATTATTGATCTGTTTAACTTCTTCAATTTTTGTAGATGAGAGAAAAGAGGTAATTTTCCAAGTGAAATTGCCTATTAATTTTACATATGGATATGTTTTCATATTTTTTTGTTATTTCTTTTGCCTCAGCTTTCCAACTTAATATTTTGTCAGTACAATTCTGATGCTTAATTCTTTTATAAAACAGTATTTATGCAAATGGTAGTTTAAGACTGTACTCAGAAATTACAACTTTTTTAAATATTGTCACTGGGAAAATTTTTGTAGTGGTCCAGATCAATTCAGACAGTTTTCCTTGCACAAAAAGCACAAAAAATTGAGTGTTCTGTTAATTTAATAACTGCTTTTAACGATCACAGGAAAACTGCCAAAGTATTGAGAGAAAGATAAAAACCATTTATTAATAAATTACTGGTAGAAGGAACACAGTTTACTGAAAATAATTTTTATAACTAATTCAGGAACTGACTGTGAGTTTAAAATAGATTCTGCTAAGTCAAACTGGGGTGTAATTCAGCCTGGTCTTGTATTTGGGGTAAGTTAACTTCTTTCAAAAATCAAAATGTTAAAACAGAAAAAAATCTGTGTCAGTGCAGCTGTGCTAGCAAGTTGATAAACATTATTTCAGTATATGACAACATGATGGCTGATTCTTACACTGATGCAAGAAATCTGTGTTTTTCCATGTATTTCTAAGGCTGTCAAAAGACATCAAATCTCAGAAAAATGTGTTAAAAAATGTGTGTATAAAAGTCCAAGTCTCCTGTGGAACAAAAATCGAGAATTAAAAAAATAGAGTGTAAGGACTTGGGATGAAATACAGCCACCCACAGCATGGGTTTGGAAGTTTTCATGGGACTTGTTGGAAAATATACATTTCTTCTATGAGAAGATTTGGTTTCTTAGTAAAAGTCTGGGTAAAATTTCAGGGTTTAAAAGAATACCAATAAAGTGAAGACTGACATTAACCAGACCATGCTATAAATACCACACAAAGAGACCAAACAAGCCTACTACTGAGAGCAGTCTTGAAGTTCTGCTTCACTGCTAGCCTATAACAATAGAAAAAAACCCTGTTGTCTCTATTAGAATTAGTTCAGACAAATAAGCTGCTCAAAATTCTGTTGTTTAGGTCTGAGAACAGCTGCTTACTGTGCTTCCTGTTTATGCACAATCAGCTGATGCAGCTAAGCATATGCTGCAGTGTGCCTGGAGCACACATATATTTTAAACTCTGTGATTGAGTGTGTAGAGTCACTTTGTATTGCTTAGCATAAATTCCTCTCCTTTTCATTCTCATCAGTGTTTAGCACAGATCAGAATGCTATACAATACAAGTTGCTTCTTGAAGCAGTAAATTCACTTCTATGAAGCTAAATTGGCTTATACCTGAAATTTAATTGCGTGTAACACTAGGATAAATGACACTCTACATGTCTGCAATTGTAAACTACCCGAGTTCAGGGTGCTGGATAAAATCTGCACTAAAAAAGATAACAACCATTCTCAGTTTCAGTAGAAATTTATATTTTTATCTCAGAAGCAGACATGAAGATAGCAGAGCAAAATTCTTTGAGAATGTATTTTTTTTACCAAGACACCAAGTGTCTCTCAAATCAACACTATGTTTATTGTTGTGCATTTCTTTAATGAACAAGATATTTCACCTTTCTGAAAGCTTTCTCCTCCAGGCATTGAAAAATACGGACATGTATAGCTACTTCAATGAGCAGTTGGCTTGTCTATTACTACCATAGTGTGGAAGTCTAAGCTAGGGAGACAATACAGCTAACATTAAATATGTTGAATTCACCACTCAGGTTAATCCATTCAGACTTTTGATAAATTTGACCTATAATATTTTGTTAGTACAACTTTGTTCTTGCTGGTAATTGTGAGATATTAGTTCACCTAACAGCCAGAAGAAGATCAGTTTGGGCTTCACATAGACACATGTCAGAAACAATTAGAGGGTGAAAGTCAAATAAAATTAAATTTTGACTTCCTTGCCTCATACATAAACTCAAAAGACTCTCCAAACCAAACACAGCTGAGAGGAAGGATAGAAATCAGTACTGAAAATTGAATTAGAGGATTGGTTTCTTAGGGACAGCAGGGAACAGAAAGCAAACTTCCTATTATCAGCTGACTCTCACTGATCTCCTAATCCAATGCAGAACAAGATTCTGCTGAAGCCAACTGAGCTGGAAACATTAAAGATCCTGAAGATTTCACAATTCATGTTAAATGAGTACCTGAATAACTGGAAATTAATATCAGCACCCAGACTATTCTCTGTAGTGTACAAGAAAGTCAATACAAGACCAAATTCGCAAAGATCCTTGTTTCTTTCAAATAATGCTATAAAATGGAAATCCATCTCCTTAAATTTAACACACATTTATGAGTTTAGTAGCAGGGAATTGCAGTAAAAGCCATATTATTATGCGAAATGTATTTGTAGTTCATTTCTGTGCTTATAGTAAATTTGGGGCAGAAGAATCAGGTTCTGAAATGTTTATGAATATATTAGAAGATTTTATTAATAAAGACTGATGAATCAGGTCTTAAAACTAAATAAAATTTAAAGTGGCTTTTAGATAAGTTTTCAGACTAGTATGGGTAAGATTCACAGAATGGGGAACTGTGTAAGTTATCTAGTAGAATATCATATATCAATGTTTCCTTCTTAGATTAACAAAAATAACCTTTATGGTGCCTCAAGACCTTTATGATTTCTTTACAGTCATAACAGTGACTGACACAAAAGTGATGTATCAAGCAATACTACTTTTTGGAGATGGAGGGCCTTGGAAGTGAATGCCAGATCTGGTGCTTTGAAATCTGAAGGTAGGAAAGAATATACATGTTGTTGTATGGTGTGATTTGGTGTTTTAATTTCAGGAACCACATGTAGTCTTCAACAGACAAGAATATGTTTCAGTTAATGTTAAGTATACATCAACATGCTGTTGATGTTTTTTGAGTGTGATTAGAGAATTAATATTCTGAATATGACATTTAGTTGAATTTAGATTCATTAAAATAAAATTAAAAGTCCACAGAGTTGAAATATCAAATCAAGAAAATTTAATAACATGATTCTGTTTATTTGCAACTTTGTCTAAGGACTAAGCTGACTGAGAATTTTTCAAATAAGAATGCCTTTATATTTAAATGACAAAGTTGAATGTCAGTACAAATAAGAATATGCTTCTGAATTATATTGTGCCACTATGTGTCATTAGAAACAAGTGATCTCAAAGTAGTTAACAAAAGAGGTGAGCTTATTAAGTCAGGTAGGGCATAGTAAGACTTAAGAAAGACCTGAGTGTTCTGAGGTAAGTGAGGTGTACCTACAAGTTGTAATATATTACTGAGCTGTTTTTTCCCTGCCCAGTAAGAACACACACAAAACATTACTGACTGTCATCTGCACTGAACCGAGTTCGGCCAGAACAAGGCCGAGTTCTTGTCATGATAACACCACAAGCTTAGAGGAAGTAGGTTTTGGCCTATGTTTAATTAAAGCTGTATTACAGTACTTAGACATCTGTTACATTCATGGATTGTGGGTCAAGGGCTCAGCTCGAGCTTGTCTAAGTTCTGTGTGCTCACTCTTCAGCCTTTTTTTCTCCCATTATTTTTTGTTGCTAAGCCACTACTTCCCCCTTCAAGGACATTTTCCTCTATCAGTGAAAGGGGTGTGACCTAGTCCTTAGTTTCTAACATTCTGAGATTTGTAGAAAAAACTCCTGAAAAGCCTCAAGAAGTTTCATGAACTGCCCTGTGCAAAGTGTAATGTGAAAGGATGCAAACTTTATTTCTGACTCTCAGAACAAAAGGTTGCTATCTAATCACTGCAGTTACCTACATTAATGTATTATCTTTAATTAAACACTGGCAAACAGTAGTTTCCTTATACTGACATAACTATTTGACATTTCTATCTGTTACTTTCTGTCATAGTGTCTGATATTTCCCTACACCCCCACCTTGCAATCCAAAAAGACCTTGTACAAAAATATCAGCCTTCTTTATGAGAATTTCCTTTCAATCAATGGAACTAACTGCGTGACTAAAGATTTAGACGCACACTTCCTTAACAAATAGCTATGATAGTTTAATATTGCACTCTTTCCCCCACTTAAATTACTTCTATCACAGGTCTATTGACAAGAGAATATATTAGCACTCTGCAGTCATTCTGGAAAAAACCTCTTGCAGTTTGTAGTGGAAAATGTCACTTTGAATCCATGTACAAAGTCTTGTGTTGTATGTGAAATATTTTGTTAAATTAGCTTCTGTCTCACAAATGTATTAGGCTTTCCATGGCTGAATCTTTTATGCCTCACTCACTTCCATCAAGTGGGACAACTTATTATTATTAACTTATTGTTATTAACAACTGCTCATGTCTAACAAATACCTAAGAAAGATCTAACTTTTGTTCTTCTACCATGTAAAAAAGACTCAGCCCTGGGGTTGACAACACCCCAGCAAGTGGAAGAGCATAAACCTTTTGAGTCAGATGGTTGCTGCAGGGTACAGATGTGTGAAAGCTCAAACTATTTATAGTCTGGGTCCAAAATGATCTTTTTGTCACTTACATTGTCTCATACAAGGCTGTGGATGTTGTATTCCTGGATTCCAGTAAAGCCTTTGGCATAGTTTCCTAGTGCATTCTTGTGGAAAATCTGGCTGCCCATGGCTTGGACAGGCATATGCTCCGACGGATTAATACTGGCTGGATGCTTGGACCCAAAGAGTGGTGCTGAATGGGCTTAAATCCAAGTGGTGACTGGTCAGAAGTGTTTCTCATGGCTCAGTACTGGGACCACTCCTGTTTAATATCTGTATTGGTGATTTGGACAAGGAGATTGAGTGCACACTCAGTTAATTTGCAGACAACACCATGTTGGGCGAGTGCGTTGATCTACTTGAAGGTAGAGATATTCTACAGAAATATCTGGACAGACTGGATTGATGGGTTGAGACCAATCCCATGTGCCTGAATATGGCTAAGTGCCAGGCTCTGCAGTTAGATCAACACAACTCAGTGAAATGTTACAGGCTTGGGGGAGAGTGTCTGGAAAGCTAGTCAATAGAAAGAGACCTGGGGAAGTTGACTGATCATAACTGAATATGAGGCAGCAGTGTGGTCAGGTGGCCAAGGCGGCCAGTGGCATCCTGGCATGTATCAGAAATACTGTAGGCAGAAGTAGCAGGGAAGTGATTGTCCCATTGTACTGTCCCCTTGCACTGTTCCCTTGCACTAGGCACTGGTGAAGCCGTACCTTGGTTACTATGTTCAGTTTTGGGCACCTCAATACAAGAAAGACATCGAGGCACTTGAGCAGATCCAAAGAAGGGCAATCAAGTTAGTGAAGTGTCTGGAGAAAAAGCCTTATGAGGAGCGGTTGAGGGATTCGGGTCTATTTAGTCTGAATAAAAGGAGGCTCAAGGGTGACCTCTAAAACTACCTGAAAGAATGGTGTAGGGAGGTGCATGTTGGTCTCTTTTCACAAGCAGCAAGTGATAGAAGAAGAGGAAATCACCTCAGGTTGCACCAGGGGAAGTTTAGGTTGGATTTGAGCAAAAACTTCTTTATTGAAAAGGTCATCAGACCTTGGAAGGGCTGCGCAGGAAGGTGGTGGAATCACATCACTGAATATGGTTAAAAGCTGTGTGGATATGGAGCTTAGTGATAGTGATTGGACATGATATTTAAAGATATTTTCCAACCTAAACTATAGCTGTGTGGATATGGAGCTTAGTGATAGTGATTGGACATGATATTTAAAGATATTTTCCAACCTAAACTATTCTATGCTTCTATGTTGTGATGCTTTGTAGTGTCAGCCTTTTTTTAAAAGAAGTTGTATGCATATCTGTTTTTGTGTCTAAATGTGTATGTGTATATGATAAGTACAAAAGACTAATGGCTGATTGTGGGCACATGAATCTCTTATTTAAAAAGAAGTCACATCATCAAACCTTAAATTTGTTGTTTGTGTCCCTGTTATAAGTTTAGAATTTATTAGAATTTTCAATAAATTTGAAGAAAGGCTTTTTTTGGACAATTTGTCAGTAAAATTATCTTTCTATTTTCAAGCTATTTTTAGCCCATATATTACCTTAAAATTATCATGGAATTAATTTTTGTACTTGTGCCCTTATTGCCTCTTGGAAATGATAAAGTTCCCATTCTAGGCAATGTTTTATCTATAATAAACTATCTTTCAAAACAACAATGAAAGAACATCTATGCCCATAAATAATTTTATTCTATAAGAAATTCGTTGTGGAAAGATCTATTTTGGATTTTGTGCTAATCTACAGTCGGATCAAATTCTAGACCGTGACAGACTGGTTACTCTTCAGCAGCTTTTAGTATGGATATTCTTCAGCAGCTTTTTCCATGATTTTAGGGAAGTGATCTGTTATGGTTTGGTTAAGACAAAATCTAGAAATTTCATTTTGTCCAGGTTTATATTCTAGAACAATGTTAAAGCAAAGATAAATAACCTAATTGGTTTGCTGAACAGTAAGTGTATTTCTTTCAAAGTAAATAGCTTCTGCAAAATATTATTTGTATAGTTCTTGCAAATTTGATTGAAGTGTTGTTTAGACAATCTTATTATGTATACAGATAAAAACTTCCATCAAGGAATTATGCAAAAGAAAATGGACACACCAGCTGGATAAATCTATCATACATCGGCAAAAAGCAACAAGGACTTTTAATTAGCTGAGTGAGTGTAGTTTGCTGAATGCTGAAAGCACAGACTCACTCATATTAAAATGCACCTAATTTTCTGTGAAAAAGTCCCATCTGAACAGTCCTGACCATAGTCAATCATACTAAAAGCCACTGGTGCTTAATTTGATTTACCAATATAAAATGCAAATGAGGTGATTAAGTGGAGTGGCAGACATAGTAGGGCCTCTTTCAAACCATCAAATTAAATGCAAGCAGACAGCAAACTGGCTGTGCAAAGAAAATTTTAGCATATTCGTTTGATTAGTGCTACAAAAATTTAATTAGGTTGGCTAATTACTTGACAAATTGCTCTACACTAGAGAAAAGGCAGAGCATGTTTTATTTCTGCAAAAACCCTGTGTGTATTTTAGCCCAAATGCTATCTGCCAATTTGCAAAAGCATTATTAAATGAATGAAAGATGGTACAACAGTCTCCAACAATGGCAAATTGTATAATGCGTATAATTAGATGAGGCACACACCACTATATCCATACGTCCATGATCCCTCATGTCTAAAAATATTTAACACAATATTTCTAGGAAAATACTGTCAAAACAGATTATTACAAGGCTGTCAGTCCTTCATAAGAACCAATATGTAGAAAATACTCGTTAGTGGAAAACACAGCTCAACCAGAGCAGAGCCTTTTCACGCAAACGAACTATTAAACATGGTAACAGACATGCACTTTATCTGCACTTTGCTAAAAGGAAATAACGTACAGTGTACAGTTAAGGGCTGTTTCTTTATGCTTATTTATTACTAAGAAAGGCCAAGAACATTCGTAGGAAAGAAGGTGAGTCCTTACATCAGGACTTTAGTGTAGAAGAACACATTTATCTTCTTTTTTGTGTATTTGCATTCACATGCCGTGAAACCTGCCAATTTTTATTCAGGAGATTGCATTTGCTTTTACTGGCATTCAACATAACTAATCAGCCTCTACTGACTCAAACATCATGATAATATAAATAGATACCCACTTTATCTACTCAAGTGGAAAAAATAAGTATCATATTATATAAACATAATGCATTGCAATTGGCAATTAGATACTGCATTTAACTCCAGCTAAAACAGCATCTTAGGAAACCAAGGGATACGTGAGATCTCTTTTAACAATTACCATGCTTGTTTATGCAGGCATGAAATATTGTTTCTTGTGATTTGCAGTTCTCAACTTCTGTTCTACCATGCCAATATGTTTTTCAAATGAGAAGCCTTAGTGAGAAGACAAAAACCTAAAATCAAATATAATTTCATGTCATATCAGCAAAATTTTTACTGTGTCATCAGGTTTGTTTCTAATATATTGTATGTTGAAACAAATTTCAGTTCCTGTTTGTCTGAATAGTTATTAAGCATGCGTTAAATAAGAGGCTACTCAGTTTTCCTGATGATTTTTAAAGGAAAGAGGTAAAACTTCATGTTCCTTCATTTTTTTCACTTTGATACTTTAAAATTACTGATTTTCAGAGGTTTGTGCTCTTACTGCACTTAACAAATCCTGTGACAAAAATTGAAAAACCTGAAATCCTTGTTCATTTAAAATCATCTTTTTTATACTGAATGTTCCAGGAAAAATGTAATAAAAAATTATATAGTTCAAAATCAGTCAGATGA
>VXBP01007184.1:417-23878 GCA_013400115.1 Rhinopomastus cyanomelas | reverse complement strand
TTTAAAAAAAAAAAAAAAAATACAATCAGTTGTACTGCTGCTGTCCTTTTCCACAGAAACATAGAAATGTATGGAACTAGGCTGAGAAAGAGAGCTCCAGCATCAAAGCAACCTGCTTCGACATGCCCTAACATTCAGTAGAGCCACCTACACTGAGGTGGATGTTAACATTGCCTGCACATAGAATTAAAGATGCCACAAATTATGTGAGACTGAGATTCTTAAAATAGTAAAGTGAAAAAGGGAGGCTTAACTTCAAACCTGTTCTGTCATGTTGGCTGAAGACATGAAAAACTCTCCAATGAAGAAAATTTTGTATTGAGATATTTCTGTAAATTGGAATATTGTAATGAAGACTAGACTAAAAAATCACCACATTTGGTTATTATATTCTTTTTGTTTTTGGCCTTGAACATGTTATGGCCACTACACATGAATGGAAGTGGGAAAGGAGGAATATCTTCACATTAAATAAGAGAGAAGTGTGGTTTATCAGAAACCTCTGACCTGATATCTGCATGGACATAAGGAAGATAAATTACCTACTTACTTTGTCCTCCATGCTTTGAGAGAAGAAAGGAACAATTGTGATTACAATCTGTTGCTATTTCCCTAGAGGAATAACAATATAGGGAATAATTCTATATGTATATATTTACATATAAACAAGGAAAACTCTCATCATACAGGAAAACTTTATGAGAACCTATATTGGAAGACATAGCATTTGCTACACCTAGTTTAGACTGCAGTAGACTAAGGAATATTTTGATACAGCATAACAATTCTAAATATTTTTAGCTTTTTTTCAACATCCTT
This sequence comes from Rhinopomastus cyanomelas, assembly GCA_013400115.1. Classification (NCBI taxonomy): domain Eukaryota; kingdom Metazoa; phylum Chordata; class Aves; order Bucerotiformes; family Rhinopomastidae; genus Rhinopomastus; species Rhinopomastus cyanomelas. Next base: position 23,059 of record VXBP01007184.1, on the reverse strand, counting down.
CACCTAATATGTGCACATAGTCACAGATTCTGGCTAGCACAAATCCTTTAAATTTCCAACATTTGCCTTTCAGCTTCTGTAAAGTGTAATAATTTGCCCTTCCAGGTCTTCCCTACAGCAAATATTCCCTGATCTTTCTTACTCTCCTGATGATTTTTGACCCAGACATGTATCCACATTGAATCCTTGTAAATGAAGCATTTATTCTGTAGATGAGCTTCTCTATGAAAGCTGGAAGAGAGGCAGAAAAATGACAGGTGCTGCACTTGTATGGGTGAACATAGATCAGAAGGGATTTTTGGGGTCTGTTCTCACATCTGAGGATACAGGCATCAGTCTACACAACGTATACCATGTCCTTGCAGCCCTGGACAGGGCAACCAGACAGAGAGCAACCCCTCAGTCAGCCCTGCAGGTGGCAGAGGCAAGATTTTGTATGTTAGAAGCTGAAACTTGCTCAGAGCAAAATATCTGTTCGTTTTTGTTACTGTTTGGTTTCGTAAAGTAATATTTCATAAAGTAATTTGGCGTTTTCAAGCAATTGCTAGGGGAAATCCCATGGGCAGAGTACTGGCAGGTAGAGAGGCCCAAGATTGTTGGTTGACCTTCAAGGACCACTTCTTTCAAGCTCAAGATCAGAACATCGCAAAAGCAGGAAGTCAAAAAAGGGAGCCAAAAAACCAGACCTGCAGACCACATCTGGAATATTGTGTTCAGTTCTGAGCCCCTTGGTTCAAGAAGGACACAGAACTGCTGGAAAGAGTCCAGTGCAGAGCCACAAAGATGATGAAGGGAGTGGAATACCTCCCTTATGAGGAAATGCTGAGGGAGCTGGGTCTTTTAGCCTGGAAAAAAGGATACTGAGGGGTAGCCTCATTAATGTTTATAAATTTGGAAAGAGTGAGGATCAGGAGGATGGAGCCAGGCTCTTCTCAGTGTCATTTAATGATAGGACAAGGGGCAATGGGTGTAAGCTGGAATAGAAGAGGTTCCACGTAAATGTGAGAAGGAACCTCTTCACAGAAGAATAGAACACTGATCTGTTCCAGTGACAGAACACTGGAAGGGGCAGCCCAGAGAGTCTCCTTCTCTGGAGGGGTTCAAAACCCACCTGGATATTTTCCTGTGTGACAAGATCTAGGTGATCCTACTATGGTAGGAGGATTGGACTAGAAGATCTTTCAAGGTTCCTTCCAATCCCTAATGTCCTGTGATTCTGTGATTTGAAACAAGTCATAGTTACAGAGCCATACTGACATTAATGAGATTTTAAAAAAGCTTTGGTTTACAACAAGATGATGTGGTTTGTACAAGAATTTATGTTTTACTTCATCAAAGGACTTTTTTTTAAAACATTTGTTGTATCACTACATTATTTAATAATTTTCATTGTTACTGGATTATTTAAATTTTATCACTTGTTACAAGGGAAAACTACTAGGCTTGGTTTGGACTTGTAACTTCATGAAGTCAGTTTCACATATATCGTGTTTTATGTTACCTTCTCACTATTGGTTTCTCTTCTTGGAGACAAGACTCTGGACGAAGTTGGTATGCTGTTTATTTCTTGTCCATGTAATGGGGGGATAAAATTTAAGTAAAAATATTGACAGTTCCCCACTTTGTTTTCCTGTAAGTCCTGGTCAATTAAGGATATGTTATTTTATCTGGAATGTTACTGCTATATTATATATATTCAAGATTTATATCCTAAAATTAGATTTTTGCTGTAAGTTTCTAGAATCATATATTGGGTGTCTGTATGATACTGAACAAATTCTAGCTTTTCAAAGAAAAATGTCTAAGTTTCATTTATTTACAGTAAGACCTATCCAAATTAGTATTTTAATCACCTCAAGGTGGTATCTGGGAAAGTAAAGCCTGCTGGTACGACAATTATTATTAAATGAGTAAAATTCCTCTAGATTGACTAATTTTTTCAACCCCTTCTGTTTCTGCTCTTTTCTGACAGTGCAGCTTGCATATTAGTTTTTTCCTACTAACATATTTATTTATTTAAAAATGATGGTGTCTGATCCTAAAAACCAGCACATTTAAATCACAGCAGCAAAATCTGATTCTAGACACAATTGTGTCACCTCTCAGAAAGAGTTAAAACATTAGGAGAGGGCTGTGCTAACAAAGGACCACCTGTATTGACAATCTGAAAGGAAATAGCAAAGTTTAATGCTATCATCATAAATAGCATCCTCTAATCAGTCTCTCCTTTCATGTGAATTTGAAAATCTTTCTTCCCCAGAAGTACTTGCTAAACACAATTATGCAAGACCAAAACCACACAGTGCTCTGGCTGAAAATTGCCAATAGATTCTGAAGTGTTTCAAACAAGGATATATTAGATTGCCTGTGCACTTGTAAATTATAATAATAGAGGACAGCAGGCTGTTGAGAATAAACAAAAAGCTTCCTGAGCAATACACCTAATAAAACACAATCATCAGTTAATTTTTCAGTCATGGTCTGCAGTCTGTGCTCATGCCCAAGGAAATGCCTGCTTTCTTTTATTTCTAAATATTCCCTAAAGTAATATTTACACACTAGTGGAAAAAATTCTGATTTTTTTAAATTATAACAGAAGGATTTCATTTCAGCTCCTGACTATGTTATAGCAGTTTGAATGAATATTTATGATGTTGGAGTGACCATTTTCCCATCTTTGTTACAACAAAGAATTCTACTTTACATGCAAACAAAAGTGGATTGTATTTCATGAAATGCTCTGGTTTTACATTTTGTATACTGTGATAGGAGGCAGAAGCATGTGAACAGGCTCTGAATGTTAAATTATGAGCCGCAGTTTGTTCCCTCTTTGCAGTGGCACAGACATGAATAACATTGATGAGTACAACATATTTATTCTTGGTTCAAGTTAAAGCAACTGTAAACTTTGCATATATTTGTCTATGATAAGCCTAATTTTCACACATAATATTTTTTACTAATTATTAGAAATAATTTGAAGGTATTACAAATACTTTAATTCAAACCTTGATTCTCTGCAAACTCAGGCAAAGTTTCTGGAGTGAACATGCTACACCACAACCACACAGTCTGTTAGACCGTGCAATTTCATTCTGGAAGACTCTTTCCAAAGTACTTACGACTCTGCCTGTTTTTATGTGTGTGTAGAGATCTACTAGAAATTGGTGGTAGAACCAAATCAAACTCTAGCTTATTTTAATCTCAGTTAAGAAAGGATTATTCTAGTTATTTTTTCCAACTTCACTTCTAATTGCATTTTAATAATCTACATCTCTGCCATGGAAAAGAAAGTGTTTGTTGTTTTTTTTTTCCTAATCACAGTATTCCATTTCAGAGGATACACTTATTTTGGTTGTCTGATTTAAGATAAGATTTTTAAGAAAGGAATAACAACATCTTGGCTTAAAAACAACACAGGCAATTTTGAACCAGTGCTGGATCACTAGCAATCTCTGCAGTTTGGCTACTAGTCAAGAAGATGGCCATGCTGTATAGGCATTTGTGGCCTCTAGAACCCACAAAGTTCTGCTTCTGCTTTTGCATTAACATCTGAGTTATGACAGTGTTCAACAGCCAATACAAAAATTTACTGTGACATTTAGCTACTTGAAACACTGAAACATTAACTATATATGTATTCATAGTTCCTGGTTTCCATATGAAGTGGTGTTGTGCATTTTGAATGAACTCACTGTGTGCAATATGTGTAAGGCACTGAAGAGCACAAAACATTATAGGTAATATAAGTATTATTTGAAAATTTGTTGAGCCTGTCTTAAAGAAGGTATGTGCATATGTATGTTTGCCTGCACGTGTTTCCTGACAAAATAAGAAATTAATGAATTTGAAATGTAAAAATGTGGTACGTTTGTGTACCAAATAATCCCAAGAACAGCAATCAGTTATGAAGGAAGGGAGAGCGCTGCTCTGTATGTCAGATCAGATACTCTCCTGCAGCTTGTGGTGACACCATGCTGGAGCAGGTGTTCAGAGCAAGGAGTGACACTGTTATAGACTGGCCACTGAGAGTGTTGCTCTTCTGTTTGAGGACCTTCTCTTGTGAGGAGGGGTGAGAGTGTGGGGAAGGTGTTTTTTAAAGTTTTTATTTCTCACTATCTACATGTAATGTAACTTGCAATAAATGGAATTGATTTTCCCACAGCTGAGTATGTTTTTCTCATGATGGTAATTGGTTAGTGATCTTCCTGACTTTATCTCAGTCTGTAAGCTTGTTAATCTTATTTTGTCTCACTATGTTGCTGAGAAGGAGGGGCTGTGAGAGAGTGGTTGGATGTGCTTTTGGCCATTAGCCAAGGTTATCCCAATACAAAGGTACAAGTGCACTTGTACACTTGTACAAGTGTACTACTGAGGCTTATGAGGGCCTGGAACCAAATATTTTTGCTCCTGTTGCAAAACAAGAAGTTAACTATAGCTTATTTAATTCAAGCAATTATGAATGAACGAGATTGGCAAAAAGTCTGAACATTATGCTTTTGGTTGCATGTGGTCAACTCAGCACAAAAACACTTTGTAGCAAATCCCAATCTCTGTAAAAAATGCATTATCTGTAAAGAGAAATTTGTAATTTAGCCAAAATTAGGCTTCCACATTCCGCTTACATTGTCCTAAGTGGCGTGCGACATGTCTGCTCTCCAGCACTGCACAGTCCCTGCTGTCCTGAAAATGTTGATTAAAAGAGTGCTGTATTGAGGCAAGTAGAGGGGGCAGCTCCTCAGTGGTCTCAGGCACACTGATTCCACTTACAAGCCTCCTTTTGGACCTTATCTCCATTATCCATCTCTGCCCTCTGTCTCCTGCATAGCTGCTATGGTAGCTATGCTACTTTTATTCCAGAGTCTGTTGTGTGGGTAACTTGCATTAGGTAGCGAAATTAGTTGTAATGTGTATTCTTTCCCTCTAGCTAAATCTGTAATCTAGCTTTTTCTGGAATGGAAGGGAATCAACATAGTGTCTGAACTGCCTTGTGATTTTGTGCTGTAATAAACGTGGGCAAGTGCCAGATATTTTATTTTTCATTTTTAGTTTATTTTATGGTGTCTTGCTTTGTTGGTGGAAAGAGCTGGAGACCACTCCTTGCAGACTTAAGGCATCTGACACAATAAAAAAGAGTCTTTCCTCCCTTTCTTTCTCTTCCGATGAAAGATAACTTCATGATAAGTAATGTCTTGCACTTAAAAATACTAACTGATACAAACTAGGTTCTGTAACTAAACAGAAAATTGAAAAATAGTCCTAGAGGCTTTTATTTATTTCAAAAGAAATAGCTGATATAGATGGAAAACAGGCAAAAAAATTTGGATTTATCCAGCTGTTTAAGTGAATCTTGATTAGTGATTGCAATCCTCAGTCTATGAAATTATAGTTTGAAATTTAACAGAAGAAAATCTGTATGAATAGACTTTTTATTGTAATTGCATGCATTGCATGAAGGTGCAATAAAGCCTGTTCACTTTACCTCTGTTCTCTATGAATGCTGCCCATACTACTGACATTCAGTGTGCGTGTTGTTATTCTAGCCAACATCTTTTGGGGACTGCAGAGATACAAATGGCACTTTGACATTGCAGTGTTGTAACAAATGGCTGAAACGACTTCACAGACGCTGGTTATATATTAGAATAGCAAGGCTGATTTCATATGTAGCTGTCTGAAAAGTCTTCTGGTTCTGAAATCATTATGGAACTGCCCAAAATGTACTGGACCGACAGCTATTGAAATGAGCAGAAATTAAACACCACCTAATTTCACGTAACTTGACAGGCTGAGGGGTGACTATTGAGCTGGACAAGACAAGGGTCTTGGTGGGGACCCTACAGCAGCCTTCCACTACCTGAAACGGGTCTATGGGAAAGCCTGAGAGGAACTTTATGAGGTATTGTAGTGATAGGACAAGAGGAAATGGCTTCAAATTAAAAGAAGGTAGATTTATGTTAGATCTCAGGAAGAAACTTTTCAGTACAAGAGTGATGAAGCACTGGAACAGGTTGACCAGGGAGCATGTGGAAGGAGAGGTTGGATGGGGCCCTGAGCAACCTCCCCAGTGAGAGGTGCTCTTGCCCATGACTGGGAAGTGGAAGCTAGATGATCTCTGAGATCTCTTCCAACCTCAATCATTTGTAACCTTATTGTAACCACTTAATTCTGAGAGGCACATCTCTGAGTTACTCCATGTTGTTCTGAGGTATGATGGCTGGGGCCAGTACCACACTGAATCACAGTGAGTGGAAGAATGTAGTATGGGCAGTAAACAAGCCATTGTGGGATGACATTTATGGCTGCAGTGTTGGAATGAAGGAATACGCTCTTTAGGAAGGACAGGAAGGGAAGATGAGGGTGGAATGTTCTGCTCTGTGTCAGATCCAGTTGAACATGGTGGAGTTCATGGAACTTCATCTAGGAATGGATGAGGAAATGACCAAGAGCTCATGGATCAGGGTAAAAGGGAGACCAGCAGAGATTATGGTGAGAGTCTGTTACAGGCCACCTGACTAGGAAGACCAAGTGCATGATATGAGCCTGTTTATGGACTGACAGGGGTGGCTTGATGTTCAAAAGCTGTGGTCCTCGAGGGGAACTCCGACAACCTTAACATCTTTTGGAAGGATAATGCAATGGGATGTAAGCAATTCCAAAGAATCCTGAAGTGTGTCAATGACAATTTCCTCCTTCAGGTCATAGAAAAGCCACTGAGGACAGATGTTGTGCTGGACCTTACCTTCACTCATGAAAGGCAGATGAGGAATGTGAAACTCAAGGGCTGCCTGGGATGAAGTGATCATGAGTTGGTGGAATTCATGGTCCTTAGGGCAGAGAGGATGGCACCCAGGAAGTTTACTACCTTGGACTTGAGGAGAGTGGATGTTGGCCTCTTCATGGACCTCCTCAGTGGAGTGCAATAGAATAGAGTCCTGGAAGGATGGGGTGCTCAGGAAAGATGGTTAATATTCAAGGATGTCCTCCAAGCTCAAGAGCATGCATCCTTGCAAAAATGCCAGGAGTCCTGTGTGGATGAGGAAGGAACTCCTGGAGTGGAAGTGAGCAGAGGTAGCCTGGGAGGAGTATAGAGGCATTGTCCACGCAGCCAGCGATAGAAAGCCAAAGCCATAAAAGGCAAAGCCATAAAAGCCAAAGCCCAAGTAGGATTAAATACTACCAGGGTGTTGCAGTTTGAGAACTGCCAGAACTTGTAGAAGTGCTTTCATGAGGAAGAAAAGTTGTGTTGTGTTCTGGGGGACCTGTTCCCGGTTGCACAGGTCCCAGGACCCTTCCCCAGAAGCATCTGTCCTGAGACCTGCCCCTGACAGGAGGGCTAGGGGGAGCCTATAAAAACCGGGGCAGGGTCTTTGTTTGCGCCTTTTTTTTTGGGGCCTGGGGCCCTGAAGGGAGCCCCCCCCCAACCCCCCGGGAACGGGCTGGGGGGGGGGGGTGGGAACCACAGCTCCGAGGGGGACTGTGGCTCCGGTGGGGACCATGGATTCCGAAGCAGCCGCGACCTGCCGTGGCTTTCGAACCAGCCAGGGCCCCAGCCTGACCCCACCGCCGGCATGCACCTGCCACTGCGCTGTCAGGAAGCGACCCCGGCCACAACTTGCTTCACAACTGAAGCAGTCCTNGCCATTTTGGAAAGAGTGATCAGCAGGAGGAGAGGCTGTTTATAATTTCTGCCACTGAGAAAAGACTGGCAGCTCTTAAGGTTTGGGGGAGAGCTCCTTTGTGCTTGGCTGACGAAAGCAGAAGATCTTGGGAATCCTCAAACCTTGGATGTGAAAGACAGAGACTGGGTCCTTTGAAACGCATGCACTGCACAGAGGGATGCAGGTGTGGGAGCTGATCAGTCAGGCCATCCCTATGCGTTGAGCTGGAGAAGCTACGCTGAAATGCATGCGGCTGCACTGAGGGATGCAGGTGTGAGTGCTGAGAAGCTCAGGCCATCCCGGACTGACATGCTCTCTTTCCCAGGTCTCTAAACTAGAAGAAGATCCAAGGCCCAAACTGTAGTGATCTCCCATTATATTTTTCTCAGGTTCTGTGATTGCATTAATGACACAATTTCTAGTTTGTGTGCACCGACTTTCACAACATTTTCTCCTATTCTGTATGTAGTTACAGTGTTAATAAACCTTTCTGAAGTTTCCCTAAGCCATCGATTGTCTGGCAAATTTTATCCGAGATGTCATGGAGACCTCACTGCTTTGCTTTCCTTTCTTTGATATTGAATTGTGGTCCTGAACCCACCACAAAATTGGTGGCGAAACCTGGGAGCAAAGCACTTTGAGTTTCAACCCGCTACACAGGGCCATGAAGGGCAACAAGAAAAGCTTCAGTAGGTGTATTGGTGACAGAAAGATAACTAGAGAAAATGTAGTGTCCCTGTGGAAGGAAACAGGTGACGTGGTAAGCGAGGATATGGAGGATGACCCAGCAAACAACAAGTCAATCAGCTCCACCTCTGTGCAAGGTCATGGTGCAGATACTCATGGAGACTCTGCTAAGGCACGCGGAAAACAAGGAAGTGATTTGTAACAGCCAGCATAGCTTCACTAAGGGCGAATCATGCCTGACAAATCTGGTGGCCTTCTGTGACAGGGTTACAGGATTGGTGGATAAGGGAAAAGCAACTTATGTCATCTACCTGCACTTGTGCAAGGCATTTGACGTTTTCCTACATGATGTCATTGACTCTAAAACACAGAAGCATGGATTTGACAGATGGAACTGATTGGCCAGATGGTCACACTCAAAGTGTTGTGATCAATGTCTCAGTGTCTCAGTGGGTATTCATTATGAGTGGTGTTCCTCAGGAGTCTGTTTTCGAAACACATAAAGAGACAGTCAGCACACTTGACACACTCAGCAAGTATGCTGATGGCACCAAGTCCTGTGTTGTGGTTGACAACTGGAGGGAAATGATGGCATCCAGAGGGACCTTGACAGGCTTGAGAAGTGGGCCTGTGTAAACTGCATGAGGATCAACAAGTGAAAGTGTAATTTCCTGCATCTTTTGGGATAATCCCAAGCACTTTTTATGAAGGACTCTAGTGATAGGACAAGGGAGAAAGGATTCAAGCTAAAAGAAGGTAGATTTACATTAGATCTTAGCAAGAAATTCCTCACTGTGAGTGTGGTGAGGCACTGGGACAGGATGCCCAGAGAGGTTGTAGATGACTCTTCTCTGGAAATGTTCAAGGTCAGAGCTCTAACCTAGATGGGGCACCGGGCAACCTGGTCTAGTGACAGATGTCCTTGCTCATGGCAGAAGAGTTGAAACTAGATATCTATGAGCCCCCTTACTACCTAAGTTATTTTATGATTCTATTGTTCAAAAAAACTGAACAAGTGGGAGGTTGGAGTAGGTGAACTCTAAGGTCCCTTCCAACCTGTGATTTTATGAAATTTCGTATGGAATTGATAGTCTATCCAATTACTGATAGTTTATCCCAAGAAATACCCTAACTTGAACTTCTCTGATGTCCAGCAAACTCAGATTATTGTTCCATTAATTGCAAATTGGGTACTTCTCCTTTGACTAACTGAAAGTGACTTGTTCTGCTTCACATGCAAACTACATTGTCTTTTAAATGATTTAGGAATAAAACCCAAAAACGTATGTTTTTATGGAAATTTTCCTTTAACAAGAAAAATGAAAACCCCATCTGCATATATATTTTCAAACTGTGGATCTGTTACACATCTAATATATACACAGAGCAATCTTGACACTGTACACAAGTCCCATTGATATTTGAACCCTATGCTCCTGATGACATATGTCATCTCCCTTTAGAGTTGGTAGGGAAAGTCAGATACCTCTGCAAGATCATTTGATTTTACGTGACGTGCATTGCTCTAGGACTGACTATATCTTTCTACCAACTCCACAAGTCTTATGTCGTGGTGTAAGGCATCCAAAATTATTTGGTATAAACTTACATCAACATCCCATTTGTCCCCATTTTTCCCCATTTGTTCAGTTGTCTAATTCACAAAAAGAATAAATGCTTCCATGTATAAGTGTTAGTGTCTTTAAGACACGAAACTCACCCTGCTTGAAAGGATTCACACTGAAAGGATTTCAAAATCTTCCGTACAGAAGGTTTGCGATTTCATAATTTTCTTTCAGAGTGTTGCAAATTAGAATGACCTTTACATATGCTTAATTTCCCTTAGATGTATTTAAAAACTGAATGACCAAATATTTAGATGGTGTGACAGACTGGCTTTTAATGCTGAATACTTTCAAAGAGTCTCTACACTTTTAAAGAGGTTTAGTAAAAGCAAGTCTTCATTCAAACCCTGCATTTACAAAAAAAAACTACTTGTTTTTTTCCTCCTGACATTTTTCTTTTGGGGTGGGGGGTGGGGAGGGCACAGGGCTGAAAAAATCTGTGACAAGAATAATATTTCCTTTGTTGAGATAATCTTAACAGATGAATTTACTTGGGCTTGAAGGTTGATCCTTTTGGAGTGCTTTGAAAGCACAAGCAGAGGAAAGAGTGCTTGAAAGAGCCTGAAATTTGATTTACATCTTTAGAACAAAGAAACAAATGAAAAAGTGACTATTGTCTTTATCTTCACTGTTATTGTATGTGCTATCCTTCTATAATCTTTTCTTGTAATGATACTTAATAGCTGCCTTTGAGATATTAATGGAAATTGTCACAGGCAAGGGAGGTATTTCTGCATCTAATGAAGCAAAATGGGACTGAAAGGAAAAAAGAACAATAAGTAAAATCTGAACAAATAAAGGATTTTCACTTATTGCTGAAATTTAACCCTATACATGTCTAATTGTCATAAAATCAAAATAAGTGACTATGGTTACTATTCAGCATATTCATACATGCTTTAAGAAAACTTACAGAGTAATTACTATACATAGATAGCAGACATAAGGTTGTATGCATGTCTGATTTATCAATCCTTAGCATATGAACATAACGTCCATTTTTTAAAATAAGCTGTATGAAAGGTATTCCTGTTGACAGAAAATATGGAATGTTTCAATTCACTCATAACTAGAAAGACAAATGCAACCAGTATGTTATAAGGGAAAAAAAATATTTCAATAGAAAATAAAACTCTCCAAGTGTCAGAAAACACAAACATGGGCATCACATTTAAACATATTTCTCATTATCTCTCCACTTACCAACTCTAAAGACACAACCAGTGTGCATTTCAAGCATGGCCATTTAAACAGGAGAAGCATGTGAAAAGATAATTCAAAATATAAAGAAGAATGTAAAAATATAAGTTAATTAGTTATGAAATACATTAGCATTTTTTAGCATTTTCCAACTACATTCTTTGTTTGGTAATGGGACCTTCACAGACAAACAGAAAACACCATCTAAATAGAAGCGATGTAACATGACAAGTTGTTTGCCTAATATCTTTTTGTCTTACCCAGAGAAAAAGAAATTTTAAAGACACTGTTTAGTTTTAATTTGAATATATTTTATTTTTACTACATTTTTAAAGCAGTCCTAAATAATTTTATTTAAAAAGAAATTAAAATGTAATTACATCTGCATGAAGCCATAAATTTTACTTAATGGGAAAATACATAGAATATATTAAATAGTGTCTGTTTTGCCAGTTTTGAAGAAAAGCACTGAATTGGTGAAAGTTATTGACTACATCTATGAGAAAACGTTTGTTGAAGTGTTAAATCTACTTCTCGAAATGAAAGCCGATTCTGAAGATGTATGCTTTAAACTCTGTTATGTAGTGTTTGCAATTAAGTAGTTCAAGCACAATAAGTAAAAATCAGCAAAATCCAGAAAGCTGCTTATGAAATGTGTTTGTGAAAACCTATGAGATGTTTATGGAACAATAAGATCTACTGGAACTACATCTGGATGTTATAGTGTTTAGAAGAACATGGTTGCAAAACTAAGTTTCTTTTTTATGTCATGTTTGTGTAAGGTACTTACATAAAATCAAAAATGTCAAAAAAGTGATTTTTCTGTATTTTAACTTTCACAAGTTAAAATCATTACTCAGCCTTTATCAGAAGAAAAATTAATGTACTGAATTTTATTTATGAAATTGGCTGATTGTTCAAACACATGTACTGAAGACATAATAGATCTATCTAAAGTTAAATAAATGGTGAATTTGTTGAGAAGATTATAGTTATGAGACTCATTAGCTGATATTATAAAGAAATAGAAATATAAATCCAAAGAACAAAGGAACAAACATGATGTAATGAACAGCTGTATGTCCCTGCTGCAAATATACATATGAACATACGTAACTTTTAGAGGCGGATGAGAATGCATTGGTTAGGCACGACCACACAGAACAGAAGTCTAAGAAAATAAATGCATATCAGAAAGACAAAACCAATATAATAAATCTGAAAATACCTGGATTATTTATTCAAAATATTCTTAAAATTATTGTCCAGAATCACCTTTATTTAAATATACAGTCAGTAGTGCAGCTATTGAAGTACTTCTAATGACTGTGTCTGGAGGTGACCTAGGATTGCAATGAATAATATAGCAATGCACTTCCTAATACATGATATCCATGTATCGATATGATCTCAGAGACAAGCAAACAATCTGAACTTTGATGTGCAGTGCACTTAGATAAACTCTCCCAAGTCTGACATTTCTGTAAGAAACAGTAAGGGACATGTATGAAAAGTGAAAATAAAAAGCTAGAGCATATTTATTCTGTCTAGAATATTTGTATACAGATTTGGATGAAAAATCAGAATTTCAACCCTTCATCATTCAAAATGTGGGGAAAAAAAAAAAAGATATCCTAAACGATTCCACTTTTTTGTGCAGCTTAATTTTTTCACTTTTCCCTGGCTTTGAGTCAAGACTATCTCTACAACAATTTGCAATATGATGTTTTAAAATCAGTAGTTTTTGAAAACCAACAATACTCCAAGTCTGTACTCAGAAAATTCCTAAGCCATTTTGGTAAGCATGCATTATAATTTGTATCTGAAATTTGTAGCAGGCTAACATTCTTTGTGAAAAGATGATGAATTGTGAACTGAGCAGTCTTGAAAACAGCATTCCACTTAAATCACCTGTGCTATCGCAGAAGAAAGAAAAATACACATCTTCCGAGGCTTTGAGGGGAGGTATTTGCTGACTCTAAAATAAGTTACAGAACATTCCCTTCATTTTCAGACTGTTAATGCTTATCCATGGCTTAAGTAAGAACACTTGCTTTTTCTTTTCAGTTGTGCACATTACAAACAGAGATTAGTGGCCTTTCACTTCAGAGCTGTCAGAGTTAAAGTGACATGAAGCTATTAACATTCTGTTATAAGTGGCCAGAAGCTTCCTCTGTTTTTTTTTTGTCAAAAGACCACTAAACCTCTTAGTTTGCACTGTTTTTGTGAAGATCATCCTTTGCCTTTCCACTCGGATCAGACAGTGGCACAGAGTATCTTCAAGTGATTAGTTCTACTTTGCAGCCGCCAGATATTGCACATGTAAAAAAAGTCAGATTATAGTGTGTAAACAATTCCACAATATTCCATATGGTATAGTTTGAATGCAAATATCAGAAGATATCAACCAGTTACAAAAAGGGATGAGATTAGGCCATCTAACATTTCTGTTGGTTTTGTATTTCACTACTTCAATAGAACAGCAAAAATATGCTGTAGGTACACATCTCTAAATACCAAAGAAATATCAAACACTTAGAGGAGGAATAGACTGGATTCTGGAAAAAGATTGAGCAAGAAAACATACATTGTTTTTATTATTTTGCATCTTAGTACTTTTTACCTCCTTAGTCCTGTGTGGTCTCATGTCTGTTGTTATGACATTTTTAATTTACAAAGTTTTTTAATTTGAAAAAATGACATCTTTAATTTACAAAGATTTTTCAGGCTGTGTCAAAATCTCTGAAATGCCTCAGTACATCTTAAAAAGGAGAAAATTTAAACTGTCTCTAAATTTACCTGTTTTGTAATAAGCATGATTACTTACATATTGTGGAAACCTAGAAACAGAGCAAACAGCCTTTCAGATGTCTGGAATGAAAAAGATTTTCCACTCCACAAACTCTGTCAGTGAGCATTTTCATTACCACGAAGATGTGAGATGAAACTTTTGGCTCACCAAATATATTCCAAGTTTTAATACCAGCTTAGGCAATGCCTCATCAAGTTTTGTGAGATATTAAACACCTCTTCTTTAGGTATGAACCTGAGGCATCCTAGACACATACATGTCCTTCTCCACTGTTTTTCTTCCTGTCACTTTACTTATTTCACTTACTCCTTTCCTCCTTTGAAAAAGATTTCTCCTTCTTGTCTTGAAAATTGTATTAGAAGCATTTCAATGTTGTGGTTTTTGAACAGCTTTCAGAAATGCCATTAAAGGCATTATGTTTTGCTATGATGTTTTCATTTGCAGTAGAACCAAATTTTGTGGTTTTAAAAGGCTTAAAAATGTAAAAGAAAGAGTAATGTCATGTATTGGCTTGTAGACAGTGCTACTCTGAGAACACAGATAACATCTGCAAGAGAAGTCCTAGTGAGGATGTGCGATTGTGGTATTTGTTTGTCACGGGGTTTGGGGGCGGGGGAGGGCTTGTTTGTTTGGGTGTATTTTACCATTAAAAAACTAAATGGCATTCTTCAACTTGCAGAAAAAGCAACTCACAACAAACCCCATTCAGAAAATTATGGTTCCAGTTACTGGCAGGTACAAGATTTCAATGACCTTAATCTAGATCAGAACCTTGATTTTCCAGTGTCTTCTAATCAATAAACAGTTTACAACTTTTAACCTGCCTTTAAAAACAAATGACATCTGAACATACTTTTATAAATCACAAACAAGCACACAATTGGAGTGTCTTAAAACTGGAAAGTCTTTAAATCAAAGAACCTGACTGTTTTCTGCACAAAGAACAATAATTATTTTTTATACTTTCACGACATATTTTAAGATCTGGAAAAAGAAATGGTATTGAATTTAACAGAGAAAAACAAATATATTATAGCACGTTAATACATATAAACCTCTAAGAAGGTGTTCTCATGTCTAATTTACAATTAAGAAGAGAGAGATGGAGATGGAAGCTCCACAGAGAAATAGATTAAAACTCAGCCCCTCAATATCAATGAAGCAAAACCCATATGAGTGGATGAGGATGTTGCAAAGTAATATTTGGACATATTTGTAATATGACAAAAGGAAATACTATTCAAAATAGGATTGCCAAAAAGCAAAATGAGCAATCCTCTTGCTAAGGAATATAAAGAAATTTTCATTTTAAATGAAAGAGATTCAATTTTTTCTATATAGCCAGAAACTACTACTCTAATTTAGAGTTATCACTATAGTTTCACTATTATGAAATTTTATTTTCAAATTATTTCAAGGCATTTGAAATACTATTTTGAAGTATTTCAAACGTATTTTAAACTTAAAAACACTTTGAATAAAAACAAAATCTAACCTTCTGTAAACCTTTTGAGTTGGCTTTACTGAATCAGAATAGATGTCCGGGTACAGCAGAGTATGATTCACATGAGAACTCAGGAATCAGAAATGCAATGACATTCATTCTTTGTATAATCAAAAGGAAAGAAAAAAAAGAATAAAAAAAGAAAAAATATTCTCTGTAAATTTTCATCTCTGGTTATATTACAGAAAAGAAAAAATCTAAGGAGAAAGCATGGAGCATGATGCATAGTACTGAGCACTACCTGAGAGCTGCGCTTCCCTGCACATGGCCTCATTCAGCACTTAGTGAAATAAGTAACAAGGGTTCTCCTTGACTTGAGTGGATTCAAGATTGAGCTTATCATTGGCACTGTGCCCAAAAGGCATCATTGAAACAGTAAGAGCATGGCTAGAAAATCCTGCGGGAATCCATGCATTGACTGAAGCACGTTCTTAAGCAGATATCTGAGTCTCATAAAGTCAACAGATTTAAATATGTACTTTAAGCTGAGAATATGCTTTTTGGAATCTTGGCCCTTGGCAATTACTTGAAACATCAAGTTTTACTTACTTTATCACTAAGCTGCTAAAATGTTTTAAAAAATAATTCCAGGGATGATTTTAATTAATGTTTTTACATAAAAATTCTGTTATTAATATTATAATTAATAATTAATAACATAATGAATTAGTGAAATGACAAGGGCAAGCTTAGTTTCATCTTGCTACAGATTTATCCTTGTAATTTCTGGAAATACATTTGTATGACAGCAATTTAAAAAGAAATTATAAAAACCCTAAACAAACAAGCTTCCCAGATGTAAACTTGTCTTGCACAAAAAGTTACAGTTTTAGCAACCCCCGTTCTAGGACTGATGAAGAATATCCCCACAGGCATTTGCAGAAACCTGAAAAGCTGATTTATTTTTCTAGAAATTGGAGCAAAAAGAGAGACATAGGGATACATGTAGTTGTAGGTATATTCTGCTTTATACCAATACACACAATCAGTTAACAGTCCTTTCTGTGGTGAAACTGCTTGAATTGCTTATTCTAAAAGTATTATCTTGTAGATTTATATGTTTAAACTGATCACAAATCCTTGTGAAATAAACTTCGGTTCCATTAATGTGTTTGTAAATTACAAAGACTGAATAATGTCCATTCAAAGTAATGAAAAATAAATGTAAGTAAATGTAATTATTAAATGACTCTGAATATTAAGTAAAAAATTCATCTCAATATCTTTGTTGAGATGTATAAAGATAGATATGAATAATCAGTTGCTAATTTAACAGATATTTTCCTGGCCTAACAGAATAAAAAAAAATTCCTTAATTTGTAGAAAATTATTTCAGTCATTCTTTATAAAATAACAAATAATAGTAATTTTCTATACTATTTCTAGGAACTTAGTTTGGTGGTCAAAATGTTAGCATGTTAGTAAGAGAATATTACTTTTCTTTGTTTAAGCATTCTTTCTTTACTAAGCAATGATCCTTATTGTCCTCAAGAAGGGATAGAATGGTTTCTTAACACAAAGCATACACTAATCCCTTTTCCTACAATATCCTTAAGTAATTTATAAGTGCTTATTTCAAATTGAGGAGCTTGACAGTGCCCCTAGTGAATCTTGATATACATGTCTTACAATTCATACACAAATGATACTGCATGAAATATTCATTAGGAATACTCTAAATTATGTACCAAACAAGGAGGGTACTGTCGTTGTCACACTTTTCATCTGGTAAATATCCCAGTGGGCACAATGAATTCACTTATATTTCACAAAGAGTTTCCCAACATGCTTCAATTATTTATCTTATGGCTAAAATCCTTCATGTGCACAGGCATGTTTTTGTTTTTCAGGCTTTACTGAAACACACCCACATCAACACTGCAGTAAAAAAGATAAAACCTATAAAGAAAGGCATTAGCTCTTATTTTACTTTAGTTATGTATATTTCAAAGTGTTTTCTGTGTTTAGACTGCATTAAGGAGATCTGGTCGCAGCATAAACAGATTAGACTTCAAGAGGAGACAGTTAAGTGTTTTTAAAATCTCAAGAAAATTTTCTCATTCATTTACACGGAGCACACAGGCAAAAGAATATGGGAAAATGGATCTCTACCACATTTAGAACAGGCAGGCATCATATAATGACAAGAAGCAACAGGTCTATGATGTGATGAATGGTATCATTTGTAACTTAAAAGGCAGATGAGGAACACATGGTACTTCCCTGACACATGATGCCAAATGACACTTAAAATAAGTAGCTAGAAGTCTCAGACATAATAGATCCATTTGGGAAGCGCACAGCACGATGCTAACTTCTTACAAATATTTAACATCTTCTGACATGTCACATTCCATTATTCAATAATATAAACCAACATCATCTTGGTTTTTTTTTTTAAAGTAAATTCAGTGGGAACTTAAATTCTTCTACCCACACTTTTCAGTGCCTTTAAGCTATGTTCCAGGTAGAGATGCCTTGCAGTTAAATTACTGAAACACTGAAGATCCCGTACAACAGAGGACTCATGGGGGCTAAGGTTTGTAGGTGCAGTGAGAAGAAGCTTTACTAATGCACGTCTCTTAACCCAATGCTATGGTTATACACCAATAATGTGTAGGTAAAGGTAGGAAGCAAAGATAGGTGAGTTTAAAACCACCTGGGCTGATGATAAAGTGAGGCATAGAATGCAAACTATTACAGTATGTCACTAGCAAGAACATTCTGTTTTCACTTTCTGTTTTACCAGAAGTTTCAAAGGAAATATTGGCTTAAATGTTTGTCCCTCCAGTTTGGCTAGGTACCACAACCACTGCTCCAGTGGCTGATTCAAATGTGAGGATGCTGTTTTGTAAGAAAATGCTTATTTCCATTGAGGCAGCAGGGCATGTGAAGAATCTTCCCACCACAACTCCTTAAACACAAATTGAGTGCCATAGTTGATGTGAAAAAACAGCATGGGTCTGTCAAAGGGAGTGAAATGACAGGTGGGTTTCTACCTCTTGCTAGGCAATAGAGACATCTCTCAGAAAAAGCATAGGCTTCTAGATTCTACATATCCACAAGTACCTGTGAAAAATATAGACAATTTTTGAGAAAACCACACTTTCCAAGTATTGAAAGTGATGAAATATAAATATTGCTTATGTAGTTTACCCTTTTATAATCCCAATTATAGTTCTAAAGGAACACAGGGTAGAATTCCATTAACTGAAGTGATTTTTAGAACATGGCTTTTCTTCTTTGATAGCAGAACGAAATATCTAAAATTTATACTAAATATAAATTTTATATTGCAGGATTTCTTTTTATTTTGTTGTAACAAGCAGTGCTTAAAATTCTGAACTAATATAAAAAAATGGAGACATTTAATTTTATAGCTGTTGTTAACTCCTGAGATAATTTTAAAAGCACTTGTCACAAATAGAATACTACTGAACTGCAATAACTTGTGCTGCAGTAACAACATAGTAAACATTAACAAAGAAACTAAAAATAAGACTATAGAAACTCTTGTTAGCATAACCTTAATTAAAAAAATGCTAAATATAAATTGTTGCAATATATCTGTGTGTCAACCTTTTTCAGTTAAAAAGGTTTATATTTTCACTGACTCTTGAACCTTTCAATATTGATAAAGAAAATCACATAAAATTATTTTCTAGTCACATGTTGTGGACAGTTTATAGTGATTCATTGATAGAAAAAAATCACATACTTTTGAGCTTGGCAGTGCAGGCATGTGTTTTTCAAACAATTTTAATACTGAATTAAATATATGTTTAGCTACAGAGGACACACTCCTGACACTTCTGAAAATAAATGACAGGCAATATAAAATTGTTTACTTAGAGCATTAGAACACTAAAAATGCTTTTAATGACAAATAGATTTTACTTTCAAATGCTGCTTTTACTCTCTCTCTCCACCAGGAAGATGAGATACTTCAGGGTGAGCAATATATAAAAAAGGTTTTGCTGTCTCACTTTCTGCCTCACCCTTAAAAAGTAATGACTCCTTCTCATAGCATCTCGGGCAAAGCACATCTGCATTGTATGCTTACTAGAAAGTGGGGGGGGATGACCCAACAACTATCAATACATGCTATTACATTTCAGGTGGACTAGAAGGTTCCCTTTTATGTAACTATTTACTGCCTAACAGATGTTATGACTATTGACCAGTTTGTTTAAGTTTAGGGTTTAGGATATTGTAGAACATGGTAATTTTTCCTCTTCTAAATCCATTTTCTAGAAGAGTAAATTCTACAAAAATAGATGCGATATTACTGGCATATATTTCTCTCAGATAAACCCATGAGAATAATAAAATCATGTGCATTTATTCTTAAAACTGCTAGATAATTAACATTATGTGTGGTTTGTGGATACTTGTATGTAAAATTTTTTACAGACTTGCTGCTATAATCTTCAAGGGCTCTCAGAAGCAGATGAAAAAGAATTCAGACCTCTGAGCTCTGTAACCATTTCTGTCACTTATTTCTTGTGGAAACTTCATGGATGTGGACAGGTTGAGACCCAAGTTGTTTAAAGCAGCATTTAGTCCAATGGCTGGTGCTTTTTTTCTTGTGTCAGTGGTCACACTGTTCTGCAGAGTTTGCTTGTGCCCTCTGCAGTAGCTCTGAATGGCTGGCTGCCCTTATCTGATTTTGGTGACAGAGTCAGCTGCCACCATTACTTTCTGCTCCCATCTTGTCCTCCAGCAAAAAATTGTTCATGTATTTGTACAGTAGACTTTCTAGCTTCCCACCAGCGATCTCTGCAAACATGGCCAATGCCTTTCAGAAGCAAGTGAGTCATGGTTGCCCGGATAGCTGCTGCAATCTTAAAGCAGTTCAGGGACAAATGTCATTTTTCTACAGAAAGAGCCATACCACCAGTGAGTAAGACAAATTTTCCCATCTCTTTTGTAAGTGGGAGTTTGTCCTCTCTAGGCTCATATTCCAGCCCATCAGGGGATGCGACCTTACAAAGTGCAGGCATTAATATTTTGAATACATAACTTCGTTTCCTCAAGATCAATTTTTACAAGACCATATTTTAAAAATGAAAACTTATTTGATTTATTTTATCTTTATTTTTGGAACAATTAAATTTAAGAACTGTGAAAATATTTACACTCAAAGTACATGGAATAACATCCTTGGTCCATCTTGCATTTATTACTTGGATGAAATTCCTCATCATGTAGGAAGAAATTTTGATGTCAACAAAGTTGACCAATCTGACACAATTTTCAGATTAAATGCCTGGCACCTCAAAATCAAGTGTTTCCTTTACCCGATTTCAAGAGGAACTTACTCAGCAAACAGCCTGCAGAAGTGGACTCATTGTGTCTACCTGCCCTTGTATGATTGCTGCTTAGCAGTTTCTCTTAAGAAAATTGCATAGTCAAAGTCAGACAATGGGGAAAACAATGAATATGAATGACTCTGGAATCTCTGAGCTACTTTGTTATGCTGCCACCAATGTACACAAGAAATGAACTCTATATGGGAACATATGAGGTGATCAAAACATTAACCAGACATTCTAACTCTTTTTCAATATTCTCAGCCCCAAGTGTGTGTTTGAAAGAAAAGTGCGACTTGGAGCACAGCCATTTTTTCTGAGTGCGTAGCCTGTATCTTTGCTTACTCATTGTGCTGGTGGTGCTGACAAAACTGCTGACAGTGGTCCCAGAAGAAGCACTAGAAATACTTTCCTCTCCCTTCTTCACCTTCAAAGCTAACCCAAGGCCCTGTGAAAGAGAGAAAGACATGTAATTCTGTAGCAGCTTGCCCAGAAGCTAGCGGTGAAATGCCTAACTTTATCGTTTACTTTCCTAGAAACACACTTTTAATGATTTTTAAGTTGTAAATAGTTGAGGGCCAGGTTGTGATACCCTTCCTCACTGTAACAGGCAGAGCTCATTATGGTTCTGGGAGCATGGTAGTACATGGGATTCCTGGGGAGTCAGGCCAGCCTCCTCCCTGCTGGGGGTCCGACTCTAAAGAGTTACAGTCCCTGGCAGCAAGGCATTGGAGTGCCTCACCTTTCTTGAGCTGAGCATGCCACAAAACAGGCTGTAAAATCTCCCTCCCTCCTCGTGTGACGCACACCTTTGCTTTTCAATCCATTAACTGAATCTGAAATACTTTGAAAAATAACTAACTTAGTAAGTGAAAAATTACTGAAGGCATAAACAGTGCACTTTGTGATATCTGAGTTAAGAGTTTCTCATTAGGAAAACTATTTGTGATGTAGTCCATGTAAACATGGTATGCTTTAGCTGCAGACCTGCTAATTAGCAGGTCATACATCTAGACCCTGGTCAGGATGGTGTTCTTTCAGGTGATCTGTGTAAAATAGTTGTGATATCAACAAGATTGGAGCATACCATGAAATGACCTTAAGTCAGAAAACACTGTATATCATCTTACTGTATGGCTAATTATTTTCAAAACCATAGTCAAGTAAATTATTTATTGACAGAACTAATGCTAATAATAATTTTTATTAATAAACTGATGCCAGTCTTACTGTGAGTCAAAGTCTACTCAATTGTAGAGATTCTTTCTATCATAATTTGGCAAGAATTAAGGGATAACCCAAATAAGAATGAAAATACATGTTAGTGAAGTCTAAAGCATTTCCTGTCAGCAATCTCTACATATAATGCAAATCTCACTGCACAGGTGAGACAGTAAGTACAGAACTTTTAAACTGAACTAACAATTCCATTTGTGAAATGTGTATTTAGTTAATAAAAATGAATCATAGAATCACTACAGATTGGGAGGGACCTCAAAAGGTCATCTAGTCCAATCCGTCTGCAACAGCAGGATCACCTAAACCAAGTCACACAGGAACCCGTGCAGTCGGGTCTTGAATATCTCCAGTGAGGGAGACTCCACAACCCCCTTGGGCAGCCTGTTCCAGTGCTCCGTCACCCTCACCGTGAAGAAGTTCCTTCTCAGGATGATGTGGAACCTCCTATGTTCCAGTTTACAACCATTGCCCCTCTTCCTATCATTACATGACACCGAGAACAGCCCAGTTCCATCCTCCTGACACCCACCCCTCAAATATTTGTAGACATTAATGAGGTCACCCCTCAGTCTCCTCCAAGCTAAAGAGACCCAGCTCCCTCA
>VXBP01007183.1:0-36965 GCA_013400115.1 Rhinopomastus cyanomelas | reverse complement strand
CTGACTATTTCCTACCAATTACAAATGATTCAATATGTCTGTACCGCTCCATCAAGTTGTGTTTTGGCAAGGTACTTAACGCTTGTTTGGTCTTGTCATTAGCATCGTTCAGACCCTGATGAATTTGAGCGAAAGCCAATTGTAGACCTTCAGTTGTAAACCCTATCTGCAAAGTCACATTACTCCAGGGCCCCTGTCCCATTAACATCTGCATTTGTAGCCCCTGCAGCAGATCCTCCAGCTGCCTAGACCTTGCAGATTCTCGATCACAGAGCTGTTGCCAAACCCTAGAAAACAGAAGCTGTTGTGAGGGGGAAAGTAATACATTAGGGATTTGCACACTATCCTGTGAAATTAATAGATCAGAAGTAAAAACGTATTGTAACACCTGCGTTGTCATATGGGATCTCAACCTGTACTGAGTGACTGGCTCGTTCCAGCACCTTTCAGTCCCATTTCTTTCTGCCCCCGCCCCCCATCCTGTGTCACTACAGGGAATGCTTGTGCCATAAAGTCCCCTTCTATGATGACACCATGAATTATTCCTTTCCAGCGACAATGGGGATCAGCAGCAGCTGTAGAAACCGGTGGCAGTGGGGGTTGTACAAAGAGGTTATCTGGGACTAGCTGTTGTAGTCGTGAGCATCGGGATGGAAAGTCTCATAGAAAAGGCAGACACACCAGCCGTCAGTGCTGTTGCAGGGGGAGGCAGGGCAGCCGCAGCATGTGGCATGCAGTCTGCCAATCCCCTTCAAGGATAGCATCATGGATGACCCTGGACCATTGGTGCTGGAGAGGATCCTGTGAAGACTGACTTGGATCCTTAAGCATAGGGGAAGAAGGCATGGGGGTTGGCTCAGGGGGTGCTATTGGTGTAAGCGGTGAGAGTGGTTGCTGTGGCAAAGAGGATGTAACAGGCTTCTTGATGTGATCAGAAAGTTCATTGAGTTTTGTTAAAATGCTTTCTACTTTCCTGTCACGCTTGGATGACGATGAATCAGTCACTCCGCTCTCCGCCTCGTCCTCTGATGATGACTCAGGGAGAGGTGTGCAGAGAGGTGGGGACGCCGAGGTGGAAGGCTGGTTCTTAGCTGTATTCCCTGCCCACTGGGCTGACCGCTCAAGTTTGGGGCGTGTTTCGCCCACAGGTCCACCCGCGGTTACGTTAGTCTTGTTCTCCGCCTCCCGCTCTGGGGACACATCCACTTCAGCTTTGTTGTCAGTCGCGGCTGGCTGCGGTGGGGTAACTTCTGCCCTTTGCATCCACTGCACCAGCTCCCTCAAGTCAGAACACACTGGCGCAGATATTCCCTGTACAGGGAGGGTCTCGCGGGGGTGGAGAAGACCAGCGACACCCCCCCCCCCCCCCCCCCCACCCCCCCCCCCCCCGCCCCCCCCCCNGCCCCGAACCTGACTCAGCGTCATGCAGCCTTGGCCGGCTGGGTTCAGATTGGACTCGATAGTCTTGGAGGGCTTCTCCAGCCTGAACCGCGGCAGCAATTTCCTTACTGCTGTAATTGTCACTAATGTGTGAATTGCCTCTCTCCACATCAATCCAAACTCCTTCGCCGCTTTGCCCTCTTTTTCACCTTCAAGGGTAGCCTCCCAGAGCAAATCTCCCACTTCTTTCCACTCATTAACACTAAACAGAAGGGCATCTTCAGGCAGCTTCCCCTTTTTCTGTGCCCATTTCACAAGGGCGTTCACATCAGCTTGCTTAATCTTCTCACCTCTCTTAGAGAGAATACACGTAAGCAAGCAAATTGCCGCGTCCCACTCCATCACAATCTTACCTTCGGCAAGGTCTTGATCGGCCACTCAAGCTCCGGACTCTGGCTGCGTTTGCCCACCAGGCCACTCCTGCCTCCTAGCCTCCACGCTTCCTAATCAGAAGCTCCTCTGATGATTGAAGACTTTTCCGCATTTAAGCGATCTTCCACATTTAAGCGATTCAGTCCTTGTCCCCGTTACAGGGCACCAAATGTAACTAGGGGGCCTCCGAGGGTCTAGCCGAGTCAACGACATGTACACCAATATGGTTAAGGTGCCAAGCTCGTTTATTCCCGTAATCGCCTTGCTTATATACAGTCATGCCCTGTCCACTTGGCACTGAGGTTACACTCATTGGGTGCATGGCCTTTGTCACGCGTAGCTGCCCTCTAGCCCATTGGCCATCATACGACAAACTACCTGATCAGATGGCCCCTTCAGCTTTCCCAAACACGATCCCATTCTCTGGTTCCCACAATCTGGTTAACATTCCTCTATAATTAGCTTGTTTGCTTATCATCCTTTCTGAGGCCTCCAAGGCCATTCTCAGAGACACCTGGCAGCTATTCTTGGCTCAGTGCTGGGTTGTCCAGAGAGCTGCTCAGAGCTAATGATTTTAGAAGTTCTTCTACAACCTGGAATACTGCATCCAGTTCTGGAGTTCCCATCATGACGACCTATTGGGATATGTCCATAGGAGGACATGAAAATACTCAGAGGGCTGGAGCATCTCTGCTGTGGGGACAGGCTAAGAGATTTGGGGTTGTGTAGCCTGTGGCCGTAATAAAAATGGTTTCATATTAGAGGTAATGGAGATTCTCAAAAAATTAGTGGAGTGTATCTGTGTAATACAAGAAGTGACTCTGAGACATCTGGCGAAGATCAGAGGTTTGACTCAATTATAATGAAGAATTGAGTCATCAAAGATTAGTTTAATATTTATACTTACAAAAAATATGAAATAATTTTGTTGAGAAGGGAGAAAAGGAAAGGAGACCGCAAATGTGTCTCAAATTGTGTCCAAAGGAGGCCATCAAAAGGCTCAAAGGGATGATGCACCTCTGTTATGAGAACATGCTGAGACAGTAGGGGTTGTCAGCATGAATAGGAGAAGACTCCTGGTAGGGGAATTTATAGCAACCTTTCAATCCCTGAAAGGGACTTCTAAGAAGGCTGGGGAAGACTGTTCAATAGGGCAGGGAATGACAGGACAAGGAGTCATGGATTGAAGTTGGAAAACGATAAATCAGGGAAAAGTTCTTTAGTTTGAGGGTGGTGGATTCCTGGAACAGGTTGCCTAGAGAGGTGGTAGAGGCTCCATCCCTGGAGCCATTCAAGGTCAGCCTGGATGGGACTCTGGGCAATCTGGTCTGGTTAGACATGTCCATGCTTGTTGCAGCGGGGTTGAACTAGATGATCTTTGAAGTTCCCTTCCAACCCTATGATTCTATGAAAGGATAACATCTGGGAACAATGATGAAAGTTTACAGCTATTAGTTGTAAAGACTGGAGTTTCCTCAGTCTCAAGACACTGAGTTTTTTGGAGAAACTGCTTTACTTTCAACGTGTGATTTCCCACATACAATTGCAATAGAATTGTCCTCAAATTTGTGGAACCACACTGCAGTTTAATCACTATGGAGACCAAGGTTACTGCCAATCTTACACACCATATTGGAGTGCACTTCATGGGAAGCCACATATAAAGGGAGAAGCAGACAGGACAGGTGACCCTAAATTGACTAATGAGGTGTTCCATCCCATGTGCATCATATTGAGCATAATGCTGAGGGACCACAGGGGATAATTTGTTTTTGAATGGCCAGCATTTGAAGTGGTTTCTGTTCATTCTGCCTTTGATTCTAATCCATGCATTCCTGAATCCAGTTGCAGAATCCAGTTCCTGATTCTGGTTCCTTTCTGACTCCAAGTCCAGTCTGGAACTTCCCCAGCACTTATTCACACAGGGGAGTTGTGTTTGGTACTGGTTTTGTATTTATGTCTGTGTTTTTTGTTTTGTTGTTACTACTACATTGAAGCAATTTGAGTCTCTCTCCCTTATTCCCTTTCTCTTTCTCTTTGGGATGGGAAAGAGGCCCATAACAGCATCTGTCTTTCATCTGTGGTTAGCCTGTCCATGACAGAGAATCTTGATTTTTAGAAACCAGGAGCATTAAATTCAAAGTGGCAGTTAAGACAATTCCCCTATAACACTGACTTTGGTGCATCAGGTCCAGATATATTTCAAACACAGACCAGTGCCTGGCTGAGGCAGATAGCTATTAAATTTAAACAGTTTCATGTTCAGAGGTGCTGCTTTTCTGGATCCCAGTCATAGTATTGCACTCACCCATGCCAATGTGCTTGAACTGGGTTACTGAAACACAGGGTTGTGCTTTGAAGAGCTGAACATATGTGTTGTTGTGAAGAGCATTTAAACATCAAACTAATTTAATAAAGTAAGAAGTACTCTTCAACATGAAAGCTCCCGGTATTTTATTAGATAATTCACTGACAAAAAACAGACTATATTCTGTACTATCAAAAATAGAAAAGAACATCTCTAAACACAACCACATCTCCCACTGAAGATATTCTTCCAGAACTGGTGTTTTGCTAGTTATTTCAGTTTTT
This sequence comes from Rhinopomastus cyanomelas, assembly GCA_013400115.1. NCBI lineage: Eukaryota > Metazoa > Chordata > Aves > Bucerotiformes > Rhinopomastidae > Rhinopomastus > Rhinopomastus cyanomelas. The sequence goes on along the minus strand of VXBP01007183.1, from coordinate 32,561 downwards.
ATTTTCAGCCCTTTTCCTTTTCAAATCTGTCTAATGGAAGGGTGTTATGGCTCAAATTCTTGTTTAACCTGTTGTTCCAGTTATAACAACCGTAGTACCAGGCTATTTCCAAGAGATGGCAGCAGTAATTTGTAGATGTCCATATTTGTTATGTGTAAGCCTACCTATTTTTCAACTAATTTTGATGTTTTGAAATTTTTAGAATAGATAGTTGTAGACTAAGTAGAACAGGATTCTTTTGCCTCAAACACCATCCCTGGTCGGTGCTGCATTTGCGAATTGGCACTGTGTTTTGCAGAAGGCAACTGAATGTTCTGTATTGTTTTGCTAAAACAGTTGCAATTGAGGTTTCCACCCTGTTCTGCAAATCCTCTCCCAGAAGGCCTCCTCGGCAGTGTCTGATTGCTTAGGACCATGAAGCCTTGTGAACACGTGCTAGGCAAGGAAAGGGATGAGTGCTTCCTGTGCCGTCATGCAACTGCCATGTAGACAGTAAGCAGAGGCTAATGATTCTGGTATACAAGGTGGCATCTAGTGACTGAGAATGAAATTTTCTCCCCCTACACCAAGAAAGAATTGAACATTAAGGGGACCTCGTGAGGATGTTTCCTGAGTTATACAGTGTTGACCATTCATTGCTTATCTTTTGCTTGCTTCCTCCTATGTATTTCCTCCTTTTCTTCTTCTTGCCTTGTTAATAAAACACTGTGACTTTTTCCCCCAACCAATTTATACTTAGACCTGATGAGGCCACACCTCGAGTATTAGGTGAGGATTTGGGCACTGCAATATGTGAAGGATGTAGAGGTGATGGACAGCAAAGAATCCATAAATGTTTCTGAACTGTACGTTTTATATGTGATTCATTTCTAGAGCAATAATATGAAATCAGTGTATGGTACGCTGGGTTTTATGTAAATAAATATGAGAAAACACCATTTGTTTATAAGTAATGACCTAGAAACAGAATCATAGATCAGTTTGGTCTTGAAGACAGCTTCAAGTTCACAGAGTCCAAAATTTTACTAGCCCTATCATCACCTCAACACAACATCAACACTGCTCTTAAACACCTCCAGAGTTGGAGACTCAATCACCTCCCTGGGCAGGTTGTTCCAGTGCTCGATAAACCTTTCAGTAAAGAAATTTTTCCTAACATTAAACCCGAATATAAAATATTAGCATCTGTATTTGCATGGAGTTCATATGCCATTTTGAAGTAAAAAATTCTATGTCAATGTGATTTTTAAAAATATATGGAACATACAGAAATTTATTTTTTAAAGACAGTCTGTGAATCTAAGTTTGTACCTTCACAACACTGTACCGCTTTCCACCCAATGTTACTGAAACAGAATAAGTTGTAACCCTATAAACTGTCCATTAGCAGGATGGCAGTACCGATGGTCTCTTGTCTTTCTCTTTAATAAGGAACAAGGAATCCTTTCCTGTAAGAGAGGGGATTTCACCTCATTAGAGGAAACTTTTCCCATCAAATTAAGTGCAGAATTTTCTTTTTGGTCTCTCTTATCATAACTTAATATTTTGTCTAGTAACTAGTGCTGCCTGTAATTTTAGATCATTAACATGAGCAACTATTTTACTTTAAATTGTAACAATTCTTCTGTACAAAAGAACAGTCTCCTCAGCTTTAGAGCTGCTGTCACATTTTGATTATATTTTCTAAGGCAGATTTTCTGAAATGATGTAAAACTGAAAAAGATTTTATGGATAGGTGTAAGTTAAACTAATTTAATTTAATTGTCATAGAAGTCATAGNTTAATTGTAGTCTTAATCTGCGGGTTGTGGGAAGCAACTGATCTTCTATGTTAGCTACTTAGGGTATGACAAGATGCAGCTACTTTCTAAGATTAAGAAACTGAAAAATTCTCTTGTGATCATAAATCTTTCACTTCAGCATTTGTTTTGGTGTGAAGTTACAGAAGTTTTCATTTCCATCAATTCTTTATGTGTGACAGATAGTGGTTGAGCTCACAAAGAAGAAGTGCTGTGCTGGAAATTTGGCAAATTGTGAATAAGTGAAGAAGAGTGGAATTAAGTGTTTGTTGCCAGGTAGTTTTTATGTCATCTGTAGATTTGTTATATACGATATAGAGGCAGAAAAACAGAGAAAGCAGCTCACCTTCTTGTCCTCTTAAGAATGTTCTTCTATTCTCAGGTGGAGAACATTAAATACCTCAAAAACTTATTAGATTTAGGTGAGATTTTTATATTTATTTTGATAACCATAGGGTTTTATTTTTTAGTCCTAATTAGCATGTCATAAGTGTGGTGTTTATAGATTATTATCTTTTCTTATTACATTATCACAATCAGAGAGTAGTTTTGTCTCTGAAAAAATGAGAGATATAGAATTCTTTTATAATTATGGCACAGCATGGTAGAAGTTTAACCATGCTGTTTTCAGAATATTTACACTGATGATTCTGCATTTTCTATGAAAGATTCTGACAATCACACCTCTCAAGGGCACAACTTGTACCATTGTCTTACTAGAAACAGGGAAGGAAAATTATTTGGTGACCATTTACCTTCCTCTGAGAGAGAAGTGCTCTGGGTTATGACGCAGGAAAAGTGTTGGATTTTACTGTGTTCTCTGCATTACTTACTCCTCCGCAGTGTAGCACCTTGATTTCTACAGACTGTCCTGGTGCAATCAAGGGCAATTGGCACAAGAGGAGGACAGGGACAGCCCAGCTGAAGTGCCTCTATGCAAATGCACAGAGCTTGGGCAACAAACAGCATGAATTAAAGGCTACTGTGCTGCTGGGATGCCATGACATAGTGCCTATTATGGAAACTTGGTGGGATGATTCCCATGACAGGAATGTAGGGATAGATGGGTACAAGCTCTTTCAGAAGAATAAGCAGGGAAGGAGAGGAGGAGTTAATGCCCTCAGAGAGCAGCTGGAATCAGTGGAGCTCCACCTGGGGAAGGATGATGAGCTAGTTGGGAGTGTGTGGATTATAATTAAAGGGAAGACAGGGGATGGTGATGTTACTGTAGGGGTCTGCTACAGGCCACCTGACCAGCAGAAGTAAGCAGATGAGGCCCTTCACAGGCAAATAGGAGAGTCTTCCAGGTCACAGGCCCTGATCTTCATGGGGGATTTCAACCACCCTGATGTCTGCTGGAGGGACAACACAGCAAGGCCCCAACAATCCAGGTTATTCTTCAATGGCATAGATGACAACTTCCTCCTCCAAATGGTGGAGGAACCAACAAGAAAAGGTGCTATGCTGGATGTGTTTCTCACTAACAGGGAAGAGCTCGTGACCAACGTGATGCTCCAGGAGAGCCTTGGCTGCAGTGGCCATGAAGCAGTTGAATTTCAGATCCTCAGGGCAACCAGGAGGAAGTTTTCTAAGCTTATGACCCTGGAATTCAGGCGTGCAGACTCTGATGGCTTCAGGGATCTGCTGGACAAAGTCTCATGGGATGAAGCCCTTGAGGGAAAAGGGGCCCACGACAGCTGGTTAGTATTCGAGGATCACCTCCTCTGTGTCCAGGAGGAATGTACACCAACAAAGAGGAAAGCAAGGAAGAATGCTAGAAGGCCTGCCTGGCTGAACAAGGAGCTCCTGTACACGCTGTCTATAAAAAGAAACTCTACAAGGAGCGGAAGGGAGGACAGCTAGAATGGGGAGTGTATAAGGAAGCTGCCCGGACAGCTAGAGATCTGGTTAGGAAAGCCAAGGCAAAATGTGAATTGGGCTTAGCCAGGGAGTTCAAAGGGAACACCAAGAATTTCTACAGATATATGAATGGTAAAAAGAAGACCAGGGAAGGTGTGGGCCCCCTCAGAAAGGAAACAGGTGATGTGGTCACAAGTGACATGGAAAAGGCTGAGGTTCTCAATGACTTCTTTATCTCAGTCTTCACTGCAAAGGCCTCCAGCCACACTCCTGGAGTCACTGAAGATAACGATCACATTCTGGTCTCCAAGCTGGTGGAACATGGGTTTGGTGGGTGGACCACTAGATGGATAAAGAACTGGCTTGATGGCCACACCCAGAGAGTGGTTGTCGATGGATCTGTCCTGGTAACCAGTCTTGTTCAACATCTTTGTTGCTGACATGGACAGAGGCCTTGAGTGCACCCTCAGCAGGTTTGCTGATAGAATCATAGAATCACTATGGATTGGATGACACTAAGCTGTGTGGTGCAGCAGACACGCTGGAGGGAAGGGATGCCATCCAGAGGGACCTGGACAGGCTGGAGAGGTGGACACAAGCCTGCCTGATGGGGTTCAACAAGACCAAGTGTAAGGTCCTGCATCTGGGTCAAGACAATCCTAGGCACAAATACAGGCTGGGCAGTGACTGGTTGAAGAATATCCCTGTGTTCCTGTGCAGCTTGATCTGGGGCATCCTGTTGTGGCAGGGGGATTGGACTATATGATCTTTCGATGTCCCTTCCAATCCATAATGATTCTATTATTCTATGACTCTACTTCCTTGTGAAAAAGGTGGGAGTATCTTGCCATTTCAGTCAAAGGCATGAGGAAAATATTGTAGCATAGCAGAAGGAGCTGGAGGACGGAATAGGAAGGTAAAACAAAATGAGGAGGAATATCTTTTTTTCAAATTTGACTTAAAAGTAAGGCGTTGGGACAGGACTGTTGCAGAATCTGACAGGGTATGATTGATTTGAAATCTAGGTGGGTAGAGTTAATCTCTGAGTTAGAAATAAATGTTTGTGTGAGTAAACCCTGTGACAAAGCAAGAGTTATCTCAATTAAATAGACCTTGGAAAACAGCAACATCATATTTCAGACCAGAACAAAGGGCAGAAAAAATCTACAGCATAGTACTTTGAGGAACAAAAACAAAACAGCAGCCAGATAAACTCTCATTACTCATGACTCTTTTCCTTTTTGGGTCAAAAATAGCAAATCTGTATATACTTTTGTTGACAACAGCACTTCTGGAAACAGCTATTTTAATAAAGGAATCGTTACATTCTACACTGATAAACATGGTAATCTCACATGCAGTATACAACTCAGCAATTATATAATGAAGTAGATGCTGCTTCTATAAACATGGTGGAGAAAGTGGTTACTTATTTCTTCTTACTTATTTTTAGCTTTCGTTATTGAGTATGTGACCTAAACTTTCAGGAACCGGAAGATGGAACGGATGTGGATTTATAGTAGTAATCTTAGAATCACTGAATTATAGAATGTTCAAACACCATCAAGGTCCAACCCCCTGCAATGGGTAGGGACACCTCTCACCAGACCAGGTTGCTCAGAGCCCAATCCAACTTGGCCTTGAGCTCTTCTAGGGATGCGGTAGCCACAACCTCCCAGGGCAGCCTGTTCCAGTGCCTAAGCACCCTCACAGTGAAAACCTTCCTCATAGTATTGCTTCTAAATCTACTATCTTACAGTTTAAATCCACTATCCTATCACTACTAGCCCCTGCAAAAATTCCCTCCTCAGCTTTGTTGTAGGGCCCCTTCAGATACTGTAACAATGAAGATAAGGTTGTCAGATGTTACCAGAGGGCAGCGGTCTTGATACTCTTAATGGACTTCTGGGACACAGTCACCGACAGAATAGATGAAGTCTGTCGTATGCAGAATATGTCCATGAATAAGATATATGTGTATAACCAGAAGATAAATCACCCACCGATACCCAGTTTTCTATACACTGATACATGGGTCCCCTGAAGGGTCAGGAAGTTAAATAATTTATGCTGCAAAGGTGTCATTATCCAGAAAAACCTTCAAAGAGCATTAGAGTTCTTTCAGGAAATTCATAGTTTAGGGTGAAATGTGTCAATCAATCCCTAGGGATGACAGGATGTATTAAAGAAGTTATTAGGTGGATTCCCATTGTGCCAAAGCTTTGAGGACATATGGTACTTTTCACACTTGACTAACTTTTCCTTTCATCAGTGGTTTTTGGTAGCCACCTTAAGCAATCTTTAAATGTTGTTTTCGTTTCCAGTTACACATGTATGTGTGAACGAACATCTGTGTGAAAAAGAGAGGGAGAAGCAGTTTCTTCTTAGAAGACTTCTTATTCTTAGAGATGAAAGATTCTGTGCCAAATTTTGAGATTCCCAACACTTCCTAGACTGGGAACAAGTAAATTTTTGACAATGTCTGCAAGACATCAGAGGGAACAAAAAGATGTCTCAGACTTTAACCAGCAAATAAAACTAAGACAGTTATTTTCGGGTCCATGAATGGAAGATGCGATGAAAATTCCTATAATAGTAACAGTAAGAACAACAACAGTAGAAGTAACGGTAACATTGCAAAAATAATGAGAATTTCTACTAATGAACAATTATTTATGCAGGTAATGCATTAAAAATAAAGCAACGGAGTTCCCTGTGAAAGGTTCCAAGATTCTGTTCTTTCACAATGTGGTCCTGAGTAGAGTTGGTACTACTTGGAATAGGATGCTTATACAGAACTTATGAGGATGCATCAGATCACCTGGCAGATATTTGTTGCTGGAAGATGAAAAGAACTGTCCTCTTCAAATTCATCTACATTCAGAAGACTACATTAAGAAAAGAAAAAAAAGTATTGCCATACTGATTATTGCAGAACCTGATTTTGGGTCTCTGATTCCTAGCATCTGTGTGCTTGAGCAAGATGCTTGATTCTTGGTTCCGTGCCTAGAAGAAAATAAGCATCTGAGAGCTGGAGGTAGGAGAGAACTAGTCTACTCAGGTAGTGAGATGCCCAAGAAAGCCAGAATGATCATGTCAGAAGAGGATGCACTAAGCTTAACTGCTTTGAAGAACTGTGGCAGCTTATTTATTACTATAAGAAGGTTCTTATACCTCAAATGGGATACACAGACATCTGACTGTTCTCAGATCAGGTGTCAAAGACAAGGACGTGTGGTATCCACTATTTATTATTCCACTATTTTCTTGTACCAGGGAGTGAAATTTTCTTCTCCCTGAGAGGATTTGACTTCATTTGTATGGAAAAATACTAAATTTGATATAATTACATAGGAAAGTCTCAGTTTCCCCTAGTACATATATTTTTTTTTATGAAGACACCAAGTGCTTAGGCTAGAGATCAGAAAAGAAAATACACAAATTATTCATTTACTTGACCTTTACATAAGTCAACATATAAAAAAACCCCAAAACTCCTAAAGATTTAACAGCATTCTTAGAGGTGGTAGAAACCTAAAAAATTATTATTACCCATTATTTGTGGAGATCTATTCCATGTAGCTTCTTCTGCCCGGATTCTGTAATGAATTCTTTTTCTCCTGAAGTCTCAGACCATTACTTCTAAGTCTCTTATTGTTAGACATGTAGAAGAAAATATAGCACTTTTGAGCCTAACTCTTTTGTCAAGTAAATTACTTTTTTCTGAGCATCAGAGACAGGAATCATAAAATCAGGCCTGGGGATACACCAGGTGAAATTCAGTTCTTTTGGTTTGTCAAAATATAAGAATACCAATTAATCACTAGAGATAAATAGTACAGTAAGGTTCAAAAAGGTGTTCACAAAAATAAATAACCCAGTCAGAACAAAATCTTACATATTCTGCAAGTGAATCTGTAGGGCAATCAGTTATGCATGAGAAATGTCTATTGTTTTAATCTTCAAATAAAAAAATCCAAGAAACAAAAAAGAAGGTCTAAAGAAGAAATAATATTTACTCATTGTAATCTGCAGAACATTTTGCACAGCAAGAATTGCTGATCTACATCCTTTGCTTTGGTCTGCTATACACTAAACAAGTTTTACTGGATACCGCATTATTTACTTCAAGCTCATTTAGCAAATTAGGTTAATGCTAGAACAGTAGACAGCTGGGACCAATATCTTTCATATGCTTTGTTCCTGATGTAAGCTGAACAATGACTATAAAGCACATTAAGAAGAATATCACAGTATCACAGTAACGATAAGGTTGGAGAAGACCTTCAAGATCATCCAGTCTAACCTAAATCCAAATAAACCCAGTAATCCTAACATCTAGATCATGCCACTCAGCACCTCATCCAGCCTAAAGTATATTCTTATCCGACCACTGTTTGGACGTACTAGGGACCATGGGTAATTTAAAGTTGGTAAACACTTTTAAGAAGTGAGCCATTAACGAGCTGTACCAAAGATACAGGAAACCAAATCTCCCTATAACAGGAGTGACGAAATCACCCATCAAAAATTATATTAATGGTATTAATGAGCTAAATAAATGACACTATCAAAGAAGAAAATATATGGTAGCTTATGTAAAATGCAAATCCCTCATGGAAGCTTTCTTCAGACTTTGAAAAGTCAAGCATCTTGAGCCTGTTCTTTTTTTTTTTTTTTTTGGTTCAGTTTTATATTTTCAATTCTCTGTTTAAAAGGACAGAATTCTTGAAATTCTTGTTTCATTCCAAACATAGAAAGAAAACAACTACTATGATTGGAACCTTTCCCTCAGCTGTCCTTAACAACAAAATATATATATTCAAGTTCCTCCATTATCCTGTGCATTTATGCTTGTGTTATTAAATTCAAGTAAAAAGTAACTTGGCACATATATACATGAAGAATCAGCCACCCAGAGAAAGAGAACTTTATAGTCCTTTTAAAAATAGTTTCACAAAGTCAGAGATATGTATGTAAAGAGAGGTGGAAGACATCATGAGAAATATCATGTTGTGCATTGGCAGGATACAAATTATTGCAATCCCTAGCAATTATGGGAAGAGAGTAAAATGATTCTCAGAAACATGATGGTCACCGTGGAGAAGAGAATCTTAAAACAGGATGAAAAACACATATGAAAATTACATTTTAGCCACAAAATAAATAAATACACAAATTAACTTAATTCAGGTCATCAATAAACTCATCATTCCCTTTGTCTCTGTAATGATTTGCTTCCATTTATGAAATTGTTTATCGTAGTGATCATGTCAGATAGGGAAGAATCAATCAAATTAAAAGGCAGGCTGAATCACATTTTTGAAATATGTGAGTGAATGGACTTATATTAAATATATACATCAATTTCAAAATTGTCAGTCATAAACATATATGATGTGTACAGTGGATAAGAAGTTTATTTGTTTTTCATTCTAATACTTCAGCAATCCATAACCACAAATTTTCTTCAAAACTTCAAAACTTTTCCTCTTGCAACATTAATCCTATTTCTTTGCATAAATATGGTGGAGAAATAAGTTCTTCTTTCCACTCCTATGACTACCCTTCACTTGTGTGAAACAAATTAACTCTATTTACAAAAAAACCCCCAAACTTCTCTCACAAGGGGCAAAGCAACAAAGCATGAATAAGTGAAGCCCTAAAGCCATTTCTACTTCCACTAGGATTCTAGGTGAAGTTTTTCAAAAGGCACCAAGGCCATTGACATGAAAACCATATTAAAAGTCTTTGAGGTTTGAGTACCCTTAGGCTATGCCCCTTGGTAATTTGCTTTGTTATCATGATACAAGAAAAATTATAGAAACTTACATTTCCGCATCTAGACCTTGTGTTTGAATGTTGCTATCCTTCCTCCTCTGAGTGCAAATTCCCAGTAGCACTCCTCCAGCCTGTGTGCTTTATTGTTCTCGAAATAGACTCTTCTCTTCACTTTAATGAAAATCTAAACTGAAATATATAAATCAGTGCTACCTGCAGGAAAAAAGGCTCTTATAATCCTATGTAATACATTGGCTTGCAAGAGTGATTCCTACAGTTGCTGTGTTTCTAGTTCTTTGTTATCTACATCTTTTTTTGACCATCTCAAGAAATCTATAGTCTTCAATCCCCAATTTTTATTAATCCCTTCTGTTTTCTTGTTTCCTTTTCCCTTTTTCTTAGTTGATAGCCCTTTTATATCATTACTCAGAGCAATAGTATCAGCAATAAGAGAGCAAAGATCCTTCTCGGTGGTATGCATGTCTGTTTAATGGTAGAAGTTCATGCTAATTCCCTTGCCTAGGCTTTTATCTTCCTTTAGGGGGTAACAATTCTAGGGGCTTGACACTGTCTGAGCTGCTGAAAGTTGAATCACACTGCTAGTGCCTTTGGCAGTGCTTTGTTTCACAGACAAGCCTCTGGAATTAAACCACAGCGTCTCTTGACAAAGGCAAAATGTTGCAGAAAGCAGATGTTGATATGAGGGAAAGAGTGAGATTTGGGTGATGGTTGCCCTGTTTATTTTGTATATGTAGACTTGAGTGATTTCTTCCTGTAAGGATGGAAGTAGGGCAATAAAGAGCAGGGCTTGGACACGACATCAATAGATTTCTGCTAATAGCTTTGCCCTTTGCACACATTTGTCTTTATTGAATTTTGCCTTTTTAACCTGCAGTTAAGCTATGTATGATTGCCCATCTGTTGAGGTACTCCCACAATTGAAGGGTGAGGAAAAAATGTTTCTAGTATCCTCAGAAGACACGGCACAGTAGATTGTGAGAAAGAACCAATTTACTACCCTCTATGCAAATGGTCAGTTTAGTAACAATGACTGAATTGGTCCATTTGAGATGCTTCTGACTGCCTAATAATGTTATTCCCTCCAAATACATTTCAACTCTGTTGTGAAGCCTGACCATTCATCACTCAGTCTTAACACCTTAGATTATTAGGAGGGAAATCTATTTATAAAAGCTGATTGCAGTCACTGGTTCTTCATGTGAGATTGATAATTGTTCCTGATAAGGAACAGAGGGTTCACTTCAGACAAACTGAATATTGCCAGTCAGAATGAAACTTTGCAGACACTGTCAATATGTCACCAGAGCTTTGATGAATCAACACACTTCCCTTGCTCCTGTTTACTTGAGAAATATCTCTCTCCTGTTTGTGCACTGAACTGGAAGATTTCTGTCAATCATGTTGAAAGAAAAATGCTGTTTCTTTTACTGGAACAGATAATGTTTGGGTCACAGAATGTATTGTCTAGAAAGGAAATAAATGGTGCTAATGACATAAGGACCTGGCTATAATGAATTTTCACAAGAAAAACATCATTAGATTCTGTACATTTGTAAAAAGCTTTTATTTATAAACTACATAGCTGCCTCAAAAATAGAGCATTTACATATTTTTTTAAGTTTCAAATGAGTTTCTATATTCCCTTTCACAGACCATGCAAAACTTTTCTTATCCAATAGTCAGTCGTGCTGCAAAGTTTTTCCTGGTTGTTTTTGGTGGATTTTGTTCTTTAATTTTCTTTTTTAATTTAAATTTACAATGTAATGGTCCCTTCCAACCCAATGTATTTGATGATTCTATGGTTGTAACACCCCAGAAACATATCCTTTCTTGTGCTCAGAGATATCAGACCAGTGTGGAGAGAAAGACCTGAAAAGAGTAAGAGAAACTATGTTTTGATACTTATTTTCTTACTTATCACTGTCCAAACTGGAAATAAATTCATTTTCTCTAAGTTGAGTCTGTTTTGCCTATGACAGTAAATTGTAAGCAATCTTCTTGTCTTTATTTTGACCCTCAAATTTTCTCATCTTTTTTCCCGTGGAGATGAGGAGTGAGTGGTTGAGTGAACATTTGGTTGGTAGCTAAAGCCTTTCAAATGACACTTAAATCCCTCAAAAAGTGTTTCAGCTCTTAGTATATTGGAAGATTGCATCTATACCAGTAAATATTAAGCATCTAAATAGAGACAAGGTAATTGAGCAACAGTCAGTAAGTGGTATCAATGAGTTTGATGAGATTACTAAATGGGCTTTCTAGAATCCTGCTTTAGGCTAACACATTGAGTATGGTACTGTATGGGAGCTCTATGTCAGAAAAAAACAAATTGCAGTAGAAATGGGATGGAATTAGCAAAACAAAGCTAAACAAAATGTATGTTCAGCTGAAAAACCAAGACCTCAAAGATGGAAGCTCCTTAGATGGAATCTCCAAATGTCTTGCAATTGCAAGATAGATCTCTAAAGGCTAAGGAGCTTCATGTTTGTGTTTTTCTCCCACAAAAACAAGTGGAAAAAAAAATTCCCCACTTACCTTTGCAAGTGGATAATATTTATAGACTTAATGACAAGAAGAGAATTGAGATTCTAAGGCATGAATATAAAAATCTGTGCATAGTTATGTACCTACATTATGGCAGCCAGATGCTGCCCAGCTAGGTTAGAGAAGCATTATTCCAAAGATAATAAGATCAGCTAAAACAATGAACTTAACTGGCTTTGAGCATTGTGCTTACACATGCAATTAGGCTGCAGCTTATATCAGGCCAGAGGCACAGCAAGCTGAAAACTATTTATGCACAGCCATGGGCACGTGGGCATACACAGTCACGCATTTTTCTGCACAGAATCAGGCAGGTAACTTAAGAAGGCATACAGTTTTGAATTTCAAACCTGATTCAGGTCACCCTTCCATCCTTCTCCCACAGGATGTTGTAGATAAAACATGATGTCAAAACTAGAAGGGGGAAAAAAGCACATGATTAATAATTCACATAATAGCTCTCATTAAAAAGAATGCCCTAGCTATTAATGTGTGTTTCAAAATGAATGAATGTGTAGATAGATATGTGAAATATCTGTGGAGAACTAAAATTGTGAGATTGCAATCATGTCCTTTTATTTTTTTTCCCCAGAAAGGTTTGTCAACTGCTTTTCCTTATTCAGAACTAAAGTAATGATTCTAGTTAATCCATTAAATCTCAGCTGTCTACTTTTCTCTTAAAATATATTAACTTTTATGAATACATGTGTGCAAACAAAAAGCATGAGTAAGAAGGCAGAATTATAATTCCTGATCTACATATGCTAAAGCAAATTGTGTCAGCTGGTGGACCTACTCTCCAGAACATTCTAACATCCTTCCCTACATAAGTCCCTGTGTCTACCCTATGATGGCTTGACCCTGGCTGAGGACAAGGTGCCCATCAAAGCTGCTATATTGCTCCTTCTTGGATGGACAGGGGAGAAAAAAAAACATAATAAGACGTCACAGGGTCAAGACAACTGTTTCATAAAGCAGAAGCAAAATCTTCATGTGGAAGCAAAGGCAGATAATAAACACTCTTCATTACTTTCCATTAGCAGAAGGTGTTTAGCTGCTGTTATAGGAAGCAAGACACTATACATGCAGCAGTTGCTCTACTACATAGGAGGTTCCATGTAAATATTAGAAGGAACTTCTTCCCAATGAGGGTGATGGAGCATTAGAATAGGCTGCCCATGGGGGGTTGTGGAGCCTCCTTCTCCAGAGATGTTTAAAAGCCACTTGGATATGTTCCTGTGAGACTTGGTCTACGTGATCCTGATGTGGCAGGGGGATTGGACTAGATGATCTTTAGAGGTCCCTTCCTTAGGGACCTATTCTTAATGATTCTATGATTCTATGGAGGACAAATACCATCAGCAAATGTCCCCTCCACTTTCTTCTTTTCCCTTGCTTTTATATCTGCTCTGATGACGTATGGTCTGGCATAGCCCTTTGGTCAGCCTGGATTAGCTGGTCAGGCCCACCTCTCAGCTCTCCTCTGCTGGGATAATGTTAAGAAAGAAAAAACCCCAACTTTTGTTCTATGTCATCCCTACTGAGTCACAGCCAAAACACTATAGTGGTATCAGCACCCCTCCAGCTCCCACCACAAACACAGCTCTACACCCCATCAACTATAGTATGGGCACACAGAGAAATACACCATTCCTTTTTCCTGCTCAAATGAACAATTTTGTTGACTTACATGTTTGGTTTTTTTTCAATATCTATCTTCCTTGTTTTGATAAAGAGAAGTCTACCACATTTCTACTTAACACTACAGCTCCTGATATGCTCTTCATAAGCTTCATATGCTGTGTCTCTGAGTATTTCTATGTGTAGACCAGACAGTGCACACAACGAGCATCAGCCTAACTGTTAAAGTGCCTTCCAGCTTGCATGCAACCTTGCTTATGGAAAAATCTGTGAAGGTTTACTTTCTTAAATTGGTTTGATTCAGTAATCAGACCAAGCTGGAAATACTTATTTTCTGAAAACTTTATGATGTTTCTGCATTCTGACAGCATTATAAATTGCAGAAGATTTTTCTCTGTAAATAATATTTACAACAATATTATTTTAGACCAAGACAGATTGGGTGAGTTGAAGGTACTTGAAGATGAAGAAACAGTAAAATCTATTGGGAATTTTTTCTCCACGTTATATATCTGCTCTATCTAAAAAACTACACACACACATAAGCATGTAAGTTATCAAATAAGTCATATTTGTATCTGGAGAAATAGAAACAACTTTGGATCAGGAATATATTTGGGTTTGGTCTTTGACCTTGCTCTCTTGCACTCTGTCCAATAATCTCAGCTGGATTTTATTTAATCAGATTCCAAGCTTATTAGAATTTTTCTCATGCCAACATTGTTTCATTAAAGCATATTCACCCAAATCAGACTCTTCATCTTTTTTCCCCTTTACTGTTTCTCCAGCCTTTCAAGTTGAAGTAAGAAAGAAGACCTGAAAACTGCATTTTTGCTCTTCAGTCCATGGCTATTGTCAAATTTAAAGTTTATGCAGTGAGTAAGAGTAAACTATACTCCATAATGAAAAGGACCTGAAATTACTTAGGTTCTCTGCTTATTGCTAGAACAATGTATTTAATAATAGCCATTTTGAAAATGTCAGTGAAGACTGACAGATTTTAAAAACTGAAGACTAAATGTTCTGAGTCTTGTAACTACTCCAACTCAGCATATAAATTTTTCTATCTAATAAATAAACTATATGTGCTTATATATACGTATATGAACATGTACACATAGCCCCTCATACAAACACACATGCATACAGAATCACAGAATGATTGAGGCTGGAAAAGCCCTCTGAGCTCATCCAGCCTAGCCCAATGCCAAACATCACCACATTGGCCAGACTGGGGCACTAAAGGCCACAGCCAGTCTGTCCTTCAACATGTCCAGGGATGGAGACTCCACCACTGCCCCGGGTAGTCCTTTCTGTGAGGAAAAGCTTCCTGACATCCAACTTAACCCTCCTCTAGCAGCTGCAGGCCCTGCCCTTTTATTCCTATCACTAGTTGCCTGAGAGAAGAGCCTGATCCTCATCCATCTACAAGTTGCCTTCAGGTAGTTACAGAGAGGGAGAAGAACCCCTCTGAATCTCTTCTTCTCCAGGCTAAAACACCCCCAGCTCCCTCAGCCTCCCCTCATCAAACTTTCCTTCCAGTCCCTTCCCCAGCCTTGCTGCTCCTCTGGTCCCACTCCAGCACCTCAATCTCTTTCTTGAATTGAGTAGCCCTGGACTATCCCCAGTATTAGAGGAAAGGCCTCACCAGTGCCCAGTATAGGGGGAGAATGACGTTCCTAGTGCTGCTGGAGACACTATTGCTGATACAGATCAGGATGCCATTGGTTTTTCATGCCACCTGGGCACACTGCTGGCTCCTGTTCAGCCAGTTTTCAATCAGTACTGCTAGGTCCTCTCTACCAGGCTGCTCTCCAGCCCCTCATTACCCAGTTTGTAGCTGCAGGGGGTTATTGTGGCCAACATTTTCAAGAGGGATCCATGTGTGCCGATATGACAGTAAGGTACTCTGCAATGGTGAATCAACCTTTCCATAGTAGGATAAAATACAAGAAAATATTTACTGCATTTTATACCATCATTCCTAACTATCATTACTCCTATATAAAAAATAGATTAAACTAATGTAATATAAAGTATACCATAAAGATTTTAAAGAAAAGTTAGAAGTTAAATATTTTTTCCATCCTAATATGAAGTCTGCAGGGTGTGATAATGTTAGGGAGAAGTTACAAATTTGTTCAACCGTAGCTTTATTCATCCATCCAAATAAGGTCATGTTTTTGTGCTGCCAAGAGAGAATGACTCTTCTTTCTGCTGGATATTCCATCTTGCTGGCTTTAGGAAGAATCATAAATACTTACAAGTCAGTCTTGGTAGTTTCGATATGTGAATATTAAGTGTTTAGGATTCTGTGTTATGCAGAGATCCAGATGGTCGTCAGTGTCCTTAAATCAAAGTAGATAATCAATTACAGGATCAATATCTGTACAAACTAGAAATTCATATACTTGTAATAAGCTCTTGCTTAGTTCTGTTTCCTCAAGTTTGATTTGCAAACATCTAAAAATGTGACTCCAAATGTTTCTGTTTAGTGTTTACTGTGTGACAATGACAGTACATTGCCCTGAAGGACTTTATAGCAAGAGCACAAATGATTTTAATTTCTTCAAGTAGCACAATCCTTTACAGGGTCAATTGTTATTGTTATGCTGGCAGTCTGTATTTAAGCTTTTTGCATTTTATCTATTTTTGTACAAAAACCTTCATTTAAAGTTCATATGTGAAAGTTCCAGTTTTAATGTGGGTTGATTTTTTTTTTTAATCTTGACTATTTGCATATGGTGTTACTTTCCAACCTCACACAAACACAACTTTATAATGTGCTTTAAACACATGTTGGTGGCTTTCATTTGAATGTTTTCCAAAGAACAGTTTGAAATGGTAGTATCTGTCTCACTATGGAGTTAAACAACCTTGAGAAAGCGAACTGAATATATAGTTCAGAATCAAAAATAAATGCAAATGAAAGGAAAAAAGCCACATGTATACTATAACTAAACGCTGAGAGGATTTATACTACTTTCAGTAATAGTGTTATAAAATATTTTTCAAATGTTAATGACCTACCAGTGTTTTCAAAGATCTACTGGATTGTATAGTACTCTTCTTTTTTCCCAGTGTTGTAAATTTCAGTGGGGTGACAATAGAAGGTTTAAAATAAATATTTTCCATCTTCTGTATTTTGAAGGGCTGATAGTCCTCTTACAATCTTGTTTTAGAGGAATTATTTATCTCTATATAAAGGAGAGCAGACTGAGAGACAACTTGTTTTCCTAGTCATAAAAAGACTCAGGGAGGTTGTAGTGCCCTAGCCATAAAATAAACTACTAAATCAGAACACATTATAGTGTCTCATTCAGTAGTCTGCACTCACAACTTGGAAGGACAGAAGTAAACTTTATATCTAGTCCCAATGTCCTGAACTATTAAATCTGTGACAAACTCTGTTCTCTCTGAAATGTCTGCTTATCTCTGGTGGAGGCATAGGTTTATTGTTATCCTTTTCATTGCTTCCTTTGTCCTCATTTCTGATATCATTGTTATAAAGCAAAGGATACAGAAATACAAAAGAAGAAATCGACACATCCACCTATGATGATCTATTGCATATCAAAGCTTGTTAGATTTTCTATCCAGATTAAAAAATACAGTTTAACAAAGTTATCAGCCAGTATTTGTAAAACCCACTCAATGCAGAAAGCTAGAGCAGCTAGCATAGAGATCTTTTTCTCTATTGTGTTTATATGTCTGCATGTCTCTGTCTGTCTGTCTGTCTATCTATCTATCTTTTTGCATGCACCAATACAGCAAAGAACCTTTCAAGTACACAAGTTTATAGTAAATAGGAGAATTCTGAGTCTAAGATTTAGAGCATATCCTAACATGTCCGCTAAGACTTTTAGGTAAAAGTCTGAAACAAAGAGCACAAACTCAAAAATCTTTGTTCCACACCAGCCTTTCTTTGACTGTTTATATAGTGGTCATGATCATCGCCTCCATGTGATTTACTTCTAAAGACTTCTTTGCACATAGAATCAGAATGATTTCATCTGGAAGGGACCTTGAATATCATCCAGTTCCAAGCACCTGCCATGGGCAGAGACACCTTTCTCCCAATAATGTTGCTCAGAGCCCCACTTAACCTGGCCTTGAACACTTCCAGGGATAAGGCCTCAATCACTTCCCTGAGCAAACTGTTCCTATGCCTCAGTACCCCCCTGCTAAAGAACTTCTTCCTAACATCCAATTTAAATTTACTCTTTTGTAATTTGGAACCTTTGTCCCTCATTCTATCACTACAGGCCTTTGTAAATATTCCCTCTCCAACCTTCTTGTAGTTCCCTTTTATGTACTGGAAGGTTGCTGTCAGGTCCCTCCTGGACATTTCTCTTCTTCAGTCTGAACAACACCACCTCCCTCAGCCTGTCTTCATAACAGAGGTGCTTCAGTCCTCTGATTGTCTTTGTGGCCTCCTCTGGAACTGCTCCAGCTGATCCACATCCTTTAGTTTGGTCCACTTGGTCAGAAAGTGTCCACAAAGTTCCCATATCTCATATCTGAAGCGTCACCCAGTCTGTTGAGCAGATCTTCTAGAAAGGATTAGAAAAGGGGTTATTTTTTTTAAAAAAACTTGTTAATAAAATAAAATGCTTGTAAGCTTAAAAACAAGAGATAAAAATGTGATATGTACTGACATGGGGTAATGACGTGATATGAAATTCAATGAACTGGCATTATTTTACCAGCATTTTTCAGGAGATCCATTTATTTCATTTGTTCTGTGTCCTAAACAAGTAAGAAGGGTGGGCTACCGTTACCGCAGATGGTAGGAGAAAGCATCTGTTTACTGAAATATAATTTCAACTATATTAAAATACATATTATCTGCATATATATGAAGCCTCTGAATTTTAAAGTAATTACAGAACTTAACATTAATTTGTACCTTTTTCTCTGCATTAATTGTTGCTTTGTGCTTTCTTTTGTTCTGTTGGACAACACTGGTTCTCTGATTTTTATGCTTTTCAGATTCACTCTGCCCTGTGCTCTTTCTGCAAAAAGATAGAAAACAATAATTAACAAATTCTAAATTGATTAGTTGACTGAAATAATTTTATATTAAAGTTACCTAGATTGCAAAATGCTTTTTCAGTTGCTGCGATGGCAGATAATAAGGATGAATCAGAGAAAATCTGTGAACATAGATAATCACAACAAGAGTTTCTGGGATCAAAGAGGTGATGGAGATGAAAAGTGTAGCTTAGTTTTAAAAACTACCTGACTAGATGACTGGGCTAACAGCTATATTTTCAGAAAGACTGAAGCTCCAATTCTTCTGCTCCATTTTACTTATTCCTTCTATTTTAAAGGTTTTTCACACATTCATACTGACCCTAACACACTACAGGAAGACCAGTTTGTTGCAGTTCAATGGCTACCATAGAGATATCCGATTGTCTTCTCCTTGGGCTGCAAGCAAGTGTTCCTAGGGAGCATTTTCTTTATCATCAGGTCGTTGTTGTAGAAATGTCTCAACAAAGATAAAGCGATTGTTTTTCTGCTGTAAACTACACCTGGATTACTTCCGTTCCTTTGCTTTGTAAACTCATTCTTATAGAGAGTTGAACATGTTAATCTCATTCACAAGATTTGGGTACAGTTTACAAAGCACACCCTCTATATATAAAAATATAATTATACCAAATTAAAATTCACCCATCTGATGACTTCACTTAATTACCGATTAAATAATTACTGATTAAGTCTTTACCCATATTTGTCTCTTTTCTTCAGACTGAAGTAAAATTATTATGCTATCTGAGCATCAGGAAAAAAAATTGTGCTTTTCAAATAGAGATGATCCTTTGGAATCTGTGACTGCTAGTTTGGATAAATAATAACAGTGTTAATGGAAAGTTAAGTAGGGGTCTGAAACTTAGAACATGCAAAACCAAGAATTTTTTTGAAACTGGTAAAGTTAGAGACCATTTTCCATGCTTACATGACCAGCACCTTGTAGATAATCCAAGTGTCTTTGTAGTTAATAGGATTTTGGATGTAGTTTAATAAAACAGCATCATAAAATACTTCTAAGTCTGCTTAATGGCTTCTTACAAATTCAAATGGGTATTTGGACTGGTGTGTTTCCTTTTATGCTTCAGAATTAAATACATTCAATAACTTTGTGCCATGTAAATGACTTATGACTCTGTAGCGGGTTGGGGTTTCTCCATCAGTTTTAGCAGGTTCAAATCAATGAACTGCCCGCATTCTCTGCAGTAAGGTCTCGATGACATCTTGGACAAATTTGCCAGACAATGAATAGCTTAGGATACTGGACAGAAGTTTATTAACCTAATAGCTGTATACAGAGAAAGAAAAGAAAAAAAACAGGAAAATTAAACAAATAAAACCCAGCAAGTTGGTGCACTCAACCTAGAAACTCCGTCACACATGCCATTACACTATCTGAGGAAAATACCATGGGAAGTTACTATGGTTTGGGCCTTGAGTCACGTCAGAGATCTGGACAACAACAAAAGCATGCTAACTGGAGACGAGTGCTACCACCCTTTCCCTTAACTCCCCAATCGCACCCCAGTGCGGGCGGCATGCGTTTCAACAACAACACTCCAGTCTCTGTCCTTCCGATCCAAGATTTAAGGACTCTCAAGTCCTTCGGCTTTCCAACTATGCACGAAGGGATCCTCCCCCAAACTTAAAGCACCCCCAGTCTTCCTCAGGGCAGAAAATGACACACAGCTTCTCTTCCTGTTGACCAGTCTCTCCAAAATGGCAGCAATCCATCGCTCAGCCCCAGTCCTGTGGGGGATCCAAGATGGAGGCACATTCATCCCTGGATCAACAGGGCAACGCCCACACTCCACAGTAGGCCGAGAGGATTCTCAAGGCCCTCTCCTCTCTTCTCTCCTCCTGTCTCAGCTCCAGGGGGGAAGAGAGGGCACCGCAGCATACCATAACTTTACCAAAATGCTGAAGCTGCGCTGTGGGAGGTCGCTGCACTCAAATCTTGCTTCCCAGATCGTCCAGATCGTGGTGTCAGGTTCAGGCGCGAGGCAAAAGGGCTGCGCGGAGCAGGGGGCACAGCGGCACAAATCAGGGTCTTCCGACCACTGAAAAAAAAACCACGGCAAACGTGAAGGCTGCCCATTACTGGACAGGGAGCGGTGCAAACCGGAGCATCCTGCATTCCTGAAGCAGCGGCGCCACTGGAGAACCTGCGGCAAACTTCGCAGCTAGCGCCGGTGCGGGGAGAGCTTACAGGTGTGTCTCCAGACCACGGCACATCGGCGCTACTGGAGGCCAAGGCGAGTCACAGCTGGCAGTCCAGCCGAGGGCATTGGGCTAAGCGAACACCGTGCATCTGCTCTTCCCGTAGTAGCGGCGGCGGCGGCGCTGAAAAACCGCGGCTGATCCGCATTCCGGGCCCTTTCCCCTCCCCGCCACGGTCCGGAGAACAGACGGGGCCACACACGAGCGGCCTACATACTTCCTCCTTCTTCTCTTCTTCCTCACTACTTCCTGCTTCCTGATTTCCCGACTTTCTAAAAACAAACCTCCCGCTCTGCTTTTTCATAGGCTAACCCAACATGGACATCCGGAGCAAGTCCAGGACCAGTGACACCTTCCCCCAGGACAAGTCCCCTGTGGGGGAGGGGTCCTCCTAAACAAAACAACTCCTTTTCTTTTCTTCTTCATGAAAGCAGAACTGCTGTACATTTGAAAATGCTAGCAATTTTCAGACTACAACAGACTCTTGCCTCTGTTTCTGAGTATGAAACATTTTTGAAAACCTGATTAATATTTTAGATAGGATAACCAAAATCTTTATTAAACTCCTGTCTTGAATTAGGTAATCATATGAGCAGTAAAATCATGTTGACCTCATTATGACTTAAAATAGACTGCAGAAAAAGCCCACATTGGACTGTTGAATTATCAAATTGATACACATTCTGTTATGTCATATAAGTGACTTACGTAGTCATTTTTCTGTCTACGTTTAAGGATTTCTTTTTTTTTGAGACTGATTAACACAGACAAAATCCATTTCTATCCATGCATTAAATTCTAATTAAAAGCAGTTATTGCTAATGGAATTTTTATGATGGAAATGTGTAATGCCTAATTTTGTACAGTTTTTTAAGTTTGGGCTAGGTGCTCGTATAATGTTAACTTAAACAATTAGGCTGTTAATCATGAAATGTGACAAGTAGCATTTAAATTTATTTGTGTGCTAGAACACAGTATTCTGTCTACCTTTAGTTAGTTATCTCCTTGCCGAACACAAGAACGTTTCAGTATTTCCTTAAGTGTAGTGGAGCCTTACAAGATTAAAGAAATTACAGAAAAGAAATTAAAGAAAACCCTCCTTTCAGAAGAATGGTTGCTAAGGATGCAACACTTTGTATAAACATTTAATATATATATATTGAGTGGGTTTGGGAATCTTTTGGGAGGGTTGGGTTGTCCTGGTTTTGACTAGGGTACAGTTAATTTTCCTCATAGTAGCCTAGGATGGGACTATGTTTTGAGTTTGTGCTGGAAATAGTGTTGATCTTAAAGTGATTCTGACGGTAGTAGTTATTTAAAGGGGAGATTTTGGTTGGATATTAGGAAGCACTTCCTTATGGAAAGGGTGGTCAGACACTGGAATGGACTGCCCAGGGCAGTGGTGGAATCCCCATCCTTGGAGGTGTTTAAGGACAGACCAGTTGTAGCAGTGTTAGTGCCCTGGTCTGGCTAATATGGTGATGTTAGGTCATGGGTTGGACTGGCTGATGTCAGAGATCTTTTCCAGCCTCAATAATTCTGTGATTCTGTCTGATAGAAATGTTCTACTTATTGCTGATCACTGTTTGCACAGTCAAGTTCTTTTCCACTTCTCACAATGCCCTGATAGTGAGCAGGCCACAGGTAAAGAAAAAGTTGAGGTGAGATGCAGACTGGACAGTTAACCCCAACTGACCAAAATCAGACTGACCCCATCCACACAATATGATATCATTCTCAGAATTAGCATTAAGTAACAATAGCATTGTCTGAGGGACCACCTTTTGAGTATTGGATGCACATCAGTCAGTTTGTTGCCAGGGGAGGCGCGAAGAAGCATGCAGTCGACTCAATATGAGTGATAGAACAAGATCCAATTTATTATACCTAAACATTAGTTTACATAGAATTAGGCTTAACTGCGTGTTCTAAGCTTATTGGTTCTTAAGTCTATCACTGTATGATTGACAGAACTATTCCAAGCACTTATTGGTCAAAAGACCTGACACCATACGAACAATCAAACTCTGTTCTGACTACAAGTCACAAAAGCATCCTGTCCTAGCGCCTTGGCCTTGCTCAATACAATGTTGCAAGACTTTTGCTGAGTCCTTGGCTTCATCCTTGATCATAATCTCGTTGTCCATGCTATCTTCAATGTTCAGTCATCACACCAGCTGCTTCCCGGGCCTAATTCAATTCTAATTGTTCCTGCTTAAAGCCTGGATTGTACACAGCCTCTATCGATCCATGTCCCTGTTCTCTTAGCCACTCTGCAACAGTTTGTGGTGAGCGATTGTTTTCATTCATATCATTTGCTTTTCTCAGGTTTTATTTCTCCATCTTTCTTATTTTCCTTTTCATCACCATTGTTTTTATTTTATTATTGTTATTATTTTATTTCCATTATTACACTGTTATTAATTCAATCCAAGAGTTTTCTCTGGTTTATATTTCAAATTCTCTTCTCCGCATCCTGCTTAGGGTGATAAGTGAGTAGCTGTGTGATGTTCATTTGCCTGTTGGGATTAAACTACTATGTGTTATCTATTTTCATCTGGTTACTAATAGTGATGACACTAATTGTCACTGACATTCAGGATTTCCGAAAACCAGATCAGACGTGCTCAAACCCTTAAATGTAGATTTAGGTGTCTAATGCTGACTGTGAATTGATTAGAGCAAACATTTATTTATTTTTTAAATATCCTGTTTCATTGTTGTAGTGGGTCTAAATTAATGAACTGCCCGCATCCTCTGCAGTAAGGTCTCGATGACATCTTGGATAAATTTGCCAGACAATGAATAGCTTAGGATACTGGACAGAAGTTTATTAATTTAATAGCTGTATACAGACAAAAAAGAAAAAAAATTTAAAAAAGAAAGGAAGCTAAAACCCAGCAAGCTGGTGCACTCAAACTAGAAACTGCATCACACATGCCATTACACTGTCTGAGGAAAATACCATGGGAAGTCACTATCGTTTGGGCCTTGGGTCACGTCAGAGATCTGGACAACAACAAAAGCATGCTAACCGGAGACGAGTGCTACCACCCTCTCCCTTAACACCCCAATCGCACCCCCCAGTGTGAGCGACATCCACTTCCAACCAAAGTCCAGTCTCTGTCCTTCTGATCCAAGATATAATAACTCTCAAGTCCTTCTGCTTTTCTTCAACTGCGCACAAAGGAGTTCTCCCCCAAACTTAAAGCACCCCCAGTCTTCCTCAGCGGCAGAAAATTACAAACAGCTTCTCTTCCTGTTGACCAGTCTCTCCAAAATGACAGCGATCCATCACACAGCCCTGGTCACATGGGGGATCCAAGATGGAGACAGATTGCATGGCTTTATCAACAGGGCCACCTCCACACTCCACACTAGGCCGAGAGGGTTCTCAAGACCTTCTCCTCTCTTGTCTCCTCCTGTCTCAGCTCCAGGGAGAAGAGGGGGTACCCCAGCTTACCACAATGCTGAAGCTTCACTGTGGGGGGTGGTTGCACTCAAATCTTGCTTCCAAGATCCCTCGGATTGCGGCGTCAGGTTCAGGCCAAAAACAAAAGGCTGGGCAGAGCTGAGGGGCACAGCGGCACACATCAGGGTCTTCCTAAGACCGCTGAAAAGAAACCACAGCAAACGTGAGGGCTGCCCATTAGTGGGCAGGGAGCTGTGCAAACCGGAGTGTCCTCTGTTCCCGAAGCAGCGGCACCACTGGAAAACCTGCAGCAAATTCACAGCTAGCGCCAGGCTGGGGAGAGCTTATAGGTGCGTCTCTAGACGTTGGCGCTACTGGAAGCCGAGGTGAATCACAGCTGGCAATCCATCCAGGGGCATTGGGCTATGCAATCACGGTGCATCTGCTCTTCTAGCAGTAGCGGCAGCGTCGCTGGAAAACTGCAGCTGAACCGCATTCCCTGCCCCCCTCCCATCCAGATAACAGGTGGGGTGGGGGGCACTCAGCTGAGAGCCTGAAACCCAAGAGAGCCTGCAGCACAGGAGAAAGCCTACACAGGAGAGAGCCAGTGCAAAATGCCCACTCCCATTTTTATAGGCTGACCTGGACATGCACATCAGGGGCAGGTCTGGGGACTTGTGACACCTTCCCCCCAGGACAAGTTCCTGGTGGGGGAGGGGTCCTCCAAAAGCAACACAACTACTTTTATTCTTCATGAAAGCAGAACGGCTGCATATTTGAAAATTCTAGTAGTTTTCAAACTGCAACAATTGTTTTAAAGCTCAAAATTCTTAAGAGGGGAAGAAGAATGATTGCACATTCTTTGTTCTGCAGATGGTTGACCTAACTTTTTCTATGTGTTCTTCTATGTTCTTCTTTCTATGTGGTCTTCTAACTTTGGTACAGATTAAAGTAAATCACCAGTGCTCTGAAATCTGAGGCTTTCACATTCCAGATGCATCTAGAAGACATCTATAGCTTCAGTTTTTATCGCAAACAAATGTCTTGTACTATGATAATTAAAATAAGTAGAAAAGTTTCCATTGGCCTCACTAGGAAAGGGTTAAGTCCTTTAACACTTTGTCACCAATCTGTTCAGAAACACCTTTTTCTTTGATATGCCTTCATAGCAAAATAGATTTTGCATTCACGAGGAAATCCATATTCATTTAGACCAAGGAAATGGGGAATGAGTACTTCATCTGTGGCCTTATTGATTGAGAATGTAGGAGCCAGCCAGGTTAGTGAAGTGATTGATTGAAATGCTGCAATTGTACATTTTGTTATGTAGGTCGGTAGAAACAAATATGTTATCATTCATTTTGCTTGCTTAGGCGTAATACGCCCTCATAGTGGCATTGAGTAGTGTAAAGGGGTTTTAGCACTCAAATCCACTTACAGAGGCTGTTCTTGTCCAAGGCAGCAGCAGCGCCCATCACCAGTATGCACAGACCGTTACTACTAATTAATATTTTTGGCTTCACTGTTGGGTATTTTTCTTCTCATGTCTGTTGGTATTAAATACAATGAGTATGGAATTTTATATTCAGCAGATGCACTCTATTGCTGCTACTCAGCTTTCTCTAAAGAAAGTGAAAGCAGGAAAGTCAGTGCATTATACCAAATAAAAGAACAGTGCTGCTGATTATTAAAAATGTAGCTCAGCATGCTATGGATTGAAACTTTTTCACTCTAGATTTTGAAAAATAGCTTGGTAGCTCTGGACAAAAGAATGTTTGTTGGATTCCTAGAAGATACATAACACGATCTAAAGTTTTAACTAATAGTTGTTTTCTGTTATACCTGAAGAAGAATTTACTGCAAAGTGGAAGAAAGCTGTCTGTATTTTATAATTTGAACAATTAAAGCATGGGCTAACATTCATTATCCTGCCAGCTCCAGAAAAATCTAGTGTAGACAGGCTCCTCCTATTGTGTTGTTAACTTTGAGAGTTAGCAGTCAAAGAAATGCAAATTCTCTTATTTTCTTTCAGGCTTTTTAATGTTAATATATCTGTTCCTGTATTAAAAACTTCAGAAGTGCTGACATTACCTTGTCATTAGTTATATACTGAGAAGAGGACACCACATTCACATGGGTTTGAATGACCCCCAAGTTCCATTATCATCTAGATGCTGGTATCAGTCCTGATAGTTAAGCTGAACCCTAGACACGAGATGAGATAAAGTAGCCAATGATTGTCAAAGCTTATCCTGTTAAATACAGCCTCCTGAAAGTAGCACATTTTACACTGCACTTTGCTGTGCGTGTAGTGCTTCGCTTCATACCAGTTTTGTTAGTGTTGTTTCATGCAGTGTTTCTACATCAGTCACTTGAGCGCAAAGAGGGCACTGATCTGCAATGGGCTCTCATATTTTTTTTTACCCAAGAAGCTGCTTAGCAAAATGATTGTAGAAGCCAGTCATTTCCTCTGGCAAGTTTGTCCCAGATTATTGTCATAAATATGCTCTCCTATGAAGACAGGCTGAGGGAATTTGGGCTTTTCAGCCTGGAGAAGAGAAGGCTCTAGAGTGATAGCAACCTTCCAGTACCTGAAGAGGGCCTAGTGGAAAGATGGAGCTTTTTGTGAGAGCATCCAGTGATAGGAAAAGGGGGAATGGTTTCTAACTGAAAGAGGGAAGATTTACATTAGATCTTAGAAAGAAACTTGCTCACTAGGAAAATTCCTCACATAGAAAATTCCTCACTATGAGGACAGTGAGGCATTGAAAGAGGTTGTGGATGCCTCCTCTCTAGAAGTGTTCAAAGCCAGGCTGGACTGGGCTCTGGGCAACCTGATTACTAAGAGGTGTTGCTGCCAATGGCAGGGAGTTGGAACTAGATGATCTCTGATGTCCTTTCCAACATAAGCCATTGTATGATATCTAAATGACCAGTCACTGCAGAATGACAAATAACAGATTCATGCATTATTCATAATTATCAGTTTCATTCATTTGGGATGCTCAATATCTATAACATTAAATGAAGGCAGGCCTACACTGTAAGTCAAAGAGAACTACCAAGAAGAAATAAAATCACCAGGTTAAAGTGGGTGAAATGCTAGGCTACTGCATTCAGTCCTGTTGAAAGAATTGAATGAACCCTGCTTTCTAAACCATGGAAAAGCTTAGATTTCATGCATGTTTTCCCTTGCTTTGTTCCCTGTTTGATAGCCCCACTCAGAAGGCTGATTATCTGACACTGCAGCCAGCTACTGCCTCTCCAGTCATATAGAATTCACAAACAGATCAAATAAACTCTCTTTTAGACTTACATTATTGAATGTAAGAGTAAACGAGATTGCTGATGACAGGCTTTGTAGCTTTTCTGAAATGTAGCCAAAATCAAATCGTATCAAAATCCCTGCAGAGCCACCATCTCTAGTCTCCTCTGTAATGTAGCACCCATATCTCCCCAAGAAATGCAATATACATATAACTCAGTTACATCACAGTCTACATATATGAGTACCAGAGTGAGGGAATATGACTTTTTCTGCTACACAGACTTTCTATCTGCTCTGCTTTCATGGAAGCCGAGGCAAATCACAGCTGGCAATCCAGCCAGGGGCATGGTGCTACACAAATGTGCTGCATCTGCTCTTCCCACAGTAGCGGCAGCGTCGCTGGAAAACTGTGGCTGAGCCACATTCCCCGCCACCCCCCACCACCATCCCAAGAGCAGGTGGGGGGGGTGGGGGGGCTGAGAGCCCACAGCCCAAGAAGAGCCTGCAGCACACAACCAGAGCAAGCTACATACTTCCTGACTTCCTTCTTCCTGGTTCCTGACCAAAGCAAACCACCCACTCTGCTCTCTGTAGGCTGACCCCAACATGCACATCCAGAGCAGGTCCGGGACCAGTGACACCTTCCCCCAGGACAAGTTCCTGGTGGGGTAGGGGTCCTCCAAAACAACACAAACAACTTTTCTTTATTCTTAATGAAAGCACAAGTGCTGCACATTTGAAAATGCTAGCAATTTTCAAACTACAACACCTCCATCCCCAGAAAGGTGATGGAACAATTTATGCTTGGAACTGTCTCTAGGCATATCTAGGACAAGAGGGTCAATACAGACCGTCTTCATGGCTTTACAAAGGGAAAGTCGTGCTTGACCAACCTGATAGCCTTTCATGAGGGCATAACGAAGTGGATAGATGGTGGCAAAGAAGTGGATGTGGTTTATCTTGTCTTCAGTAAAAGCATTTGACACAGTCTCCCACAGCATCTTTGCAGTCAAACTGAGGCAGTGTGGTCTGGACAATAGAGTAGTGAGGTGGATGGTGAACTGGCTGGAGGATAGAAGCCAGAGAGTAGTGGTCAATGGGACAGAGTCTAGTTGGAGGCCTGTATCTAGTAGAGTCCTCCAAGTGCTGGTATTCAGACCAGTAGTATTCAATCTATTAATTAATGACTAGGTTATGAGGGATTAGAGAGCACTGTCAGCAAGATTTCTGATGATACAAAGCAGCCTATGCTGCCATTCACTTAGACCTGGACAGGCTGGAGAGCTGTTTCAGGGAGAAATTTAATGAACTGTAACAAGGGCAAGTGTAGAGTCTTGCACCTGGGCAGGAAATCTTGAAATTATCTCCCAGCCGAAACTCTTCTATGATTCTTTGAGTGCACAGAAAGGTTTGTATTCCTTTCTTCCTCTGCATTACAGAGAAGTTTTTCTTGCTAGTTCATGGAAACAGTAAGCAAAGTAGAGCCTGATCTGATGGGAACAGCTATTTTTAATAAAGTCTCTATCATTCAGATTGCCCATTCAATTCTAAAGATCAGCACAATGGTACAGTATATTATAGAAAGAAAGGATGTGTTAGAGCTTGTTGAACTCAGTCTGGCATCTAAACCCTGATACCACAAAAGTGACACCCTAATAATGTGATGTTAATGGTACACTCCTAAGAACTCTGCTTCTAATGATGTTTCTATTTAGAAGGATGCTGCATAGCAACTGGAAAGCCTGTAACACCACTGCAGAAGTTAGAAAAAGATGTATTATCTGTTTTCTTTACTTCCAAAAATTGTTCACTGTCTTATTGCATGAAGTCAGTATTAAAGTGCAAAAACAATGGAATATTTCTTATTTAAAAAAACACAAGGTTTTCTTTTTTAAGTCTAACTTTTTTAGCACATATTATAATTTTCTTATTAAAGTTAAGCAGTGTAAAGAATTATTTATTATTCTTTTTCCTTCTTTCCTCTTGCAGATTTCTCAGTGTTGTGTGATTTATTAATCTTCTCTGGTTGACAAAGGAGTAGTATCTATACAGGCAGGAAGAGTGACATTCTTAATACAGACTAAGATTTGATTATCGTGCAATGTATCTCCAGTTTTATAAAGCATTGCTTAAGTTGTATAATGTGAAGCCAAAACTTTTGCCAGTTGAGATTTATCATATGTATTTTTAATTATATATATAATTGCAGTATTTGGAAGATTGAAAGGTATGGTTATAAACCATTTTCATGCATTAATAAAAAATCCAAAATAAATTTATTTATAACTATGTATTTTACAATAAATTTATTTATAACTATGTATTTTACTTCATTTTATTATAATAGTTTAATAAATAGTATTTACATTAATTATAACAACATAATACATATAACTTTTCCACATTTACATAATCTATATACATACAATTTAAATATTTTAATATTATAAATATATGTCTGATGGGAATCCATGTGAATATATGTGCAGACTTATAAGAACTATTGTAAAACCAACAGTATTGTCAGTAGGAAGACAATAGGAGTGCATGATTTTTTCATACTTTCATTTTTACTATGTGCTATACTAACAGACTAAAGACAAAAAATATTATTTTCACAGACAATATTTTCTGCTATGCTTTTCTCAGTGAAAATTTTTTTCAAAGCTAGAAACTGGTCTGTAAAAATATTTCTTGTTCATTTTTGAAATCCACACTCAACAGTTTAAAGGAAGTTGTCTGGAGATTGTTCTGCATATCTCACATGCTCACAGTAATAATTTACTAATCAAGTAGTGTAAAATGTTCAAGTCCAGAAGGATTTTCATTTTATTTCAACCATTCTTTTCAACAGTAACTTGTCCTGAAAACTATGTGAGCAAAGAAACATCCTAGGTTTACTAGTTAATAAAATCTAACCTGTAAATTTTTTTCAGACAATCCAGGTGGTCTTCTTTATAGCTATAGAACCACTGTACAAAGAGGGCTATGAACACAGGTATCTCATTTAGTTACCTTGTCCTTTCTTTTCACTGCTGATTTTAACAGCAAAAAACCCCAATCAGAACTGAATAGTCCACAGTCATGTCACAACATTTCAGAATTTGCTGTCATATTATCATTACTTGTGTGTTAAGTACTACTCTACTATACTCTCTTCTCTATCCTGCTTAAATTCATCTTCCATTTTCCTAGAAATGAAGGTTTTAGTGCCTGACTAGCACAGCTACATAAGGAAGGCATCTAGAACTGCTAAACTTATAAAACACAGGAGAAATATCAAAGATGCGGAGATACAGTGACAAGCAGGATAAATAATGAAACAAGCAAAATAATATACAATATAATGTTAATCCCTTTGGTTTGGATTTCAGATCAGAAAAATGATTAATTTCCATTCTCAAACATATAGACTAGGAGGCAGTTTCTCTCCTTATGTTCATTTCCATCCCTTTCACCATTTTTGGAATTTCAGGTAGAAGACATTACTCTTACCATAGACAGTATTTGGTAAGGATTTCTATGACGAGAGGGAATTGCTGAAGTTTTATGCACTAAGTATCTATTTTTTTCCCAACATACTACACTTACACAGATAAGGATTTGAGTTCCATTTGACTTTTTAAAAAGTTACGTATTTTAGAATTGTATTTTAAGATAGAGAAATAGATTGTATTTTCAAATGGAGAAATAGACTATTGTTAAGGATGGATCTAGCAGATGAGTGATGGTAGCAACAGATTCTGGAATACCTTTGGTATGGCTCATACAGTTTTTGAAGCAAGGCAATCCGTAATCAATAGATCATAAAACACATGTCCTGGTCTTTTGAAAGGAAAATGTCTCCAAACGCTGGTATTTAAGATGAGGTTAATATCTGGTGCAGTAACTCTCCTCTAATCTCCAGCTCCTCTGGGACTGAGGGAAGAACTGAAGCTCTTGTATTGACATCAGTGTGCTATGGCTAAGGCCAGAAAGTACTTCTTATTCATGGTTTTCAAATAACAAGGAGGTGGCAATAACGTGAGGCATTAAGGCCAGAAGAGATGATTTCAGATGGCAGACTTTCATTACTTCCTACATTAAAATATTCATACGTTAAATTATGTACATTAAAAATTCATACATTAAAATATGTATGCAAAATTCTTTTTCAAGGGTAAAAATATCCTCCAACAGTGAAATTATATTAATTTATTATTTTTTAAGTTACTGAAAAAATAGGTATCAGGATGATTAAAAATTACGCATTTCTTTTTTAAATAGTTTTGCAAATCATAGAATCATTAGGGATTGGAAGGGACCTCGAAAGATCATCTAGTCCAATCCCCCTGCCACAGCAGGATCACCTAGACCAAGTCGCACAGGAAAACATCCAAGCAGGAGTTCTGTTTTATTTTTTTTCTAGTATGAGTATACTCTAGCAGGGGGATTGGATAGTCTTTTGAGGTCACTTCCAATCTGTAACGTTCTGTGATTCTGTGATCCTGCTGTGTCCAGTAAACTAGATGTGTCATCACTTGTACTTGAATGGTGCCCGAAGCCCCTACCTGTTTCGCAGTCAAACAGATTGTACAAATAACTGAGCCAAGGAGCACAAAAGGTAAGGAACACAAAAGGTGAGGAACACAGAAGGCACTTTCGGTTCAAGTGCCTTCCAGTGCTTATATGATGCCTACAGGACAAATATGAAGAGAATCTTTAGCAGAGAGGGTAGTGATAGGATGTAGGGTAATTGTTTTAAAGTGAAAGGAGGGACTTTTTTACTACAGAATGTTACAGGTTGGAAGGGACCTCAAAAGATCATCTAAGTCCAACCCCCCTGCTGGGGCAGGGTAAGCCTACTGTACTGTCTCAAGATGTCCTACATGGGGCTTGAACTCATGACCCCAGGAATTCAGAGTCCCATGCTCTACCAACTGAGCCAACCAGGTGCCCCTAGATATAAGGCTAAAGGACTAACACCCTCCCTGAAATGCTTA
>VXBP01007182.1:26937-118949 GCA_013400115.1 Rhinopomastus cyanomelas | reverse complement strand
GGGCACTCCGCTAGATACAGGCCTCCAACTAGACTCTGTCCCATTGACCACTATGCTCTGACTTCTACTCCGTAGATTTTAAAAAAGTTAAAACTTCTAAGCAATCTTCAGATTGTGATATATAACCAAATTCTCTACCACATCTCAAAATAACTTATACTTTTTATTCCTTCAGATTAATGGATCTGACAATATTAAGTCAACATTCAGCAAAGCTTACTTAAAACATAGAGCTGTAAAAAGAATAATATCCATGTAAAAAAACTATTTCAATAGACAACTTACACACACTTTCACTAATTACATCCTGTGCCCTTCCACAGGAAAAGGATTTTGGGGAAAGAGGAAGGCTGGAAACTGACAGATTTGTCCTATTTCCTAAGAAAGAATAATACTAAAAGTCAGGGTGTTCTCCCCAGACTATGGAAAATCCCCTTCTGTAAAATCATTTAGGTTGGAAAAGATTTCAGACTCTGAAAGTCTAACAGATAACCCAACATTGCCAAGTCCAACATTAAACCATTACCCTAAGCACCACCCCTATAATGCTTACTAATGTCTGCAGCCCCTGCAAAAAGGCGGGAGGAAGCATTCAGCCTTACATCAATACTTCAATAACAATACACAGAAACAGGAGCTCAGTTTATAGCTGCTTATCACAAAGCTACACAACATTAGAATTTAAATCAT
Source organism: Rhinopomastus cyanomelas (assembly GCA_013400115.1). Classification (NCBI taxonomy): domain Eukaryota; kingdom Metazoa; phylum Chordata; class Aves; order Bucerotiformes; family Rhinopomastidae; genus Rhinopomastus; species Rhinopomastus cyanomelas. Next base: position 118,259 of record VXBP01007182.1, on the reverse strand, counting down.
TATAGAAGTTATCACAGTATCACAGTATTACCAAGGTCGGAAGAGATCTCACAGATCATCAAGTCCAACCTGTTACCATACCTAGTGATGTTTAATTTCTATGTGCTCCAGAAACTGGAGTATTTCGAGCATATTAGAGTATAAAGTTTGAGCATTTTAGAACAATACTACATGTGGAATCTTTTCCCCACCTTTCCTCAAAGGTGTCAGCAACAGAAGACTGCATGTTAATCTATTTTAATGAGCCATCTTTCATAACTTAAACCTGAGAAAACTCTGAGTGATACAAATACTTATGCATTTTAATCAGAAATATTGATAGCATTAAATGTTACAAAACTGTTTCAAACAATTACTTTCAAAAAAAAAAAAAGGTAGCTTTGATTTTTCATTCCAGCATTCCAGGGCTGTCCATGAGACATGTGTCATAGATAAGTACTCTCCAAATCTATGACAGCCTAAGACTGACTAGTTCCTTCTACTACAGTATGTCCTCAAGGAAGCAATTCTTCCCAAATGATCAGAATTAGCACAAGTGTTATCACAGATAGGAAGGTGTTTAACTGGAGACCCAACAAGAAAAACACACACAAATATTTGTATTTTCCTTTCCTTAAAGTCTCTTTTGTGGAATATAGTTTTCTTTATAGGAAGCAGAAAACAATGTGCAATCCCATGGGAGGAAGAACCAAAATGGAAATGAAGGGCCATTGTGACATCCTGTCTATAACACTATCAATGTGCAATCACCAAGAACCCTCATTCTTGGCAGTACAGCCTTAATTCTGTAAGAAAATTGCACCTAAAAACAATACTGTTTACTCCCAACACTCCATACCTGTTTTTAGAATGTTCTACAACAAGAGAAGCAGTACTGTAAGCTTTGCAACTCTTCACTGCATCCCACTCAAATTCAAAGGACAAGAACAGCGAGTGATTCAAGAACATCTTTTTACCAAACCACCATTTCAGCTCCAACCTGCAATCCTAACCCTGCTTCACACAAGATTTCAGAGAAATTCTGTGATAACTTGCTCAGTTTTGTTGGTAAGGCCCCTCTGATCATGAGCCATCTTGTCTTGGACTTCACTAACACCCAAAAAAAGAATGCAAGATTCCAAACTTTTGTATGATGACCTCGGGAAGAAAACTTGACCTCACGCCAGTTGGAAACAGAGTTCCTCCTGCAGGCTGTGTAGCGTTTCTCAGAAGTAAAGCTGTTCTTCAGAGTGTGCAGGAAATAAAAGGGGGGGGCAGAGAGTGGCTCAATTATTTTTAGAAAAAGAAAAAACCTAACAAACTTTTTTTAAGTTATCATAAAAAAACAGTGCTGCAGAAGGAATACCTGCAGCCCCTCCCTGCATATTCATGAAATGTGTTCTCCACTAAGGGGAATTTCCAAGTCCAGAACTTGGAGCAGAATTGCCACTACTCATCATGTAAATTTCTACATAGAAAACAAATATCCTTGTATGGAAAGGGCTAATAACAAAACTGCTATTAATATAATGCTGTGGATTATTATACATGACTTACTGTATATTTATAAAACAGAGGCCAAATCCCATCAGAATGAGAACTTTAAGGCAGGCTAGCTTTCTTCTAAATATCCTCTCTTCTAAGTATCTTACTCATGAAAGCACTCACAGAAAACTGCCATCATCCCCAGACAAAACACAAGTAACTACAAAGCTGCTGCTTGTTCTATGTAACACATTTTTGGAGTTCTCACCTGAGAATCTCTTGTCCAGATCCGTACTTTTAAAAGACAGGGATCCTTTTGCATTAAAGAATCTCATAAGCATACATCCTTTAGTAGAATTAGTATCCTAATACAAAAGTCTTCCATACATCAGTATCAGATCTCTCAAATTCCTCCCCCAGTTACTTTTCTAACCAATGTTTTTATGATTGGTACCTTGCCTGTACCTTATTGCAGTGACACATAAAGATACTAAAAATTCTGAGTGTAGAAGTGTTCGCATCATTTACCGTGCAACTGATGGTACCTCAGGAAAGAAAGGAAACCTATGTGAATCAAAGATTTATCAAAAAACACCAAAAAATTGTTATACAACAGAGAATAACTGATGTAAAGACAGGCACGAAGACAATGATGCAAAATGCAGTAGCATATCTAAAGGAATCTAAAGGGCAATCACAAAGGGAAGAACAACATCCTTCTAAAAGAGGAGCCAGTCCATTTGTTAGAACTATATTTGTCACTGTCTCCCTCTTCTTTCACAAAAACATATGAATGATCTTTCATGAAGTTGAAAACGTTACCAAAGCCAGTGAGAAGCATTCATAGCTTGTTCTGGCTACACTTCCAGTCTTGAATGGAATGAGCAACTGCTCTTTGTTAAACATTAATGCTTTTTAATGACTGACTGGTGAACAATTTGAAGTGAGTTTGTTCTGTGCTGTCTCCTCTTCCCTGAGATCCCCATTGTTCTATTTTAGGTAAAAGGGTACAACTAAACTTCAGTATTAGCAAAAGATGTCACTTTGGAACACTGATAGAATTGTCTCAGCACACTAATACTAGTTTATTAATTTTTTTAAAAGCATCATTAAAAAGAAGATAGCATGCACTGCAGTATCTAGTATTGCAATACAATCATTCCCTCTAGCTTAAACGTAGAAACAGGCAGAGGAATATGATTTTAGACATTTCATGTACTTCCTCTATTACTAGTGATGCTCTTTTTACAGGCTAGTACACAGAGTTACATAATTTTTTTTGCCAAAAGTAACAGCACGATACTAGAGGAGCAGAAACTAAGTCTAGATTTTAATTTATCAATACATTTGCAGCTAGTATCAAAGCTTTCAGTAAATACGAAGCTTAACAGCAAAGTAAAAAAGTTATTAGCAATAGACCCCAAATATTAATATAAAAGACATTTAAAACAAAAAAGTACTGCTTGCTTCCTCACATTTCAGGACAAATAGATTACTTAAAGCAAAACAATTGTGTCAAGCCACTAAGAGCAACTAGAGTAAGAGGAGGCTGTAAGGACTGTCTGACAGATGCTATAGGAGTAACAGCAGTACTCACATTAGGAAGTTACAAATCACTCCACAAGCGATAATGTCAACATTGCAAGAAACTTACGTCAAAATGAACATAAAAGTTCCTGATGTGAATCAATATCCATTTAGCAATATCCAATGACATCTACAAATTTCAGTCAATTCATGTAAAATTCTGTTTCACAGTCAGCCAGCAGCTTTTATCCCCTCATACTTTGGGTTCTTTTACTATCTCAGTTAAAATGAACTATTACACCGGTATCTTTATTAAATTTTAATTTGTACTGAACATTGCTGATGAAACCTTGCTTCAGGCTTCACTGAGATACAAATTGGGAATTCCTTACAACCACTTCACTTAGTTAAAAAGTGTCCTGGTCCAATCTTGTAATAGAATAAGTAGTCTTAACTGAATGCTGAAATTAACTTAAATGCTGAAAAGCAGGTCTTTTGTGATAAGCAAACAACAACAAAAAGACCTCCAGAAAAAAATATTTAGCTATTTTGTTCAATTAATTAAGAGAACTGAAACCGGTCTTTCTTTAATGCTTAGTCTGTCTTCAAAGTTCCCCGCTGTGAACATCATAAAAGTGGGGAGATAAGTTTCATCAGTAGCTATTCCATTTAATCCTTCAGTTTTAAGTCAGTAAGAAGCATCTCTGCAAAAGCATGTGCAAGTACAGCACTTGCACAATGGTAGCCTTTCATCTGGTAATTTTTATGGTAAATACGTTCAGGATATTAAGCTGCCAGGACTTATTAACATCAGAAAATTAAATGTAGAAATATACTCCTCTTAAAACATTATCAGCATGAATGTACCACTAATCTTTGCTTTATAATTGATTTCATGTTATTGATGGAGACCAAAGAAGAAATCAAGCTCTAAAGCTGCTTCTACACCTCCGGGTCGCGAGGCTTGCTTATACATACATGCTTTTTAAATGCATTATCAAGAAAGCGGGTATTATTTTTTTCTTTGTATACTAAACTCAAAGACTTGATACAGATAGATCATAATCTAGAGCTTCTTCCTCCATCTCCCTAAAACCTAGAGATTATTTAAGTGGAGCACAAAATACCTTTGTTATAATTACTGTTAAGCTATTAAGCCATATGAGTCAGTCAAATAAATTTCAAAGAGGAAAAAAAAAGATATAACAGTAGTAATTACCAGATTGTAAAATTGCTCACTGTGCTACCTATATTTGAAATACAGGAGCCACTCTTTGGTCTGAATTTGCATCATACAATGCAATATTACTGTAAAAACCTATGTTCTACAAAAACAGTCTTTTAAAGCTAAGGACAAAAAAAAACTGACCAGAGCTACTGTGCTTTATTCCCAGTAAATTTACAATTTCAGGGGAAGTAGGTAGATGAAAGTACTGCCAAAAAGTTGAGTACTTTTATTTTAAAGGTGACAGTATCTCACAGTAACACTTGTAATAACCCATGAATCTGAATTACAACTGGAAATTATTCCACTATTCTCCTTATCATAGCCTTCAAAAGTCTTAACATCATCTGACTGCTGGTATTCAATAAATCTCCTTGAATTATTTCAGGACGAGCAAGGAGTGATGCCTGACTCAGAAAGTGATGCAGCCAGAACATAAATGCTCTACAGTCGATGTAACACAGGAGCTCCTGAGGAACTCCACAGGACATATCAGCCAAGTACAGAATAAGAAAGCATAAGTAACGACACTAAAGAGTAAGTAATCCAAAACAGTTTTAATTAAATGTTAAGCACTTCTGTTAATAATTAAAAAGATAAAGATTTCAAAGATGGACTGAACTTGTATTCTGTATCACACCCAAGATCCAATGATGTAAAAGTGCAGTTCCTTACTCCTGCACCCCTTCTGATCAGATACTACTGATGTCTTAAAAACGACATTGAGCAAATTCTTGAGTATCAACTGAGCCACTCAGTGCAAAAATAAATAGGATATTTTCACCTGCTCATGCAGATTCATCTGCACCACTCTTCTCCATAACAACGGAACATACTGAAGAGGATTACTTCAAAACTAATATACTAAATGTTTTCTTCTTCAGTATCATGGTGAAACTGTGCAGGAAAATTCATTTTGCACTAACATACATGCCACTCTTTAAAACATGTGAGTTGGCCAAGTTAGTATATAATTCCAATAATATTTTCGTTCTACTGTTATACTTAATATCTCCAAGAATAAGCACTGCTGGATTTTTAAATAATTTATTACTATTACAAACGAGGGGACTAGAATGGAGAGTTAACCTTGCACCTTTGTGCAGTTGACTCATCTGAGAGGGAAGGAAAATCGCCAGCCTTCCTCCAGATGTGCTTCCAGCAACGTGTTTCCCAAAGCCATGACTTGGTCTCCAACAGCAGAGACACCATTCCTGTGGCCTTAATCTCACAGCCTTTACACATCCATCCAGAGTCTTCCCATTAAAATGGTAAGTGCCATAGTCAAGGACACATTTTACAAGAACATATCCACATCCTCAGCCTGATTTTTGAAGTTGTCACTTCGCATCTTTACTCAATTCCAACAACAAGTCAAATAAAGGCTCTGAAGAAAGCTTTGTAGGTAGAAATGCTTTGTCACAGCCCACTAGCTAAGTGTTTCTGGAGGTCCCCTACCCTTTACTACCATAATTTTCTTTCCTACCTTCTTCACTCTCCACTCTCTGCTGAAGAGCCCCATTCCAACACTCACTGATCACACACAAAAACAATTAAAATGAGGGATGAAACTCCAGGGAGTTCAGGGAATCAACATAAACCTGGGAGCAATTTCTGAAGTGTCACAAGAGAAGTATTTTTTGCAGTCTAGTTGGTTTCAGTGACTTCTACCGCACTGATGGAGAGCTACTATGGCAGAAAAGGAACCACCAGTTCAGAACTGACTTTACCTCTGACTTAACACATTTTGTTAGCAAAGCCTTCTACAAGAGCAGTTACTGTGGAAATCTAAATGACACACAGCCAGGCTTGACTGCCATCCGTACTGTTAAACAACATTAAGAAAGAACTGTTTCCCTGACCCTAGAGAGACAAAGAACACAGCACTCTTCCTTCCCAGGTCTTTGAAGCTGTAAGGAGGGAACACCCTGGGTTTTCAGGTAAGAAGGAAGACAGCATCACTGGTAGTGCCACTTGCTCTAAGGGCTCTGACTACAACAACTGACACTGCCAAGCCCTGTTAATTTTATCTACTCGCGATTACGATAGAAAGACGATGAGCAGAAACTTGAAGCAAAGGAACTACCCTTCTGCTCTGAGCAGACTCATCACATCAAGCTGTACTTGAAAATTTTGCCACCACCAAGTTTTCATACTTTTATTTGAAAACATCTAGTTTCAGAGGATCCTTTCAACTACAGTTGCAAACATTCACCAAGAAAACTTTACACCTAATTCCTCGGAAAAAATCCTTCAAACCTAAAACAAGATAAACTGCTCAAAACTAGAAAAAAATTTCTTTTAGTGACAAAAAACAGCTCTGGTACAGCAGAGTTTATTTGGTTTTTTAATGATTTTTTTAAATTTGTTTTTCATATTTTTTTGTTTGGCTGGCGTGTTTTCTTTTTTGCTGGACAAACAAAATCACTTCTTGTTATAAATCTGTGTCCTTATCTTCAATCCAGTTACCACCAGTGTCCACCTCTTTATTCTTCACTTTTCAACTCTTCTTTCGCCTAATGCCCTAGAAAAGAACCACTCACTAGAAAAAGTAATCATTACAATCTAGACAATAATTGCAAACAGCTTTTTTAATTATTCTGACTCTACATTTTATTCTTATCATCTATTTCAACTGCAGAAGCTATGTTCTACTTAGTAAAGTTCCCAGCCTAAAATGGCCTCTAAAATAGCTGGTTTCTCAATGCCTCCTTAATAAAAACAATTATTCATTCCACAGTTAATTTCTTCTTGTTTCTTTAAAACAGTTAACCAGAGAGCAGACATAAGAACATGTCACATCCACAAGGTGACATGCAGTAATTGGTCTAAAAGCGGATCCTCTATCAATAAAAGCCAGAAACTTTTACCCGTGTTATAGGTCAAGGGCACCAGACTTCCAAATGAAGGCACTGAAAGTTTAGGGCAAGCAAGGCTTTTCTCATCTTTCCTCTTAAGGTACCCTTCGAATAAGGGAGAGACCGTTTAGCAATTTCAGGTCCAAAATGCTGCGTGTGCCGACAAATAACCATTCACAAACATATTTAAATAAGTTTTTGCACTTAAGTTCAATTACAGTTTAAAAGTTAAACACTGTGTGTTTCAAAATACACACAGCACAGTTCGACAAGATAAAACCAAGTAGTGTTTCATCCTCAGCTCGGTCTTTTCTGTCTTAGCTCTGGTAAAAGCAGGTACATACAGGTGGTTTTGAATTGTTACTATTTAGAAACATATTCAGAAGTTATTTCGGTGCTTTGTAATAGCCACAACAGTTGCAATAAACATTCCCAACTTCAATTAATTAAAAAAACCCAAGAAAACCGGAACACTTGCCCGGAATGATTTAAAAACAAAAACGTAAAGATCAGTACAGCAGAGGCTAAACAGTAACACATGACTTTCAATATCACATGCTTGGCAGTGCGCTCGGCGCGCTCCAATAACCCCGGGCAGACCCCCCAGGCATTACAAGGGAACCGCCTCTTACTGGGGTCTGCGGGCCTTGGGGCGAGCGGAGTGCGGGACGAGCAGGAGGTCGTTCCATGAGGCCGCTGCTGCAGTCGAGCGGCTACCCCGCAGCACCGGCGACACCCCGCGGCGACCGGGCCGGGAGCGAAGGCAGGTAGGAGAGACCCGCCGGCAGCGCCCGGCAGTGCCCAACGCAGTGCTGCAGTAGGGCGCAGCCGGAGCCTCCCCACATCCCACCCAGCCCAGCCCAGCCAGCCCCGAGCCAAGACGGAGCTTGGCGGCACCGAGGGCAGGATGTCCACGGGCACCACGACACAGCCACAGGCAGCTGCTCCTCGCCGGCACTTACGCTCGAAGTCAGAGTCCTCGTCCTCGTCGCCGTTGGACTCGGTCTGCATAGGCTCCCCGTCGAAGGTGACCACCCGCCGGCCACAGCCGGCTGCCTCCAGGTCGCGGGCATCCAGCAGGCGTTGGAAGTACTCGGCGGCGAAGACCACCAGATTGGCCGGCTGGTGCCGCAGCACCTCCACCGTGAAGCCCTGCAGCAGCTCGATGAGGCCCGGCGGGATCTGGAAGCTCATGGTGCTGGCACCGAGGAAGCGGCGGTCGCCGCCTCCTCCCACCCCGTCCGCGGCCGGCAGTGGCGGGCTCAGAGCCTCCCTGCGCGGACGCTCACTGACTCCCACTGCTTCGGTCACACGAGCCGCGCCGCAGGGTAGGTGGGACAGAACAGGGAGAGGAGGGGGACGAAGCTTGGAAAGGCGGGACGGACACGGACAGACACGGGACGGGAGCGGCCGCGCAGGCGCTGGAGCGGGCGCGAGGCCAACGGCTGCGCACGCGCGCAGACAGTTACGCGCGTGCGTCACTGGAAGGTTTGGCGGCGCGCGCGCGCGGGATGTCAGGGGCCGATAATGGGCATCGGGAGTCCGCCGGCAGCATGGGGCGAGACCGCGGGAGGCGCGATCCTGGAACTGGATCGGTGGGGTTGGCATAGGGCAACCGCTTCTGCCCCAGGGTAAATGGGCTCAGACCGTTGAACGGCAGCGGCGAGACGGGGAACGGTCCGTGACAGTGTTGGCAGAGCCCGGGCAGAGCTGGAGGTGCAGGCTGGGGGGTGGAGATCCGCCCCAGCAGCGGGTGCAGCCTCTGCCCGTTCCCAGCCAGCGCCTGACTGCCAGAACTGGTGCCCAGCAGCGGGGCAGGCACTAAGTGACCTCTAAAGGTCCCTACGCCCCAAAGCTCAGTGTCACTGTAGAAGCCTTAAAGCCAGAGACAAGAACCGTGAGGATCTTAGTAAAATCAGAACAAAGCCACAATGTCATGCTCTGCGACATGAATTCTGTGGTGACAGTAGTCCTGCTCCGCTGAATACTGAGTGTTCAAGAACATTAAAGATGAAGGATTTCAGAGAGGTAAACCGTCTCGTTGACTATGAGTGTGAGCTTTGGTGATACCTACTCATGTGTTGCTAAATGTGCTTTATGCAGATTTTTGCTTCTATTCTTGGTGCAAAAGCTGATCTGCATGTGCAGGGGGGCAGGCAACCGGCTGCCTGGTGTGGAGCCATCGGACCTCAAGGTTTGACGTTGCTGGTGTTGGAAGAAAACAGACCCATGCACACATAAGGCGAGAGGAATTGGGATGTCGGCTTAGTGGCGCCGCCACATGTCGTCAGTGTAAATGTTTTCAGTTAGGTCTTCCTTTGTTTCAACAGTAAAACGGGCAGAAATCAATTTGTACTCAAAATATGAAATGTTATTTGGAAGGCCAGAACTGGCTGAGGCACTCTATTGTGTGTTCTGGTTGCTTGTGTGCCAAAGGGTCCCCTCGCTTGCCCAGATGGCTCTCACTGCATTCACATACAAAGACGGGCTGTTCGTCGCTGTTGCACGGAAGGCAGAGCAGTAGATCCCAGAACACCACGATCAGTGCTCTTACTGACTTTGTTTTCAGTGAGAGAGGCCAGCTGGACATTGCATGGCGCTGACTACAGCACCTGCCCTCCCTGGGAAAAGGTGTCCTCTGTAACATAGCACACCTATTTGTATGCAAAGTATCTGTACAAAAGAAACAAAAACAAGCACAGGAGGTAGATTTGCTACATCTCATCGGTATGTCTGGAGATTTTGTGGGAAGCTCTTTTCTGCAGCAAGCACAGCAAGGGCAGTGTCCCTTTTCTAGAAAGATAATTGACAACTGCTTTTTCGTTTACCACTCCTACAATGTTATGTTTCTGTGTGATCTTAAACAATACCAGAGTACACTTCCCTGCTCAGTGACTATACCTGAACAGCTGGTGGAACTGAGCTGGTACAGAGAAATACTTCTGATCAACAAAAGAACCATATTTGATTTATCCCCACAGAATTTTCTTTCTTTTGCCAGCTGGGTGTTAAAGATTACTGACGGTGATTACTGATGGTGAAGAGTACACATTACATTTTTAAAATGCTATAAAAATAAAACTACAAAATACTAATAGAAGGCATTGGCAAACAGGGTCAGAGAAAGAGAGAGAAAGTCTAATTCCCTTACTTTCCCACTCTTTTGCCCAACAGCCTGCCACCTAATTATTGCTTGGTTTTGGCATTATTCCGCTCTTGTATTAGCTTGTACTGTTTGTGGATAGTTTTCTCTCGTGCCTCTGGATATAAATCTGCTTATTTATATGAAAAAAATGTGTTACTAGTAAATATTGTTAAATCACTGAAGAGCTTCATTGTGCTAGCCTTCTGATATTTATACGTCCACACGTAACTAACCAGCTTCAGAGGAAAGTAAACAGCAGAGGTCCGTTTAGCCTCTTTCTGAAGGGCAATGAACAGAATAAAAAGTACCCAAGGTCACATGAAGCAAGTGAACTGAGGAGTAGGCTCAGCAGTAGCTTTGAAATTCAATGGTTTCTTCAGTTTTATTTCTCAGTTCTAGCCGCTGTCCTATATTACCTGCCCGATAATGGCTTTAGTTCATTACATGTGTTTGGAGCCCTCCATCCAACATCATGGGTCCATAGAATTGAAGACAAACAGAAGTGTTTGATAATCCCATGCAGAATGTTGTAAACTTCAGGACAACATGTTTTCCACATGGGCTAAAGAGAATGACCAGGGTTTGTCCATGTTTACTGTCTCAGGCAGAATGGGGAGATTCTGCTCAGGGGGGACATATGTGCCTGGCTACTGTCTGCAGCCTGGTATGAACATGCCATGAAGCCAGTGGAAAGAAATCAACCTTTTGAATACATGAAATACATGTAAGTAGTGGTGTTTTCAAGCAGTAGAAAATTGTGTAGAATGTTCGGTTTTGTAAAACATTTTGTAAAACATTTTGTAAAGCATTTGTCCTAGCCATTCACCACATGTAAAAAGGAAGTATTTATTAAAATCATTTGTGTCATGACATAAAATGGCACATGTATGAATGTAAATAAAAGCAGTCTTTGTGGCATAAGGTGTGTGGGACGACTGTGTTGTTTAAACTACCCTGAGCAACACTACGTAACAGAGGTAAAGTTTACACTTTCCACATCAGAGAAATTCTAAGCAACAGCGCTCCAATGTGTAATGGGGGGTATTCAGTTACGAACTTAGCTAATCATTTGGTTCTTCTGCATACAAAGTGAAAACTGTACCACTTTACCGGTACTGTTGGAGGCTGATTGTCTCCAGCATAGAAAACATTATGTGAAGAACTTCTCTGGTGAGGTGGGTATGATTTCTGAGCTGAGGGAACTGGAGGGAATGGGCTTTGGTGCATGTCCCATGGTAGCCAGTCACTCACCAGGTTGCACTGACCCTACTGGAATGATTATGTCAGTGTATACAAGCTGACGTGTATATAAGCATTGCTAATAAAAAAAGACAGGCTTTCAGACTGCTTTGTTTTAAGAGAAGATAGAAAATTAACGATTGTTCAAAGACTAATCAGCATGTGAAGTATCAATTTCTATTTGAGTTTTCTAGCAGAACCTGTTCAAACAAAAGGTTGTTGAAATTACTGGGTGTATCCCACAAAGGTCTTTGGAATTCATTTCTTCCTTGAACCTTTGCTTGCGAATCTGGGATTATCTTTTACTGTATGTACACAAATCTCTGTTCCCTCCCCATCTTCTCACATTTCCACCTGACGCAGTTTGGTTTACCAGCATTTCCGTAACACAGTGCTGACCTGCCAGCACCTATCCCTTGGAGTACTTCAACACGTATCACTCTGTCACTATCTTTACAGCTCCTGTTTTCACATCTTCTCTTGTCACCTTTGTCCATTGAATATTGTTAGCCATTTCTCACACTGTGGCATTTTCCCATATGTCATATGTCTTCACTAGCTTATCAAATATCCATTGCCATTACCAACACTTCACTCTGAGGTTTACCCCAAATCCATAATCAATCTCTCACCTCATCTATCTCCCTGGTGGGGCACCTTGACCCTCCTTCCAGACTGAGCCTTTTTCTTTTTGCAGCGCTTGTTCCCTTGCTGAGTCAGGAATCTCTGTGTCTGCTCTTTGCCCTCATTTTATGGTAACAACACGAAGCACACCATTAACAAGTTGCACTGGTCTCAGCGTTGATGTTTCTGTCACTGCCCTCCCATGCACACAGATCCACCCAAGGTGTAGAAGCACCACACACAAACATGGGGCAGTATGGCAGGGAATGCTGAGTGACAGGTACCTACCCTTCCAGCTCAGCGCAGTGTGTTGACAAATTCTCAATACTAAAATTGCAGTATTAGAAATAAATCACAGCTGTACTAAAAAAGCTTTATCCACCAAATCCCCAACACTTTATATTTTACTCTGAAAGCCCTTTTTTGAGCTCTATTACAACTGTTAGCACTTGCTGTAATTACACTTACAGTGCAGAATGTAGGTCAGTTAACCAGTTCCCAGAGAAAATCAGTAGGCAGCTCCAATTGCATTTTTCTGTCCTTCCTCACACACTTTGCTTTAGCATTCATTAGAAAAATGTTGATAGAGGATTACGTATCTCAGGGGAGGGTAATGGGGACATGAAAATTCTGACTTCTCAGCCATTTTTTCCAACTAGGTTGAGGTTCTTAAGTTTTGCAAAAGTATCTGGTGTTTGCAGCTCAGGCTTCTGCATTAAAGAAAACGGGTGGTCTCAGGACTCAAGACAGAGGATTATAAGGCCGCCTCACCATGGGTAGATACTTTATTGTCTGTCACAGCAGAAAACTAATCGCTTTGTAGGGCTGAAAAACACTTGCTGCCTTCAGCTGCAATTTATATCGTGTCTGTATCAGCAACTAATTGGATGGGTGTTCTGTGTACAGTGCCTGTTCCGAGGTTTTTGTGACTTTAATTCCCAAGGCCATCAGCCCAAAAGGAGTGGTTTGAAAAGAAGAGGAAGAATCTCCTTTTAGAGAATGCAGTGGCACAACCTTTTGTTGCAGCTGGTTCGAAGCATCTCTCCATTGACATCTAGTGTCCATACAGATCTTTAGATTCCTCACAGCCATGCTGGCAATATTTATGTGTAAATCTTTTAGGTATTTTTCTGCATGTAGCTGTGAAGACCTCTTAATGACAGTACCAGGCCAGCCAGCAGGTGAGGCTGATGGTGAAAACATACATAACGCTTTGTGTTATGCAGCAATGTCTGTAAGATGTCTGTGTTCTGAATGGCTCTGGAAATCCTTTCATGTCTTGCATTTTGCAAATATTATCCTTTTTAAGTTATCTTGTTAATACCTGCAAAATCAATCTCTGTTTTCTTTCCTCAGAGCAGAGAATCAGCTATAAACCAATTCAAAACATATTTTATGTACTATTGTGCCTCAGTGTTCAGGCGTTATTCTAATTTTCTTTAAGATGAAATCTCTTTCATTGATAGAACCCCCTTTATTACTCTCCATAATATCACTAAAAACTATTTAATAAATGACTCTGTTTAATTTTACAGGGAAGACAAGAATTATTTTTTCATTTATGTATATCATAGAAATCCCAAGTTTTTACGAAAGGGTTTGCTTTTGCAAAATCTTGAGCTGGAGCAGTGAGCCATCAATCATGCTGTTACTGTACACTTTGCTCCATAAGGAATACCCTCACAGTACTTCCTTCTGCTCTGTCAGTCAGCCTTACACAGTTACACTGGGGTACTGCACACAGGAGCTGTGCTAGAATCATGGCCCAAACTGCTGTGGTAAAGCCTTTTCCTATGCAGAAAGGTCCCTGTGGGTTCTTACTTCGAGTATTTTCTTTGTGAGAAACTGTTTTCAAAGGCAGTTCTTTTAAATTAATGATGTTATAAAAGCTTGAAAGGTCTTATAAAAGGTCTGAGGGTACACAAGTCATACCCATGACTGACTCTGTGACTCCAAGGGGCTCATGGACTCAATCATTTCTAGTCAGGGTTCTGTGATCCAGCTTTTCCTGACTATCTCATAAGCTCTGGAAGAGCTCTCTTTGTTTGATGATACCTGACAAAGTAGAGTCCTGTCCTTGCTAGCTAATGGAAATGACTAATTGCAAATCATAGATTTTTGCCTCAGAACAATAGGAATCTGCTGCTGAAAATGAGCCTTGAACATTTTATGCAAAGGTTGGAGGAGGGTGATATAATATTTCCCACAATTTCTGGAAAAGTAGCTGTCACCAGTTTTTACAGATGATCAAATATTTTCCCTCTTTCTCCTTTCACTTTTCTGTTTTTTAAAAATACTCATTACATTAGCCCAGATGTCAGAGAGTCTGTATTGAAAGAACCTGCTGAATCAATATATCCAAAATAGGAGCAAAAGCATCATTAAAATGTATCCTGTCTAGATTATTCATAATATAACTATAAAGCAAAACATGTGATCGTGAGCAATGAAAGAATGTGACATAAATAATTTCATTCAGAGCAGTGCATTAGTGCAGGTGCTGGCAAAGCTGCTGCGGCAGCAGCTGGAGCCTTTAACATGAAACTGCTCTGCACTGGGAGTTACAAACATGTTTGTATCAGTCCTCGCCGGGATCCCTGGGCACTTTGACTTTTCATCCTTGGTAGGACTTGGTGCTTTCAGCAGCACTAAATTCTCCTTCAGTGGTGTCAGCAGAAGGAGGCAGCGGCTGCATCCGAGACCATTGTGTTGCTATAGCAACACATCCCACTTCGCAGGGGACTGTGTTGCCTTGGAGACATTAGGCGGGCAGGCACTAGTAGATCAAATGCTCTCAAAGCAGCTGCCTCCAAAAGCAGCACAGACCTGGCCTTCAGGTGACAAGAATGCACAGAAGTCCTGATGATGATAGGGCCATGTGCTCACAGCCTGAAGCCACACTGGGAGAGGATTCTTCGCAGGTAGTGAGACAAGGTTACTGCCAAAAGGAGCAAACCAGTTAGCAGGTTAAAATGAGACAGCAGGAAAGACGATGTCAGCAGGAGGGAATTAGTCGAAGGGTTCATGTTTTATATAATCAGGATCTGCAAACATACTGCAACATCAGAAACAATTGTCTTTTGTTATATGACCTGTCTGTGAATGGGGGTAATCTTAGAAACATGCACGCTTGGACTATTTGAAGGGACTTCCTGGACTTCAGTCAGGCATTTGACACCGTTTCCCACAGCATTCTGCTGGAGAAGTTGGTGGCTCATGGCACAGACAGGAGGACTCATCGCTGGGTTAGACATTGGCTGGATGGCCGAGCCCACAGGGTGGTGGTGAATGGCGTGAAATCCAGTTGACGGCCAGTCACAAGCGGTGTCCCTCAGTGCTCAGTTTTGGGACCGGTCTTGTTTAATATCTTTATCAATAATCTGGATGAGAGGATCGAGTGCACCCTCAGTAAATTTGCGGATGACATAAAACTGAGTACGAGTGTCGATCTGCTGGAGGGTAGGGAGGATCTGCAGCGGGATCTGGACAGGCTGGAGCGATGAGCTGAGCTCAATTGTAAGAGGTTTAACAAGGTCAAGTGCCGGGTCATGCACTTCGGTCACAATAACCCCCAGCAACGCTACAGGCTTGGAGAAGAGTGGCTGGAGAGCTGCCTGGTGGAGAAGGACCTGGGGGTGTTGATTGATAGCCAGCTGAACATGAGCCAGCAGTGTGCTCAGGTGGCCAAGAAGGCCAATGGCATCCTGGCCTGTATCAGAAACGGCGTGACCAGTAGGTTTTACTGCTCTCTTTCTTCTTATTCCCAGTCTAAATCTCCATTCTTGTAGTTTAAAACCATCACCCATTTTTCTGTCACAATAGGCTCTGCTAAAAAGATTATCCCCATCTTCCCTTTAATTACTGACAGGTCACAAGAAGATCTCCCTGGAGACTTCTTTTCCACCTGTTCAACAACCTCAGTTGGTTTTAGGGTAGTCTAATGCTGCATTACAGTGTCACATTCAGTACACAGTGTCATGCAGGCTGCAGATTAAAGATCAATTTACATAGGCAAACACTCATGTTAGTACCA
Source organism: Rhinopomastus cyanomelas (assembly GCA_013400115.1). Lineage (NCBI taxonomy): Eukaryota > Metazoa > Chordata > Aves > Bucerotiformes > Rhinopomastidae > Rhinopomastus > Rhinopomastus cyanomelas. The sequence goes on along the minus strand of VXBP01007182.1, from coordinate 102,144 downwards.
TGAGGCCAAGAGCCTCCCACTTCTGCGCTTGGGGCCATCCAGCAAGCAGGCTCAACCTGTGGGAAAAAACTGACAAGCTTTCAAGAGCCTGTAGACTGTTTAGACTGTGGATCAGCACCAGAGCCATCTGTGTAAAGCCTCTAGTAATATGAGGTGGTTCGAGGTTTGACGCATGGACATCAGTTACGCAAAGTGTTTCAAGAGCTTTTTGAGAAGCAGGAAGGTGCAAAGCACAGAAGAATTCACACAAGAAGGCAGGAGATTTTCTTGTCATTTGTCCATTCTTGCAGGATTTTTTTCTTTCTTTACGATTCTGGCTTGAGCAGCCTCCTGCCTACTGTAATTCACCTTCAAATCAACAGCATCTCTTGAAAACAAGCCTGAGTGTCCTGTTTCTGTGTGCTAGCAGTACTTGTGTTTTTTTAAGCCTTCTGATTCTTGCAGAAGAGCAGAGCCTGTTTCAGGGGGTTCAGCATTACTTTTTGCCTCCAGAGACACAACCTGTATGCTGCAGTGCTACATCTCAATGATGTTAACATACCTGGTTTTAAATAAACCTTGGCTGTACTTGCAGCTACAGCCCTACTACTTCGTTTATCCTTGTGATTCTGATTTGGGCCTTACCCTCTCTGGGCCATTCTTTGTGCTTTTTCCACAAGGCATTAGCTGTCTTTATTCTCACAGTCAAAGCTCTGGTTAATTGTGTTTATGAAGGATTCCTGAACTGTGAGAAATGCTTCCAGAGAATGCAGTTTTGCATCATTTAGCCTTGAGAAGATGCCACTTTCCCTGACCTCTTGCTGGTTTTTCTCAATGACTCTGGTAATTGCATCAGTAGCCTTAGGAGTCACATTTTCCTTTCACATCTAGGAAAGAACCAACCTTTTCCTACTCTCTCCCAGCTGAATCACATACTCAGTCTCTCCTTTTTTCTGTGGTACAACCACACCAGCACTTTTTCTGACATCTGTGGATGCACTCTTGTTTCACGCTTATGCAGAATAAGCAAACTCTGCCACTTTTCTGGCTCCTTATCACCACTCTCCACTTTTCTATGTGCTCCTCAGTCTTCCTTCTCTGGCATCAAACATGTTTTTTATCTTTTCCATCAAAATCCTTTTCAAACTGTCTTAGTCAAGTCAGTCAGCTGTTGTTCCTCCAGTGTTGTCCCCTGTCACTGTTTCAAACAGCTGTGTTTGTGGTTTTTCCACACCTCCCCATCACAGCTGGGCAGTGCTCTCCAGAAACATCTGCAAAGAGGGCTCAGGGCACAGCGTGGCACATGTTGGAGAGAGTCATCTGCCATGTTTCACCTTATACTTAAATCCAGACTGCTTTGAGGAGGGCTTTTTGTTCACTACAGCACACTGAGAAGCTGAAAAATAACAGCCAGAAGTGCATCCCAAACCCGCACATTTCGGGTTCTGATGTCACCTCAAAGCTGCTTGATCACTACGCTGATGATGATAACTGTGTTATCTGCACTCGTGTAGGAGAGTTCTCCTTCAAACACATGACAGTGATGTCAGTTTCTTAAGGTTTCATTTACAGTCAGCAAGAAACTAGGGGCAACATGCAGAAAAAACCCTGCTTCCACTTTCTTCACACCGCTTTAAAGGTGACTGGATTTTCTGAGTCACAGCTAATGCAAGCCTGTTGCCAAAGATTCAGCCAGATTTTATACTGTGGCTTGGAAGAACATAGAATGGTATTTAGTGTTCAGAGCATTATTTTGAATTATTAATCAAGCCCCCTTTTCTGGGTGAGCTCTGTCAGGTTCTTCTTCAGACCTTGTGAGTTTTATTTCTCTTGCCATGCTGAGCAATCAATAACATGCAGAACATAGATTTGCCAATGAACTGGGAAGGTTTTGGCAGAGTTTGTCTCTGTGCGTTTGAAGTAGGATTGCAGTGCAGGGCATATGCGCTGCAGTGGTTCCTTTGTCCATATTTAATCACACAAGAAAGAAGAATGTAATTGTGGCCTGTCTCACACATTCTCCTCCCTGCCTCTGAGTATTTGAACCCTTTTAAGACAAAGGCAAGCAGGAACTTAGCTTTTCCTGATGATGGAGTGCATCCCAGAGCAGATCAGAAACAGTTCTGCTCCAATCACGCTGCACCATTAGACAGTGGTTTTTGGCTGAGCTCCCATTTGAAGGAACATGGTAATTACAAACAGCATCTTGAACACCAGAATGTGATCAAAGCCAGAAACACAGTGTTTCCTCTTGTTTTCCTTTGTACATTTGACAGCCCAGTCAGACAGTGCTTTCTCCACTTTTCACTTCAATCGCTGGCTGATTTCTCCTTATTCAAAACCACTCTTATGCAGTTACTAGGTGTTAGCATGCAGAATCACAGAATGCCTTTGGTTGGAAGAGACCTTTAAGGTCATTAAGTCCAACCTTTGACCCAGCACTGTCAGGTCACAGAATCACAGAATCACTGAAAATTAGGGATTGGAAGGGACCTTGAGAGATCATCTAGTCCAATCTCCCCACCCCAGCAGGATCACCTAGATCAAGTTGTGCAGGAACATGTCCAGCTGGGTTTTAAATATCTCCAGAGAAAGAGACTCCACAGTCCCCCTGGGCAGCCTGATCCAGTGCTCTGTCACCCTGGACAGGCTGGAGCGATGGGCTGAGCTTGNGTCTCTTCTCTCCAATTAGTGATGATAAGACAAGGGGAAATGGCCTCAAGTTGTGTCAGGGAAGGTTTAGACTGGATGTTAGAAAGAAATTATTTACTGAGAGGGTGGCTAGGTGCTGGAACGGATTGCCCAGGGAGGTACTGATGTCACCAGCCCTGGAGGTGTTTAAGGAATGGGTGGATGCGGCACTTGGGGATATGGTCTAGCGGTTAGGCACTAGGAGAAAGGGCTGGACTTGATGACCCTGGAAGTCCTTTCCAGCCATGATGATTCTATGATTCTATGATTCTAATGGCCCGAACCCATTTTCCTCAGCGCTACATCTATATGGTTAGTAAATCCCTTCAGGAATGGTGACTCCACCATTGCTGTGGCAGCCTTTTCCAATGTTTGGGAACCCTTTTGGTGACGAAATTCTTCCAAACATCCAGCCTAAACCTCCCCTGATGTCGTTTGTAACCGTTTCACCCATCCTTTAATCTGCCACCCAAAATATATTTTGGCCCAGAAATAGACTTCCCCCCCCCCCCATTTAGCTATTGTAGCTGTTGAATTTAATTAACACTCTAAACCTATCAACCCCTTTAAAGCTTGGCACAGCATTACAAAAAATTTGCTGAGAAAGAATTTTTTTAAATTGAAAATGTGTTTCAGGCTTGCAGTTTTGGCTGGACTTGTGCTGAAATGAATCTGTAATAACTAAGACAAGAAAGGACTGAAAGGGGCAAGGAAGGATGAGTCAGCCCAATTGACTACTCCAATGAGGGCTTGGGTGGGTGCTGTGCAGAAGCAGCCCAGGGTGTTGATGGTGAGGGATGTTGTTCAGCCAGACCAAGGAGAAACTTCCTGAGCCTGAGCAGTGCTGTAGGGCCAGAGAGTTACAGAAACATCATTCAGTGAGAGAAGACAGTTGATGAAATTGCCTGAAATAAGGAAGGAGGGAAAAGTCTTCACGGCAAAGTAGTTTAATCTGGGCTGTCCTAAGACCTGGCAGGGTGAGGGTTACTGCTGCTTTCCAGGCTATGTAACAGGAACAGAGACGGATGGGGAAGTTTCCTACTTAGTGGCAGGGACACAGAAGGAGCTGGACCAGGCTCTGCTGCTCAGAATCTCACAGCTCCCACGGTCCTCCTTGGCTGCTACAGTTGTCCTTGGTCTCTGACTGGGGATGGGGTAGCTGTGTGTCCTTCAGGGATTGTCTCCACCAGAATCAGCACACCTGAAGTTTTAAAAAATCCATTATTGTTATTAGTTGCCTTTAAAATGAGATTTTTTAAGATGAAAGAATTATACAACAAAGGCAAAAATTACAGATCTCAAAATCCACTAATACCCACCCACTATTTTACTTCAAAAAAGTAGTTGATCAAGCATTAGACATGAAAGATGTGCTTCAGCCACTGATTTCTGTAGCTAATCAAAGGGAAGCGGTGCACTTGGTTATTAGTATCTTTTCACACTGCAAGCTGTACCTAACAATAAAAAGTTACGGTATTTCATACTAACAGTTGCTTACCCACTTATCTCTGTCATCAGGTTCAGCTTCTGCTCACATTCAAAAGCAAATAGTTTTAAATGCACTTTAAAATACTCCGTTCAATACTTTGGAAAAGCTTCAATGGCTGCTGGAATTTTGTCACATATAGATTTTTATTGGAAAAGACCACATAAAAAGGTAAATTAGAGACGGCAGCAAGCACTTGCAGCAATCCAGACTCCCAGACTGCTGAGAAGAACTGGGAGATGAGATTATGAAGTGTATAGAATAACAGAGTTCTCATTGGACTTGAAATGCGTACCGAATCCTGTTAGAGAAGAGCTACTGGAACAGGAGGAAATTCATGACCGGACCTTAACAGCAGTATTTGGTTGCCAGATTAGATCTCAGGGAACACTCTTTTTGGACGCAAGTAGTACTCCAATCACTGGATCATGCTAGAGAAATTAAAGAATGCTTGGTGCTTTCAGCAAATGGAAACCTCTTTGTGTATTTATTTATGAAGATACTTAAGAAATATTTAGGGCAAAAAAAAAAAAAGGACATCCAGAATAAGTAAAACATAAAATAGTAAATAAATTCTTCAGAATTTTTTTAGGATTGTGTTTATATTTAGGTTTAATTTCATGGCTTATGAGAGAAAAATATAATACGAAATGAAAGTCAAATGATAAGGATGCTGCAAGAGCTCAACAACTCTACCTTGAGGCTTGGTGTCACTAGGTAACATCTCTTCAGCGATACCTTCTGTGGACCTGTGAGTTTATGAATCCCAGAGTTATTCTTGATGTCCAAGTGAAAGTGTCCGGGTACACAATGAAGCTGAATTTCCTGTTTCCATCACCATGGTCACACTGCAGTTAGCCCTCATTGCTGAACAAAACCATGCCACGAAACAAGTGATTTTGGGAAGATCGTCCCTTTCAAAGTCAAATTGTGGCAAATTTCAGATATCTCGTGCTGTGGCCAAAGTGACACTTGTCATCACTTGTCATCACTTGTGAGCAAACATTTAACAGCTTTCAAGTTTCCTAACAATCGCATTTCAGAGACTCTAGAACAGCCATACAGCTAACAGGATAAGCAGCTGCTTGAGCAAGTAAATCTAACCACAAAAATCAACACGAGTAGCTTCGATGACACCTCACTTCAAGATCTTGCCATTACTCTGAGCAAAATTTTAGCAGGTCAGCTGAAGAGTGAATAAAAGAGACGCTCTAAATGCAGTGGGCTGGACCCTCTCTGTACTACCATTAGTAGCAGCAGAGTCAGGACAAAGAAAAGGCTGGGATCAGAAGAGCAGAACTTGTTTATTGGTGGTGTAGATGTTGCTAGGCTACGTGGGTTAAGCCTCCTCATTGCCAATGTGTACACCATCTTTGGCAAAGAATGCTCCGTGAATTTAGTAAAAGTTGTGGGGTTTTTTCAGATAATTCAAATTCACCAGAAATTATGAACCTGAGAGTTTTAATTATGGAGGAACCCATAGAAAAAATATTAGGCAACTCCTCAGTAAACTTTTCAGTGTATTTATAAATCAATACCAATTTTAATTAACCAACATGCTAGTGCCCAGAGGGAAAAAATAGAAAGCATCAATATGGCCGTATGAAACTATTATCTTTTAATTGTGGTGACAGGTTGGACTTGATGATCTATGAGGTCTCTTCCAGCCTTGATAATACTGTGATACTGTGATAATACTGTAATTAAAGATGGTAGGTAGGCTTAGAAGAAATACAAAAAAGGGGGAAAGGAGGGTAATGACTTCATACAAGCAGAGTTTAAATAAGACATCAATTTGGAAAAGGATCCAAAGAAGAAGGACCTAGAAAGTCACAAAGTCTTTCAGAAAAGATGAAGGGGAAAAGTTTCTCTCAATACGAAATATAAGGGACACCAGTGAAATTATTCAGCTGATCTACCCAAAGCAGCAGGCAATCAAACAGTGCTACTCACTGTCTCTGGGTACCATAGAGGCCAAAACTAAGAAGGTGTCCAAAAAGTGACGATACTGAAAGCCAATTCTAGAGCTCAAGGTGCAGATACAGTCCCCAGTCCAGTAAATCCCAGTGCTTGGCTGTGGGTGGCACGGTCAGAGGTAGCACCTCTGGTTCCTCCAGTTCTCCTTACTATGACAGATCTTTGGGCTGAGATATTCTTGGTAAGGCAGTTGTTAGTGACACTGTATGTTTGACCTGTTCCGGAGCAAACACCCCCAGCTGTAATAACTCCTAGTGACTGTTTGTGGGAGCAAGGTGAAGGAGCTTCGCAATCCCGTTGGCTTTGGGCCATTTCCCTACAGAACTCCTATACCAGCTCCTGAGCCCAGGGCAAGGATGGGGGAAGGGACAGCACAGATCTCTCCTGAGTACCAGCAAATGGCTCTGGCATCTCTAAATGTGCCCTTGATGGTGATCAGAATAGCTTCACCCTTGGTTTTGTGAGCACTAAGGAGAGAAATGCCAGGAGTGGTCTAAGTCTTTGGGGCAAATGGTATGTGAGGTAGAGGGGTTTTTTATCTCCTTAGCTGGACTCACAAGAAGGAAAATGGGGAAAACTCCAACAGTTTATCACCAGCACACAAGAGAACTAATCCATGTCACAAGGAATGACTCATCTCAGGAGAGACAGACATTTCATGCCTATGCTGTGTCACAGTGCCTCAGCCATGACACCCCTGTCAGAAGCAGAATTGTCTCTGGGCACCTCTCCAGCCCAGGGGAAACTGAACCTTGCCAGCCCAATGCAACTCTGTGGAACAGGGTGAGAGATCTGGGGCAGCCTATCTTCCGCCTCCTGGAGCTGCTGGTGGCCAAGGTCTAGGAGAGCTGTCCAGGCCCTATCCCCACCTCAGCAGATGCCAGCCTACTTCCCAGGTGCTGGCAGAGCAGGAGACCCTGCTCTGACCTCCCATTTGATGCAGCTTCAGGCTCTGCTCCAGGAGACTCCTCTGCTGTCACCCCGCTGAACTCATCCTGTCTTTGCAGCTGAGCACGTCTGCCACTGCTGGGAAATGGGTGGTCAGCCTGGGACAACAGCGAGTTCCCTCTGCTGAGTGATCTCCTGCCATCCACTGCCAGTTTTTGAACTTTGGCTCTGACCACCAGTCAGTAAATGAAGCAGATAATTGCCTGGCAGTGACTGATAGGGAGTCAAGGGTGAGCTGGGGGGGAGTGGGGGGTGAGCAGGAGGATTATGTTTCAGAGGGACATATTTTCTTAGGATTTGTCTGTGCAGGCATTCAGGAGCTTTTCTGAATCACATGGGCTTAGCCTGAGCAGCAGAACGAACTGTAATTTTACACCTTTTCAGTTGGTTCTGCTGAAATCTGCACAGGGATTAAAAATGGGGACAGAAAATTGATCACCTCCCCTTTGGTCTATGAGGACAAATATTCCAGGCTACACTGCAGTTTAGAATTTTCTGATAGTACGACTGCATGAAAGGAAGGAGCAAGCAGCTGCCAGCAATAACTATCTATTAGGAAACAGTGTTAGGAAATAGTACCAAGAAGAAATGCTGCAGCTAGGGTATGCTTTCAGCCTTGGGGAATCCATGATCAGGCAGCTCAAAAATGTACTTCGATATCCAGAGCTGGTGTGCAACTTCTCTCAGACCCGGAGGAGCAGCAGCACTGCTGGAGAAGCCCAAACACAGACCTTCAGTGAAGAAGGGAAGTCAGTTCACTGCACAGATAACTATCTCAGGCATTGTAAGGGTTAGCCACAATGCTGTGTACTTCAGCAAATCCACATTCAAACTGTCCCGGCAAAGGGAAGTGAAGCTTTTCTACAAGCCTGTGCCTTTAACATTGATTCTGATCTTTACAGACCAACTTCAAGTAAGCCCTGGGAGAACATCCACATTGCAAACTGCTTCAATTCATCCACTGAGTCTAAACAGAATGGTCTGAGCCTGAACTAAAGTGTCTGCACTCAGAGATGTGTGTCAGAAAAATCCTGTCTGCTCTCTGCTTAATGTTTACATTTGTACTGGGTTTGAGATACACTTACAGAACTATTCTAACATGTTGAGGTAATGGAAAATGTCCTCAGTTTTACACACAGATCTCTCTAAATTAGAAATAGTTTTCCATTTCGAGCATTCAGTAAAAGACAGCCCAGTTCCTTCCCTTCACTGGGCAGCTTTCTCAGGGCAGGGTGTACTAGGCAGCACGACAAAGTACAGGGTCAGGCAGAAGCATGGCCACGGCCACTGGGCAGGCAGTGAGCCTGCCATTATGAATGAGCACAGTCGCCCGTGGTCAGGTTACCCAAAACGCATCCCAGAGAGCGCGGACGAGGCTGGAATCCTAGCAATCCTTACAGCCCTCCCTCCTGGGAAGTCCCCTGCCATAAGGCAGGTGTCTGTCTCCCTGCTGTCTTCTGGGTCAGGAGCAAAAGACCCCAGGAAGCAGCTGCCAAGGCAGCTGGGTCCATTTTCAAATGGGAACAGTTGGGCAGTGCTAGCAAAGCCCTTCAGCACAGGGCACACTCAATGGCACCAGCGCAGTGCCACGTGCACACAGCTTCGTGACACTGAGTCAGCAGTTGTTTCTGTCTATGGCTGGTACAAACAAGCAGTGCAGTCACACGTTACAGTTGGAAGCAAGATGTCATGACGAGAACCATCCCACACTGCAAGTGTGAGGTGTGTTCTTGCCCAGAGACTGTAAGCCACTGGAAGCGACTGTCCTGATCATGGTGAAAGATCATTTGCTTGAGGACAGCTCCAAAATGCCAGTCACAACTTCGCTGAGGTATTTCTTCTACAGCTACCTTGGGACAATCCTAGGTCCTTGAGATCAGCAGGAAAGTCATCAATGGTGAGATGATTTGCTCAGTGGATGAGGGCAGAGCAGGGGAGGTTTTTTATCTTGGCTTTGGCTGTCCTTTCCAAACTGGAGACTCCATACTAATTCTCCCACAGGCAGTTTCCTTTAATTAGTCAGATTTCACAAATTTGATCAAGACTGACTTGTCAGAGTTATTGCAAAGACATCCTGTCAGTCTGGCAAAGCTAGATATACAGAGAAGCCACCTGCACACCACAGGCAGCGAAATGCAAGCACGGAAGATTTATGTATCATGGGTTATTTCAGGAATACTTCCAGGCATCGTGAATCACCACTGGAAAATTCACTTGCAACAGAGCAGGAAGATGGACAGAACAATAAATCTGTGGAACTTTGCATTGATTTTGTTATGGGGAAAATATCAGCACAAAGAGCATAAAGATAAATGTCATCGTTAGCCTTTGCTGGTACAGAGACCCAGCCTACCAGCTACTGCTGTGTACCAATATCCAGTATATAGAATCACAGAATGCACCAGGTTGGAAGGGACCTCCAAAGGTTATCTAGTCCAACACCCTCTACAAAAAGCAGGGACATCTCTAACTAGACCAGATTGCTCAGAGCCCCATCAAGCCTGACCTTGAACAATTCCTGAGGCCTCCACCACCTCTCTAGGCAACCTGTTCCATCTCTCTCAGATTAATGAACCTTTTCCTGATGTCTAACCAAAATCTACCCTTTTCCAGTTTAAAACTATGACCCCTCCTTCCATCTCTCCCTGCTCTTGTGAATGCTGCTTCGCCAGCCTTCTTAAAATCCCTTTTCAGGGATTGGAAAGTTGCTTTAAAGTCCCCCTGGAGTCTTTTCCTCTTCATGCTGAGTAATCCAAATTCTCTCACTCTGTCCTTGTAAGAGAGGTGCCCCAGCCCTCTGATAATTTTTGTGGTTACCTTGATTCCCACAAGCAGCTGGGCTATTAGAAAAGAACATTTGAATGCAAATCTGGGCTTCTGAAGGCAAAGGAGTCCTCAGTGCACAGAAAACTGTACCCATGTTAAAATCCCTTCCTTGTTGTGAGGCTACACACTCCAGGGTCGAGGAATTTTCAAATGTTCTGTGGCAGAATCTTGACAGAAGCATATTTTTAAACATTTCTGAGGTGCCTGGGTTTCAGTCTTTGAAAAAAGACTGAAAAAAGCAGATGTGTCTGACGAGCCTTCTCAAAGCTCCTCTCCTCCCACCACTACTGTTGGAATGCAGCCCCTCGTGCCTCGTTGCCTTCTTCCATATTTCACTTACCTAAAAGCAGAAATGAATTCAAGACTGTTGAGCAGCCAGAACTTTATAATGCAAAATACAAAGTTCTGCAAAACCTTCGGACTAGGGAGCATATAATTAGGAAAACTGAAATTGGAAAAAAGATCTGAAATACTTGAAAATATTTACAGAGGTAGTTTGGCAGAAGGAAGAGTTTACAGTCACTAGTAACAACTGAAACATTAGAGAGTGTAGGAAATGTTTTGGTCTTCCAGGGCAAGTATTAACTTCTTAAAGCCAAAGACAGGCGAGCCTGAGATGGTGACAGCACAGGCAAGGGAAGTGCTGGAGTACCAAGAAAGAGGCCAGCACACAGCTTAAGAGAAGGTTCCTTGGTGCCCAAATGAAGGAGCTATGCTCTTGATTCCTGGAACTGAACCTCGCACATCACTACTCCCTGGTTTGTTTTCCAAGAGTTCTGTAGCTTTCATAGTCTACTGCACTCCAGAATGGGATGGGAGGGAGCACTAACTGCAATGCACAGCTTATCCCCGTGCCTGGAGGAACAGTCATCCTCAGTAGGATGGACAGGGAGCAGAGGCTCCTGTATTCCAGCTGTCTGTCTGTCCTGACACAGACGTAAAACTTTTGCAGCCCAACCCGGAAACTTGCATCTGCCAGCAGCAGCTGGTGTGCTGGCTGCCTTGCCTCTGACCCTGCCTTTGGAGTGGCAGGTTTGTCCAACTTGCTGGCAGCCCCCGACAGCCATCTGCTGGGCATCTGCATCACAAACCGACCCAGAACAGCTCTTAAGAGTAGGTATGGCTATGCTTGTTCTTCCTAACTCCCTGTAAGATCAGGAACTCAAAAGGATGCATCTGACAGGACAGCTGGAATAGACAGAACTAAGCATCAGTGTCTGAAATGTTAAGAAGGAAGATGTAGATCTGTCCCTCCCAAGAAGTGTCAGTATTTCCAGAACACATAAGTAAAACAGAAGGAAAAAATCCAGCTTTGTAACACTGCCTAAAGCTGACAGCTCTTTCTAGGCTTCACAGCCCCAACACAGGAGCCAGAAAGGTGCCCAGAGCAGCTAGGGAACCAAAGCAGCGCAGGAAAGCGTTTGGTGGTTGGGCAGCACAGAGACATACAGGCAGACCTGGTCATCTTGAAACTAGTTGAGATTTAGCTATAGTAAACCTAGAATTACGTTTAAAACAATGTAAGAGGTTTATGTACTTTAATCAGCATTTCTCTGAACCAGTATTAACCCAATGTCCATGCTTTAAATATTTCATTCAACATAGCTGCAGTGACTTTGAGAAGCAGGAGCAGCAGCAGGTTCCTATGCAGCAAGGAATGGGGAAGGTGCACTGCGGGTAAGGCAGCAGCAATACAGAAGCCACTCCAAGCAACAGGGATTTCCTCATGCCAGCTGCTACCCTACTGGTTTTACACTCCCACCCTGTAAAACATGAGAAGTGAACTCTGGGGAAGGCAAGTTCCCTTCTAGTATTTTCAAAGAATCGAGAAGGAAAGTGGGATTAAAGGTTTCTGCAAAAGCACTAAGTGGAAAGTTTTCAGGGCTGACCTTGCCTGTGGAAAGTCAGGGTGAAGTGAGGTCAGCAGAGCATGCCAGATCGAGGACAAACTATTGAGCCACCCTTCCCATGGGCCACCAAGAGAGATGTTCCCCTATGTCTGTGTCCAGGCCTCTCCCTGAAAAACATACGTCTCCACAAATGAGATGTGCTACTTAGCATCTGCCTTTATAGTTAAGAAGTTGCATTTGTAACACAGCACCTGACAAGACCTGTATAACAAAGGTCAAGTATGAAACATTAATTTCCATGGCTCATGTCAGAAATTCAACAGCTAAATGCAACAGGCTAGCAAGTAAAGGCAGGGCAGCACAAGTCACTTTCCAATCACATGTCAGAATTAAGAGTTGGAAAACTTGCAAAACTAATCATGCATGACCATGCAATAAATAAAACGAACCAAAGCACACATTCTAGCCAAGCAACAGCTTCTTTATTGAGTTCCAGTAACACTGCATCAAACTCATTGAAATTAAAAGTTGCTTTTTGCTTAGTAGCATTAGTAATTTTTCAAATGAAATTGTGATTGTTTAATAATATTATTAGAAAACCAAGGAAAAGGAGCAAGAAGTTAGACAAGACTGCAGAGCTGGTGTCCCCTTCATCTCTCCTCCTGGAATCAGAGGAATTGAGTTCTTGGAAGTGCTGTTAAATTTTCTTAGGTCAGTATCAGGGACTCAATCCCAGAACACAGCACTTGATGAATCAAATACAGCAAGAGTTGCTGCACTTTTGAAATTCCACTTGGCACATACTCAGTGGGATAGAAAGGGATTCCAGAGAAAAGTTCAGGTTAGTCAAACACATGTCCCCACTGGCTGACTCAGTGAAGCTTAGTACAAATGTTAAGCATAATTAATTTTCCCTCCTAATTGCACAGAAAATGGCAGTGTGTCTTCAACACCTCTCAACCCACTGAGACATTGCTCTGGCCTCCCTTGCTTAGGTCTGTGTTTGCTGCATTACACATATGTAAGATTAAAAATAGCCACAACTGAAAAGCCACAAGAGATAAGAATGCTCTCCGACATTGCCTGTAGATACTACTATGTTCAGCTGCCAACTTAGGCCCTGAGTTAAGCACTGCCAAACAATTCTTTTACAGACGTTTTTCAGCATTAACAGCTACGTGTCTTTTCAGTAAAAAAAAAATGTCCCCTTCTTCCTTGAGGAAGTACTTAAGGTAGTGTGTGTAACAGTGACAGCTATCTGTTAGCAGCATTGCTGCTGTGGCACACAGGCTCAGAAGACAAGTGTATCACCTCTAATCTCTCATTGACTCTGTTTCAGAGCTACCGCTTGCATTTCTGAACGGCACATAGCACCACCTAAAGAATGTGAGAAAGGCAAATTAGTCAAGCAATCACTCCTGAAACTTCACGTGATCATTCATTTATTCCTTTGTGATAGACTTGCACTCTCTTTCTCCTCTCTAGCTTCCAAAGACTTCATAGTCTTCACAGACCTGGTGCAACCCAGTTAAGAAACTTCATAGCAACTTCAAAACCAAGGAAACATGCCTGCAGAAGAGAGAACATAGAGAACAAATGAGGATTCTAAAAACCTATTCCAAACAAGGCTTTTGAAGTGCAGCACTATAAACTGGAAGGAGGAAGAGAAAAACAGTCTTGGTCCAGAGGCAGTAGTTCTATATCCCTCTGCACAAAGGCAAAACTACTCTGTTAGGGTCATGATTTACTGAAGAAGCTAGTCCAAACTCATCCACATGATTCTGTCTTCTACTGACAGATGTACAATCAGTAGAGAAAGATTGTAAGAGCAAGTCAGCAAAGGGCTTTCATGCAAAGCTTCTAAGAAAGGTTTAGTTGGTGCTCCTCCTAGATGAACGTATGTTTTTAGAGCAGCCAAAATTACCTGCAGCGACAAGAGTCTCACAGGAATGGTCGAGCAGTAAGCAGCCAGTCATCTTCTCTGTAAACATTCACTGTGAGTGGTCAGGTGCCCAAAACCTATCTGGAATCACCATCAACTTACCGCATTAGCGGGAAATGCCCTGATCATCACAGCTGTGAAGCCTTTATACAGAGATGCAATTCCTTCATCTCTGATAAGTTCTCTCAGCACGTCTCGAAAGCCATTTGCGTATTTTCCAGGAGGAGCTGAAAGGGATACAAAACACATCAGCTAGAGCGTGTGGCAGTGCTGAAGGATGTGGCATGTGTAACCACTCAGGGTGCTCAGCAAGTTCACACTGCTGCACCAGCTAGGTGACAGCAGAATTGGAGCACTGCTTAAGCTATGCCGTGATAACATTCACTTGGCAAAATCTTCTATTTCAGTCAAAAACAAGCAAACAAAAGACACCTTACTAAAGACTCAGTAAACAGAAGGCAGGTGCTCACCATCACCACAAAGATTTTACATCATCAAGTCATTGGGGGGCAGGGAAGAAAGGAAAATAAGATTTGCCAGGGTTGGAAGTCTGAGCTGCTACTTGCACTGCTGATCACAGCTCTCCCAAGAGCTGCAATTAGGAGATAAGAAGGTCAGATATAAAAATTGACGAAGCTGGTTTTTAAGAAACAGAAAATTATCCTACCAATTGACTAGGACTCCCAGAGAAACCAATGAAAAACCTGTCAGACTTGTACTTGAAGTGCAAGGCCAGTGGCCATTCTCACTATAATTAGGACACAAATACTTCAGAACAGACCTGCTTGATACTATAAATTTCAGATAGCACAGGCTACAATTTATACAACTATGTCTGAAATGAAAAAGCAAAACCTTTCAAAGAATTACATTTGTAATAAAACAGCCTTGACAAATGCTTCTGTTATTATGACTTCTATGCTCAGGTTTCAAATCCCAGACTAGGGTTGTTACTTTAGCAGGGAGGCAGAAAGGGAGAAGTGCGGCCTGATTTGCTAAAAGCCAGCAAGAAAACCAACTAAAAAGCTACAAACAAACTTGGGTTTTCACATATTTGTCTTAAGCAGTGCACAAGACATGCCTCCTCCCAAAAGTCATGCTCAAATAGGATCTCCCTTGCTGCCCAGCCCACTCCCAGGAGTACAGGAGACATACTGAGTGTGTCTGTGATGAACTGGCATGCAACTCACCAGTCTGGAAACGGGATTTCAGCACGTCTGGTGGAATGGCAACCACCCAGTTGAAGATCCCCGCTAGGCCTCCAGCAAAGAGGATTCTAGGCGCACTGAGTTCGCTCACACTGTGGCAGGATCAGGGTTGCAAGAAAGAGAAAATTTAAAAAAAAAAGGAAAAACAAAAGTACCAACTCATCCATTTTGACTGAAGTGACAATCAAAGAGGCAGCCTGGATGACAGCCACAAGATGGCAAAATGCTTCAGACAGACTGCAGTATCTGGGAAAGATTTCCAAGAATCAGAGCCCTGTGGGCAAAATGTACTAACTCCATCCTAACGCTTCAAATCTTTTCATTTAGCAGCACACACACAGATGCTCTGGGGATAAAACAAAAATCAAAAAACACCAACAAAAATACCCTGGCATCAACAGAAAGAGCCTCCACCCAAAAAAAAAGCGTAGCTCTTTGGCCACAAAGGGGTGAAGGTAAAGAGACCTACTTTAAATAGTCCTTACCCAGCTAGGAAGATCCAAAGCTAGAATCTGAGAGGAACTCAGAATCCTTTTTCAGTTGTCAGTTAACCCCAGACCAAAACAGCTCAACTCACAAGACAAATGACCTCTTTTTTTTTATGTTTGGATCATACTGCTCTAAATCTCTTTGTAACTGGGGAGATTTATCAGCAGTGCATGGGAAGTCCAGAAAACGATGACTGTGAGATTTTACTAACCTCTTTCCCTCAGGGGTCAGAATGTTCTTCAGCCACTCGTACGTCATGAAGTACATTCCGCTGGCTGGGATGTCTGATGGGTAAACAACAAAGACTGAGTAGCGTGAAACAAAATGAAGCCTAGAGGCATAGCAGCTCCTGCCAGCTCAGTTAACACTGCTAAGCACATCCAGATTCCACTTCTGAACCTCCTCTACAAACAAAATCTTCTGCTGCTCTACACAGAAGTCTGAATTTTCCCAGGGAGAGCAAGTACTGAACACAAGAAATGGGAAAATAGTCTGTTCTCAAGTGACTCTGTCAGCAGCCTTTAAAATCAGACTGGAACCTGCCTGAGACAGCTCTAAGCTAGAAAGCTGTACAGCAGATCACAGCTGTTCAAAAGCTTCAAGAGTTTTGGATGCTATTTATCTTGACCATTCTATTTTGGGCTTTCTTTTCCTGTAGTTGATTGACTTCGTTTTGGGGTTTTATTAGGGTACTATGCAACCCATTCTTAGCTCATGCCTAACTGTAGCAGCAGCTCTGACGAGGGACACTGGGGGAGTTAGCAAGCTACTGCACTTCTATGAGAAGCATAAGATTGAACAAACTCCTAAACTGAGATACCAAAACACGAAAATTCCAGCTTATCCTTGGAAAACATTGCCCTAGTACAAGGAACAATCTAATGCTTTCCAAAGGAGGAATTATCAAAACACATAAAGGCTTCAGTGTCTGGCACAATTACTCTGTTGTTGCTTTTACCAGAGGGGTCATGATATTCCAGTCCAAAATAACCCAGACTCAAGCGGGCAGAAAATGTAACTGCTGCAAACACGTCATTTAAAGCAGTCAGCACTATGCAGCAACAGTCACGGTCACAACCCTTCTCCCATGGAAAAAAGAAAAAAAAACCCCACTTCTGTATTTTTCTTTTCTCTTGTGTTCTTTCTGTCCTTCTCCTGACATCTCTCCTTCCTCTTGGCTGCTCAGATCTTAATTATTTCCAATATCCCTCTGATCCTTGTCATCTAACCTCCTCCTCACTCACTGAGGATCTCATGCTTCTTTCTCAGACCTTTTGAGGCACTGGAGTAGCTCTGCAGACTGCAAGGAAAGAAAAAAGGGTAACACAGCACCTCCAACTGGCTAAAGGGACAGTGAGATATGTGCTACTATGTCAGGCTTCTTTTCTGAAAGTACCCCACACAGAAGAAACATCAGAACATATTAATCAGTTACCTCTCATGAGAGTGAGCACTGTCCCCTTGTAGACACCACGAATTCCAGCCTCACGGTACAGCTGCTTTGCGCAGTCCAAAGAGCCACTGTATTTAGTTTCACCTGTAGCTGCCTGGATCTGAAGATTAAAGCAATAGTTTCTGACTAGTGAAAGTTTCTGGCTGCTGAACAATCATTCAGTTCATAGTTAGAAAGCCACATGCATATTTCCAGAGAAGAAGGAGCACGTATTTGTTTCAGAGGCACTCTGTCTCCCATTCAAAATGAGGGTATGTTTCCTCTTCCCATGCAATGGCTACACTCTCCCTTACTTTCCACAATGTAAAAGTTTGAAACAACTGAAGTCAGAGAATTCTACACATGCACTGACAAAAAGTAGTTTTCAAATAGTTCAGGTAAAAATATAAAAGCCTTCACAATAATATTGTCTGCCAGAACCAGTATGCCACTACCCATCAGCATACTAAGAGTTCAACATAGTCTGAAACGAGCAAAGCTTCCCAGCTCTGCTAAAGTTGGTATCTTCATCTGTTCAATTTTACTTTTCCCAGTAATACTTTAAAAACCCTGGAGGAGGGATAGAGCTAACAGTCACCCAAACACTAGAAAACTATTTCCTGTATTTTGAAATGCACTGCCAAGTTATGTACTGGGAACCTGTCAAAGCAACAGGAAAGCTTTACTCTAGGAAGAGTTTTATGATGCAGTCATTTTGCACTTTTTTTAGAGAAAGTTTCATTTTGCAAAACCAGGTTTATTTTACTTTGATGTGAACTGAGGCACCCATCAATGCCTCCCCTATAATGCTGCATAGTATGATGGCTGTGCTCTGTAAAATGAACAGAGCAACGAATGCTGTTTGTACTATACTGCCACAGTGAGTTTGTATAAAGCTTCTTTGTGACACAATTATATTAAATGACAGTTGTCTCAGTTCTGCTGAAAAACACAATAGGGTAAATACACTAACCATGGAAGTTCCTGATATGGAAAGACAAGACCCGTAAAATTAATTTCCACCACCACCATCCAATGCCTTACCTGTAAAAGGCACTTGATTCTCTCTCCTGGAGCCATGATTACTGTTGTGAACACTCCTGACAACATGCCGGCGGCGAACAGCTGAGGATATCTGCCCCGAGGAAACAGAAGAGACCCTAATGTAACACAGTGCACGGAAAGCGAAGGACAGAAACAGCCCTGCATTACACAAAAGTGCTGTTCTGCACTTGGCCAGCAGTGGAACTAGAAATGCTTTTGATCAGTGCAGAAGTGCCTCATCGTCGCATAATTACAGCTAAACAGTGAAGAACTCCAAGATTCAAAGCACTGGTTCCCACAGCAACCATAACTCAGCTCTTCACATCCACTGTTTTTGCTAATACTCCTTGTACTTGCATTTTTTACTACAGCATTCTCCATTCATTTTTATCCTCTAGAGCCTCTTCCTCCTCCACTCTCCCATACTTGGTGCCCTCAGCTTCCAGATGAATGTCTATGTCTGCAGTCAGCACATGCCTTTTTGCAGCCTCTCAGTCTCTTGGTGCTTTGGCCTCTGCTCTACCAACTTGCCATCATCCCACCCATTCTACACCTGCTTTCAAAGGGAAAATGCTCCACAACAGAAATCCCATAAACAGACTGGGTTTCTCCACACAAACTTATCCTAGGTGACCTTGCATCAATTTAAATGAGTTCCACACCAATTCTTACATCTTTTCCTATTCTTAAATTGCCATTAAGTCTTCAGAACTAGTCATATCTTCTTCACCACTCCAAGCCTGCCCAAACTAAGCCTTGAGTTTTCCAGCACACCCTGGGGTTATTCAGCCCCAGAAAAGACAGAACAGGGTCCTTAAGTTTCTCTTCATCTCCTTTCCAAAGTGTCTCTTAAAAATCAACATGGTGAACTGCTGCCATCCCACCTGCCTCTAGACCCATAACCATGGTGCCAGAGTCTGCCCTTTCTTTTCAGGCCTCGCATTCCAGAACATTGCATTTTACCACGTAAAGTCTGTACGTGAAGTATGACACAGTTGTGCACAATCTTCACCATCTATTTGCTGATCTTTGTTCTTTCTCACTCGCTGCTGTGCTTGGAAGGAGTTCTGCAAAAATTCAAAAAACTGTACTACTTTGCTCCAGCTTGCTCATTATAACTCCCCTTTGGTATGATGTGTATAAAACACAAGGTGCTGAGGTGATTAGACTGCTGGAAACAAGCCCACAGCTGATTTGTTTCCCTGTATTATGTACTCCTTATTGTTCCCCTGCTCTTATCCTTCAGCCTTGTCTGCAGAACACTATCATGGCAAAACTGAGGATAAGCCAGCAGTGCCCTGGCATCTCGTCATATCTGTGAGCAACCCGAGCAGAAGGAGCTCACTCTGTGCCACGGCAGCTGCTAGTACTGCACAGCCAGGCGCTCTCACCCCAGCCAGGTAGAGCTCTGGCAGAAACCGCACCTCCCCACCACACCCCACCATGCCTGGCTGCATACAATGGACTCCTGCTTTCCCACAGGGCTCTTATGTATGACACAGATAAATAATAGAATTAAATGTTGCTAAGTTACAACATAGTTTTGGTTCCTATAGAGCTATAAATCACATTTCAGAAAAGAAGTACTAAAGGCAGTATGTTACAGGCAGGGGCTTTCTACATGGGTATATTAGCTTGTAAAAACCCATACCAAGCTTTCTTAGCTTCCCATCTCTTTTCCAGAAGGTTAGACATGTATGAGATGAAGACTGTTCATAAACATCTCTTAATAAATTAATAATAAAGCATTTCTATGGCTATTATCACAACCTAACAGAAGAACACAGCAAGAGTCATACCTAATAGGATCAGGACTATGAATGTTGACCATGAATTTATTCCTCCCATAGTTACTGTTAAAAGCGAGACTGTTGGCAGGAAGTCATTATATAACTCACACTGCACTCATCCAAAACAGAACTGTTCCTAAATGGCTCTTTCTTGCATAGAAAGGGAATTGCATAGCACCTGCCCACATACTGTCTGTTTTTAGCCTGTGCTATCAGTCCCACGCTTCCAGAAGCATTAAAACATAAGTGACTTATTTTTTAGAGCTATATTTATAATTCAGGAAAAGAGACAAATTTACACCACAACTCAATGTGCGATAATACAGGAGGCTGCAAGAGCCTCAGGGTGCCCTTCCCAACTGCGAAACTCACGTCAAAATGTCATCAGGTTTTCTCTGTTGGAGTCTTTTTCCCAAGCCAAATCCAAAGAAGCACACAGCATACATGGGGGTCACTCCGACAATAGGAGCTGCCATTCCTCTATATAGGCCTCGTACTCCCTGCAAGAAACAGTATCACAAGAATTAGTTGGTTTTGCATAGACTTAGCACACATACCAACTTACTGAGAAGCAAAAGGCTACAATACAGGAAAGATTCCTAATCAGAAGAATAAGGGGGTCTACAGTTCATTTGCAATTAGCCTGTGGCAGAAGAAAACAATCTTTCCTGGAAAACACTGGCATCACTTACATCTTTCTGTTCCGATTCTGTTCGTCCTGTCCTTACATCTCAAGTAAGAGAAAGTTAAGTTAAAAGCCACTTGAATAATAATCTTAATGCATTATATCAAAAGTCTTCTCTCTCAGGTCCAAACAAAAATACATGGACTTTATTAATAATCCATCAAATGCAGCAGCTGTAAAAACCTGACACTCAGCCTGAAAACACTGAATTGAATTCAGTCTTGAAAGAAAAAGCCAGAGAGATTACCCTGAACTACTCCACTGCCCAAAAAAACTCAATCTGGAATGAGTTCAAGAACAAAATATTTTTTCTTGCCTTCTCTAAGTCAAAACTTCTTCACTGCATTACTTTATGTTCCTGATGCTTCCCCTCATTAAACTAGACACATGGAAAAATTCTAATGCAGACCCCAGCATTTATTTATCTTGCCTTTGAGCTGAACTTTTTTTCTATATAAAGGCTACATGCACAAATTAAATACTGTCTGGTCTGTCTGTCCCTTCCTTTCCCCCACTTCAAATAAATCAGTGTATCCTGTTACGTGTCTGCATGCTTACAGCCATGACTGACACTAATGAAACTGTATCTGTCTGACAAAGATCAGACACTTCTGCTCAATCTTCCCATGAGCAGTGGGAAACAAAAGGCCTTGGCAGAGATGTTTGATAGTTTTCCTTATAGAAACTGATGAGTATTGAGTAGGAGTAGAGAAGCAGCATTGGTTTTGAACTTCACATCACAAAGCTATTATTATGGTTCAGCTCTGACGTCTGTGCTTCAGCAGGGGTGTTAAAAACCACAAGGGATTCAGAGCTAGCAAAGCTTTTCAACACTTTATAGGAAAGACCAGGGAAGAGAGATTTTCATTGGTTATGTAACAACCTATTAATACCATAATTAAAGTAGATTGCGGATATAAGACAGCCCTTTCATTTATTAGAGAGTTGCCTAAGAAGACTCAGTGGTTAGAAATCAGACTTCAGACTAACGAACAACCAGTCGGGCTTTACAGCCATTATTTCAAAATGGTAAATAGCTGCTGGGAGAAATTACAAAGCATAAAACTACATTCTGTGTCACTTAAAGGCTTTAAACCAATGCTGTGCGCCTTTCTAAAGCCAAAATAGACAAAAGTTCAATCACACAATAGGGCTGATCTAAGAGTGAAAGCTGCTGTTCACCTCCTGAAGAAGGTTGAATGAAACTACTATAACTGACCCTCAGTTCTCAAAAACAAAAAATACTTAAAACATCTATTAATTAGTGTTCATCCATATTCTCATAGATGGCATAACACATTACAGAAGAAAGCGTATTGCTTGTGTCAACAATAGTCATTTCATATTTTAGAATTTTCAAAGACAAGTCCAAATACCAAAGACATCAAGATTCCACCGACTACAACGAGGCCAGCAAACAACTGCCAACATTCAGTCCAGTCTATAATTTCAGTATTAGCATCATCTTATTTTAAACCAAAAGCACTTCCAAACCAAATAAAGAGACATACACCTGGTATGTGTGGATGCTAACTATTCCTCACGCCTTGTAATCTGCTTAAAAAATTCTAATTAGAAACAGTTCAACCTAAATTGAATTGCATAGTCTCCGAGGGGCAACATTCCCACTGAATTCCTTTCCTGCAACACATAAGAACAACTGATATTTTTGGCAGGCACAGACACCAGGTAATGGACTAACACAGTACCTCTCTAACAAGAGTCTTTCTGAAGCAGTCAAAGGTCCCAGAATAGAGCGGAGGCTGTCCAGGCTGTGGCTTAGGCTGCGTTTGCAGTCTGACCTAGTAAGATGACACAGAAAAATATTATTTTATTAAATATTGTTGATATGATTATATAAACCTTCATCTGAGAACACCTCTGTGTGGCTATTATGGAATAAGCCTTGTGAAAAGGCTTTATGGTCCTGGTACAGAGACTAAAGCAATTTAAGCCCTTTGCAGAAGAGAAGGAATTGTGTTTAATGGTTCACATGTTTACCTCATGGACCACTGGGATGACAGGCTGGTTATAACCCCACCTCAGCACCCCAGGACTAACGCGGTCACTCTCTCACACCTCTGCACCCAGATCCAGAGCAAGGGATGGCCCCGGGGTCACTCCCGTGCTCTCAGTCCCGTTCAGCGCCGGGAACACCGACACCGGTTTGATTTGATTCTTATTTCCACCAGACACCGGCCGCTGGTGCCGGGGCCCGACGGCCTCCAGCCAGCAGGGGACGCCCTGCCGCGGATAATCGTGGCGCTCTGGCCCAACCGCCGCGCGGTGTACGCCGGGACGCGCCATCTACCCCCGGGACGGGTAGTTTCTCAGCCAGCCAGCCACCCATCTCCGCCGCGCCCCGCACACCATCCGCCGGGAAAAGCAGCCTTCCCTACCAACCTCAGGCTGCCCCGACCCGCAAGATCTCGTCCTCTCCGCCCCTCACCTTAATGGTGTCCAGCGGGTGCCCCACGAACACGAGGCAGACGCCCCCGAAGCCGCCAGCGAAGAAATTCTTAAAGGGGCTGATGGGCTGCGGCTGCTCCGCCATGGCGGCAGCGGGCGCGGAGCGGAGCCGGGGCGCTGCGTCCCTACAGAGCCAATGCCGCCCCGTTCGCCTCGCGACCTTTACCCCAGTGCAGAGCCGCGCGGCACGCCGGGACACCGCGAAGGGAGCGCGGGGCAGGCCGGGAGTGGCGATTCCTGCCTGCGGGAGCGATGTCGGCTCCTTCTGCTGCCACGGTGCCGGGCGCTGCCATCGCGGATTGTCACCGGCCGGGCTGCACGGCCAGCAGCTTCCGAGGGCGCTGAGGCGTTATTTTAGGCCGCTCCCGCACCGCCGGCTCGCTTCGCGCCCTCTTCTCTGTGATCCGGGACTTTCCACGCCCCCGACCCGGCGCGGCTGTCTGGCCCAGCCCGCCAGTTTCCCCGCCTGGCGGAAGTGACGTAGGCGGAGGCCGCCGCTTCCGTCGTGCGGACAGTAGCGGCCCGGCTGGAGGAGCCCAGGGCCGCTCCCTCTGTTGCCCCCCGACCGCGCTCTGCGGCGCCCGGTGAGCGCGGAAGGCTTGGCTGCGGCGGGTTCTGGGGTGCGGCTTGTCGCGGGGACGCCTGGGGAGCAACGTCGCTTGCCTGGCCCAGGTCCCCTCGGCGGGAGGCGGCCGGCCCCGGGGCGGAGCGAGCCCGGCGGGAGGGAGGGGGTGTTGCTTCTCGGTAACTTCTGCTCACTTCGGCCCTGGAGCCGGTGCTACAAGCGAGCAGCTCGGGAAGAACAGCAGCCCCTGAGCGCTGTGGCCGGCACTCAGCACGGTCTATACTGAGGGTCCCATCTGGCCCCGCCGCTACTCGGGCTCTTCCTCCACAGCTCCTTCTCTATCCCGGTTTCCCTGGGATTTCCTCCTACAAGTGCACGGTGTTGTGCCTGTGCGGAACGAGCACAGGAGCGAATTTTGCTCGGATTACAAAAGAAACGGACCCGAGGTAACTTGAACGGACTGGGTGCCTTTCTGCCCGAGCCCGGAGGTACAGTGGAAAGAAAGCTTGTGTAGTTACGCGTGAAATAACTTGTAACAAGTGGTGATAGATTAGAAGGGACGTGAACGAAAGAGATTAGCTGAGTTGAGGAGGACAAGGCAGTCGTGGTAGTATGAACAAAGGCTGAGAAATGGGAGGAGAGCGTGCAGATGCACGGGGAATGTGTGATATGGCTGCAAGGAGGTCTGTGCAGAGTCATCTGTGGAGAAAAGGATGGAGGATACTGATCTAGTTTCTCGCTGTTGGGATGAAAAAATCGTATCTAAAAGCTGTGTGAAGAAGGAAATGGCAAAGTATATGCAGTTGAGGATGATCCATGGATTTGAGCTACAGGTTTCAGCTATGTAGACAAAGATGCAGTTGACGTGGGTAGTCAGTGTGATGTTAGGGCTGTAGATGGTTGCAGAGAAAAGGACGTCAGTCCGTTTGAAGTTTACATGGGTAAGTAGTTCAGAAGACAGACTTCCATTAGACTTTATCGCAGAATTATCAACAAAGAGGTGAGAGGCGAAAAAATTGTTTCATTGGCTGACTATCCTAGAAAGTACTTACTGGAGAAGTCCCCCCAAGGTAGATACAGTGAACAAGAAATCATTAAAGAATGATATGCTGGGATGAGATAATGTAATTTACCATGTTTAGCAGTGGTAAGGTTGGAGAGAGAGACTGCTGGCATGCATGGTGGCATTTTGTTTCTTACTAAGAACAACTTAGTAAGAAAAATCATCAGTAGGGCCTCTGCATCGAACCCATAGGCAGCAGAGGAAAGGGGTGAGTGGATTTATGAGCCTCCTGCAAGGAGGCTGGGAAGAGAAGGGGGATCAAGTTCTATCAGTGTTAGTGAAGATGAGGTAGTACTTTGGTTGAAGGTGGCAAAGAAGGACCTCATCTTCCCTTGGGTAGGAAAGAAATCTAAATATGCCTTAAAATTTTATAATCTGATTATGGTAATTATTTAAATAATCTGGGATTTTTACCCTCTACATTTTTTTTTGTCTTAAAAAATTGGTTCTATCAAGTATTAGGCATGCCTTGTCTCAATTTGTATTCAGAGAGCTTTTCATGACTGAGGACATTAGGCTGAGCATTAGGTGGATTCTGTTCCTCATTTTCCTAGTACCCTGCTAAGCTTTGTCCACACAGCTTGTGCCTTAGCCTTCCTCTTGTCCACACTTCTGATGTTCAGCTGTGCTGGAAGTGAGCTCTTTCCAAGAATGTTGTGACAAGTGTCACAGGAGTTGTTACATCTGCAGAGCATTTTCTACTTGCTATCTCATTTGCCTCTGCAAACAGCTCCTCTGTTTGTCCAAATAAGTGTGCTAGTGGCAGAGAAAAATGGCTTTATGCTCTTCTGAGCTTCCTGCGCAGCAGCTGGTATGGGAATGCCGAGGTACTGGGTAGGCCTATTGTTCTGACTAGATATCTAGAAATATCTCATTGCTAGTGCAGGACTGACTATGTGTTGAGGCAGCATGTGGACCCAGTATTCTGAGTGTGCTTTTTTCTATCTCCAGAGTGTAGGATGATCTGAGTGAATTTGAGAAGTTTCCTGACTGGCGAAACTTGCTTGGGCTTTGCTTTGAGGCTGGCTGAATGAAGCTGTTGTATGTTGGGCTATTGGTGTCTCTGGGTTTAGATCCTCAAATAATTTATTGCTTTAACATGAGGTTTAACTGGTAAAGACCTGTTGCTTCCATGCAAGAGGTCTTCATTGATATAGATACAGATTAAGCCCAGACAAAATCATTAAGCAGAGTAGAGGGAGGGAGGAAGCACAGTACAGGTTTGCCTTGTCTTTCAAATCAGACTTCACATCTGTCTCCTTCCAATATGGAGAGATGGAGCCTTTGTTCCTCTTATGTTCTGTGGGAACCAGTGCTATAAAACACTTCTGTAGTACTTATGGATAGCTAAGGAATCAAGAGACAAATGAAAGGAAAGGAGACCAGAATTCAGAGGATAATATAATTATCTTCTGGCCTTCATCCACTCTCACTAGAGATTTGTATCTGCTGAAATCATCGCAGCCCCTCAAACTAATTGTACATCAGATCTCTTCCTGGTTATTCTATGTTGCCTTGTCAAGTTACTGGAAAGAGAAAACAAAACTAGGAGAAATAATGAAAGTTTATGCTCTGAACTTGGGTTTCTCAAAGCTTGTTTATGGCTTCCCCAGGAGCTTCAAATTATGATACTGTGGAAATATATCTGAGCAACAGAGCTAACAATGTAGTAATGCAAAATGCAAACATGCTGCTTGTGGAAAACACAGCTTTGCTTTTATGTATATACATACATGTAATATGCAAAATATACATACCTGAACATATAAAATTTGGTTGCAGCATTGTCTTCTGTATTTAATATAGTCTCTGGAAACAATTACTTCATTAAATGGAAATTCATTACTAAATATAAGATCAGTATAATTCAAGGTTGATGTGTGCTTTACTACTGAACCTCTTAGAAGCCAAATTCATGTGGTTTAGTTAAACAAGCAGGAGGCTTATAGTTCAGATAAGTAAACCACATTATTTTCCAATACCAGTGAGAATCTAAAAATAAAAAAAAAGTTGGCAGTTCTGATTTGTCTTGAATAGCAGCTGTCAAGACTTGAGCATAAATTTTATATTGAGAAGGTAATACAATGAGATAATTCATTTCCCCTCCTTAAATACAAGTCCTAAGCCACATCATATCCAATAGAACCTACTTAAAGGGATTGATTAATTTAACTTTTGAGGTGGTACTGAAGACTGTTAAATTGGGTGCACGTGAGATATCTGTGTGCTTGTCTTATTTTCTGAAGCCCCGCTTAATGATTGTGGTTCTGGACCAATATGGACTTGTATGTGGGATATCACTGTTTGCCTTTCTAGCTGCTCTGGTCGTAGTTGTGGGAGTTGTGTTTTTTCCTGTTGATTAAATGGATACGGTACTTTGCTGCAGCATTTCAGGGTGTTGGTAAAAACTTGATCATCAACCCAGTTGTATCTCTGAAAAGATTTGTAGTGAAGATTATACAGCCACTTCACACATGTCAAAAGTCTTGGGGTTTATACTGGGGCTAGGATGCAAGCTTTGAGGTTTTAGACCTTGCCTGTAAGAGCAGCCTTGGCTTTGCAGATGCAGAAGTCACAATGGATCCAAACCAGGGGCGTGCACAGCAGAATCTTCAGTGGCACCACTGGTTCAGTCCATTCCTGGCTGTTTGATCACCTGTACAATGTTGATGTGGCCTCTCTTGCAATTTCTTAGGCAACAGAAAAAAACTGTTTTTCCCCCCTTAGGAGACAGAACTCAGATGAAATCAAAAGAACGATAAAGTTTGGAGGAGAAAAAGCAGCTGCAATTGCTTTCCTGGTCTGCAGTTTGACAGGGCACTAAGATGTCCGTGGACATGAACAGCCAGGGCTCTGACAGCAATGAAGAGGATTATGACCCTAATTGCGAGGAGGAGGAAGAGGATGAGGATCCGGGGGATATTGAGGATTATTATGATGGGGTAGCTAACGACGTGGAGCAGCAGGGAGCAGATGCCTTTGATCCAGAGGAATATCAGTTCACCTGCCTGACTTACAAGGAGTCGGAGAGCACTCTGAATGAACACATGGCCAGCTTGGCTGCCACGTTAAAGGTGAGGAAAGGTTTCTGCGTTAACACAGCTGTAAAATAAGTCTCTGAAAAGGCAAATGCTGAGCAAACAGTTTCAAATAAAACCTGAAGGTATTACTGTTATTGGGGGATTGGAGGAACACTATTGAAGAATCCTGATTCAAAACTGGCTCAAAGGCTTACGATTGTTGCATACCGGTTCTGGGGCCTGAAATATTTTCCTTGCTGATTGTTGGTTCTTGCAATATATGAGGTTTTTTTTTTCAGAGCTAGGCTTCATGACCAAAATTCTGGAGTTACAACTCTTTGCATTAACACAAGGCAAAGAAAATATATAGAAAAGAACCAAACCAAATAATAAATGGTGCAGATTGGTACATTCATGTTTGAGAAGATAACTGACAGATAGAAAGACGTGCAAAAACTCTTAATTGTAACAAAAACACATTTCTTCGTTGGTTCTGAGAGAATAGTCATAGATCTTCAAAGACAGATCAGCTGTCGTGCCAGGTATTAACCCTACAGTTGCAGTGACAGCAATTAAAGTACAATGTACTTGTCAGCTCTTGTGGTGACTAATTCATCACAGAATAGTCACTTTCTGAGTCAGTACCGTGGTGTTTTGTTCATTAAGACTCATGTGAAGTTTTCTTTCTCTTAGTGCAACTGATTACTGTAGTAATTAGTGATAAGAGGAGGTACCCTCTGCCTTGTAAGTCTGCTTTGGTCCCAGTGCAGGTCACAGGGCAGCATCTTTTTTTAAGCTCTGAATGCTGACACTGGGTTGACATTACCAATGCAGCTACTTTCTAACAGTTCTCTTAGTGCTTATTTTCTATGGACCAACCACTGAAAGTAGGACAAGTGACCACAGAATATAATCAAAATGTGTGGGATAGGTTTTGCTTCCTATTCATTTGTTTAGGATCAAAGAAAACTTTAAAAAAATTACAGGAACCTCTTGATCCGTATTTGCATATCAGTGTCCCCTAGAAACAATATAACCAAAAAGCCTGAGGACTGTGAAGTCTATAAACAATGGACTCTAAAGTCCACCCATGTTTTTCCTGCATTTCTAACTGATTTTGCTGGCTGTTGTACTTGTTCCCAACCTTCACCACCTCAGAAAATGAAGTTTTACTCTTTTGTGACTGTCAAACTCATGTCTGTGATTTCTTCAAAGTGTGAAGTTCAAGCTCCAAATGCCTGCCGTTCCCTACAGATAGTCAGAAAAGGGAGGCAAAAGAAAAGAACAAATGAGAATAGTTGGTCAGCACTTCTGATCTGGTTCTAGTTGCCAGTGGCTCTTGGTTCTTAGCGATTAAGTAAAGATTTAGAACAGCTTTCTGCTCCTTACTGTTTGCCTGTGGGTGACCCCTGCCATATTGTTCTCTTGAATTAAACTAACAAAAGCAATACTTCATTTAGACTTCAAAATTAGACTTCTGAAGTTAAAGCAAATTCTCCAAGAATTCTGAACGTCTCATTGAGCAAATATTATAGATGACTAGATAATACAAATCTGTTAGCTTGAATTTCACCCCAAATACGACCCAAAGAGAGAACATTTTAATTTCCTTTTTATATCAAGAATATGTGTGTGTATTTGCTTAAAAATTAAGTGCTACACATCTTGGTTTGTGCATGAGAAGACTAAGTTTGGCTAGACACCTGAAAGCCTGTGATCTTGTAAGCCACACACCAAGTTTTTAGCTCTTGAAGTACCACATTAACTCTGTTCGCTAGCAACGGTGATGCAAGGAATCCACTTTGCTTGGAAATTCGTTGTGTGTATGCGGCATATGCTGTTGCCTGGCGTATTTCTTACAATACTTCAGCAACACTGTTTCTGCTTTCCCCTCTTCCACCAGGGAAACCTGTCATTTTGTTATTTTTCTGAGACAAATTGGAGTGAAAGGAATTGGTGTTAAATTAGCAAGGGTAGAGAAGGAGGAAATTGAGTAGAAAATGTTAAATTATTTGTTGTTATTGTCCATTGACTTAACAGATAGGAATGAACAGGGGCAGACTTTTTAAAGAAGGGTGTTAACTTATTTTCTCTAATTTTCTTGAGCTTTTTTTTCCTTTGAAGACTACTTTTCAAAAGACCTGGAGTTTTTTGGGTAGTAGTGGTTGTTTTCTTGGAGCACACTAGTTCTTTCTGTTGATTTCCTCTCCTTAACCTTTGCTCACTACTGGTTATGTATGTGTTCTTCATCTTTAGCTCCTATTTAAGCCACAGTGGTTTGTCCTGACAGAGAAGGATAAAGGTAAATTGAAGACTGTCTTCAGGAGGTACAATGTTGAAGGCAATGCATGACATAATATCTGAGCAATTGTGATTTCAGTAAATGAATAGACTAATACGATTCCTTAAAGCTAAGAAAAAATGAATGCAAAAGTTTGGCTGAAAGCTGTGTTTGATCTGCCACTGAGGATTGTCATTAGGTGATTCACTTGCTGAAGGTTAAATTGGGGGGGGAGGTAGGGTTTTTTTTTTTTTCTCTGATATATTGTCTACACAGTTTTAAGACATTTGGAAATTTGTCTTCATATTTATTAGCTATTAGTAGTATAGATTACAATTTAGTATTTAATTTGCTCTGTTCATTAACTCTCAACGTTTGTTTTTTAAACAGTCTTTATTCTACTACTTCATGCTGTTGGTTAAATTCCTGTTTTCTTTTAAATGCAAAGGAAAAAGGTCATCTTTGTTGGAAACCCTCTTGGCTGCTTTTTTCCATTCCCTGTGAGTTACAACTGACCTTGTTCTCAGTCCTACAGAAGCTAAATAGACAACTGAGTAAAACTTGTGTTGACTGGCTACACAAGATTTGCTCAGTTATCTTTAGGATAGATGTGAACACCCTGCATGTGTTTAGAAAGTTTGAACATGGCATCAAGAGTCTCATCAGAAAACACATTCAGGTTTTATATCCCAATTAGAAACAAAAATCAGTTAGATTTTAATTCTGATAAAAGCTTTAAACCCAGCATGTAGGTAGATAAAAGGGCATACCCTTTTATCTCTTACTGTCATAGAAAACTTTTATCTTGAATTCTGATTTGGTTTTTTTCACTTGGGGAATTGTGCATAGAAAAATTAGTAGCAACAAAGCACCAGTAGGAACAACAAACGGTGCTGTGACAGGCCTGCAGCTACAGTAATGGTTATCCTAAGACCTTATGGACACTTGAAGGACTTCTTAAGCAGTACTCTGAAAGTTTACCCTTGTTTTGCTTTTAGTAAGAACTCTGAGTAGATCCTTGCTTTCCAACAGAAAGAAGAGGAAATGTTTGCTCCTTGGCTAGTGCTGTTCTGGGGGTCTGTCTGTGAAGGGTTCAGTTAATGGCCAGACTAAAATTTGGACAGAGTATCTCAAAACTCTTGATTCTTTGACCAAAAGGCCTGTGAAGTGAATCAGATCACTGTTAATTTCTCAAAAGGTCTCTTGACAGTCAACATTTGCAAAGGACAATGCTCTTGAAAGCAGAAAGGCATGTACTGCTTGCAGACCAGCAAAGGAATTTACAATAGTTCTTTTTACAAAGTAGATGTAAAATCTGATCTCTCTCAATAAAGAATTAAAAGTGTACAGTAGTAAGTTTGTTTTCAGGGTAACTCTGTCAGTTGTCAGTGAGTGATTGTGGGCCCTGGAGTGGCAGTATCAGTATGTGCATACAGACAGTAGATACTCAACAGTAGTACAAACAAAGTTGACCCTGTCACTGACAAGTAATTGAGTGTGTGATGATCTGGTATTGGTTTTGTTTAAGAATGACACTTCCTGGCTCTGCTGGAATCGCTGTAAAAGTCTGAGATATCTGTGATATTCTAAATAACTGGCGTATGTTTCTCTGTTTCAGTGATGAGATGGATCTTTCTAGTTTTTACCATTTATTTTTCTAAGCTGGTGATGTGAACCACCAGATAAAACAAATGCCAGCACAATTTATAAGCAAGTGTTGTGTACATGTTGGGTCTTTTTAGAAAGTGATTTTGATCCTCAAGGAATCTAAAATATTCCTACCCGTACAAGATAATAAAGAACAGAACTTTCAGTTCGCTGATGTGAGTAATCTGCTAATATTACCAGCCAGCAGAAAACTCTTCCCTTGCTCCTTGAAATAACAGCTTGTGATGTGTTTTTTTAGGCCTCTCCTTGGAAGAATAAAACTCAAAAAATGCAAAAAAGTGTTTGATGTCATGACATAATTCTATTAATCCATGTTATCACCACTGATCTTTCAGGAATAAACCAGTTTTTCATATATTCTTGCTCACCTTTTTGATGTCATGTCTTTTAATGCAGCCAAATTAGTATTTGCTCATGAGAACAGCCCTCTGAAACTCTTCTACATGCTCAAATTGCGTTGACACAGAACAGTTAGTTTGTAGAGCTGCTTGGTGAGTGCTGGCAACAGTCCTTTTCAAATACCATCTTTAGCAGATCCAGGGCCATGTGTGTGGAGATTGGCAGCTCCTGTGAGCAGTTCTTCCCGAAGGAGTTGGCACTCACAGAAAGCCTGTTCAACTTGATCGCAAAAAGTCTGTAAAGAGCCAAATGCCAAGACGCTGGTGTTTGCCTCCCTGTATTACTGTGCAAACTGTGACTGAGTGTGAGGTGTGGACTGCTTACGCAGACAAACCTGCAGTGTTGCATTGTCATCCTATCTGATGCCATAATGACTTTGTGAAACCTATATGCAACATAAAATGCAGCCATAAAAGATTAGCTGTATGCAAGTAGCTCAAGTCCATAAGAAGCATAAAAGCCTCTTGAACTACTAAAATGCATACACATAAGACCAGGATTTGAAAAATTTGTATTCAAAATTAATGTCCATAGGAAGCAACATTGATAAGCATTATATTTAGAATATTTACTCTTTACTAATATAGAAGTTATTACAAATGGTAGACCCTGATAGGCAAATTTGACCTGCCTCAGAACTCCTGGAGTGCTGTTTGGTGATGATAACCACTATTTCAAGATACCTGTGAACCTTAGATTAGTCGGGATGTGCAGGTTTATATTTGTACTGTCTTCTGTGTTTTAATATCAAGCCAATATTCTGTGGGGCAGCAAGTATGAATCCTTAGGAGCACACACATTTGAGATGACCTTTGTCCTTTACCCACTTCTACATCCCAGACTGAAAGATCCTGGAAGTTCTGTATGAAAGCAGTGTTGCTACCTACTAGATCTGCAAGGGCTGTGTTTTAGTAGTGTGTTAAACATCATCAGCAGGACATAAATATGCCCATAACTGCCTTCAGTGTGTGTTCTAGTTTAGCTCCTGAAGGTCTTTGTTTCTGTTTGAAAGCACAGTTAAGTTTTCATACACTTCTGGTCAGCAAGATAAGAGAGCTGGCTGGAGAGCCCAGGGTTTGGAACCTTGTGAAGTCACAAGGTCATTTGAGGAGAGAAATCAGTTTTGTTACTTAACTGCCCAAGACTGCTGGAATTCTCAACTTGACTGGGAAAACAAGCCACAAATGTGGAGAGTGATTATAGCCCACACATTTCTTTGTGATTCATGCCTTAAGTGTATGTTACAGCCAGTATGAGTGCAGTGAGCAGAAAAACTGTTCACAGCTGTTGATGAGTGTGATCTTAGTGGAAGGTAGAGGCAAGACACAAGTCACTAAAAATGCCCTAATACTCATTCAGTATTTGGTGTTGCAAGCTTGCATCGGGACAGCGGGATACCGGAGCGTGTGAAGCAGCGGAAGCACATTGCTGAATTTGTGTGCCCAGCCTAATAAAGCTGGTGCAGCAGAAATGAGCTACTATGGTGTGTGCCGTGAAACACTGTTTTACAAAGCGGATGTTCTTCATCTTCTAAGAACAACAAACAAATGTCCTTAGAAGCTGAGATTGTTAAGAAAAGGACTGCGTTATTTAGGGCTGAACAGGGATTACTCACTGCATCATTACTTGAGCCCTGTGCTCTACGTGCATGTGCTGCTGTGTTTGTGTGTACACATCAGTGGTTTCCAGTTCTAATTGTCTGTCCTGAGCTACTGGTCACAATTGTGTTGATTCAGGATATTACCTGCCTTTTGCTTCCTCCGTGCACATCCCTTGCATCCTCCTTTCTGTCAACCTTAAGGAATTGTCTGTTTCTCCTGGGCTTTGCTGGGAGAGCACCCAGTCACTAGTTTGTTTCTGGGGGTTTAGGAAGCACTTGGGGAACACAGTATGTGGAGTACCCTTGCCACTGATGGTCTCAAACAGTAAATGTGGTTGGAAAGAAAAGCTACACTGAGCACAACTGGAGAGTGTCTTGTCAGTCTTCTGTCCAGGTGCCATCTTACAGCTTTCTTGCTGCATTTCTTTAGCTCTGTATCTTTCAAAGAGGGAATCTCATGGCTGTTTTGTAATAGTGCCTCCTGGCATACCATCCTGCTGAAATCTGGGGGTTTTTTTAATAATTTATTTCTGAATCTCCTCAGGAAGAATAGCCTAACAGCTTGAGAAATGCGTATGCTGAGATTTCCTAGCTGAGTCCTACTGATCCAGTTTGTTGGCAGCTGCAGCTGAAATGGTTGCTGTCCTGTGCAGGAGAGCGACTGGGTTAAAGCAATATGTGAGTGCAGAGAATGAGTTAGAACATAACCTGAGATCGCCTTTCTTCACTCTGTGGCCAGCTAGGCTGTGCACTGACGGCTTCACGAATCATACGTGTAATACCAGCGGTACTGGTCATTCCCAGACGGCACTCTGCCTTCTGAACACTCTTCTGATCTTTCAGACTGACACTGGGTTTCCACGTGCCAGAGGGTGAATAACAGGGTACAGATTAAAACCCTGTGATAAAGCAGAGCTCATGTAGTGCCATTTCCCTCAATACCATGTTTTCCGTGGTGTCAAGACTGCAGATAAAGGCTGTAAATTGCATTTCTTTCTCTGGTGCAGTCTGTAATCAGGAGAGGGGCTGAAATGTCAGATGAACTGTAAGCAATGCTGTGAGTGAAACCTAAAGATGCTGGGTCTTTCCTCACCTTTGTTTTTTTAAGCTTGACTGCGCACCGAAGAAAAGCCCAGGATGTCTAATTTTGTTACAACTTTGTCTTTTCTTTCCTTATACGAAAAATAATTTTATATCTGTTTTGAAAACAGCCTTCTGGTATTCAGAAACCTGTAACAGATACAGAGGACATCAGCTCCAAGCAGGTCATAATATCTCTAACTTATTCTGAATTTAATCTCTCTGAGAATCATGTGATTATTGTTATTTTAAATTTCTGATACTGTATCTCTGCTAAAGTCAAGATTGAAACACACCTCCAAAAAATAGGTCATCCCTTGCAGAAAAGTTAAATAAACTCATTATATATGCATGAGCAATTTCTGTAGAATATAAGCTCTACAAAAGACGGTGTTTTTCTCGTGTTTAGGAAACATTTCTGTCTGAATTAGCAACTGTCAAAGTGGCATGGTTGAAAAGATTTTCTGTTGTAGAGAAATGAAACTTCAGCTCTTCAAACAACTGAGCTTATCTAGGGAAGTTGAGACATAGCTGTCTTAGAGCTCTCTAAACCCAGCAAGGTACCGACAGCGCTTCTTTGCAGTGACTTATGATATTGACCTGTCCTAAAGAGTGCCAGGCTCAGTCTCTCCCTTCAGAAGTGTGAGAACTTTGCTTATCTTGAAGAGTAAAGAACTGGGAGATAAACAGAGATAGAGAAAATGACAAAACCCAAAATACTGTGCTGTTTTCCAGAAAATGTTCAGATGTCAGTTTCCTGTGATGGTATTGTTCTACTTTCAGAGCCTGATTTTGGCCATCATTATGTACATTTTTCACACATTTATTACAACTTCTGTGGAGTCCTTCCCTTACACAGAGCACCTTCCTCTTGGCATCCTTCTTGTGCACACAGACAACTGCACCCTTTTCCAGCACACTGATAAGCATTAATGTTTGGCGCCCATTTCTGGTAGTCAGCAGCCTTCTATCACTGGTAGCAGAGTTGAGCTGCTGGAGGTTTGGAAGAGGCTTCTGAGGGGGCCAAATTCCTGTTGTAAAGTGAAGCTGGAAACTGCAGACTGAGATCCTCTCTCCAGCTTTGCTGTCCCACCATGAAGAAAGAAGCCTGGTCTTAGAAATTTTCCAGGTTTGGACTGAGCTGATCTTTGATCTTGAAGTTTTTAGCTGGTGAGAAAATGGGGGAATTAGATTGAGGGAAAGAAAGTATTTCTTTGGCATAACTACTGCTCTCAGCTTTCATCTTCTAAACTTTAATACGTTTAATCACAGCCAGTAGAATCCTGGAGAAATCAAGGTATGTAGAAGCATTGGCACAAGTTCATCAGTTACAGATAAAAACATCTAGAATATGCATTCCCTTCTGTGCTGTGTCTGTAGAAGTATTTTACTGAAACAACCCACTGCCAGCAAAACACCAAGCGGGGGTCTTAGTTCCAAAATGAGAATAGAAAAGTTCTAATAAAGCTGGTGATTTATCAAAGTTATCTCTTTAAATTTGAATCTTGAGACAAAGCATTCACGGGTAACCTGTGATTCTTGACTGATAGGGAACTGAACTGTCGCTCTTTTGGAAATGCTTTTTAAGTCTGAGATCTTTTATTGTGTGAAACTTGAGACTGTCCAGGAAATTCTGCATTGGACAGTGTATGGAGGAAGCACCAAAGTCTTCCGAGTAGTTCAGCAGGCAATGTCAGCTTCTATATGCTGCTTCTCCAGTACTGTGAGGTGGTGAATTATGCACATATGGACCTAACTTCTGGTTGCAGTACTGTTTTTCTGTGCTCAGCATGTTTGGATTCCTGCTTACAAAGAAATACTTCAGTTGTGCTGGGGTGTTACTGTGGAAGAATGGGCTTACTTGGAACAATCATTCACTTGTGAATATACAGTCAGTGAAGATGTTGGGCAGCACTGCTGATCAATAGAAGCAGGCGTTTGTTAAACACTTGAGTTTTTTCTTCTCCTGCTTGTTTCCTTGAATCTGTCTACTAGTGTTGGCCCTGGTAGCATTTGCCTTCTGAATTACCAGCCTTCCTGTTGGTGAGCAGGGTGCAAATTGTAGTGCAGTGAGACTCCACTTAGCCAGCATGGCCTCAGCTTCATCAGTTATCTGCACTTCTCCCATCCCTCTTCCTCTTCGCAACAGTTTGAATGTTATCTGTCTTGAATGTGTAAGAACTGGTAATTTCATGCCAAGCAGATTGTAGGTGCATTGCTGCAGTGGATGACTCTGGAACTTCTTTTTTATCAAAGTCTTGCAATGTCAGTTGAGTAATATCAAAAACTTACCTGCTTCAGAGCTTTTGTGAAAGCGGACTCATGTCATGAACCTGGCTTTACAAATAGAAAGTGTTTATTCTTGGGTGCTTTTATGATGAAAGTAATAAAATTAACACTACAGATGATGCAGTCTGTGCCTGCAGTTGGAGCAAAACAGGAATAGTCATGGAAGCTCTTTAATTCTTCCAGGTCTGTTAATCTGGCATCTTTCTGAAGCATTTGTTTGACATACTCCCTGACAAATAATTTGACTCAAAAGCATTTTAGTCTGTTAGGATAGTTTATTAGATTTCAGAAATGTGTATGCTGTTGTTTGTGTTTTGATTTCTGTACATCTTTGTTCTTAAATGTACATGATTCCTCCTCTGGGAACAAGTAACATGTTCAAGGAGTCATGATGCTGCACCTCAGGCTCTGAAAATCAAATGGAAAAGAGTAATTTTCATATGTTACAGATGAACTTCCTATTTAAGTCTAGTGGTTTGGGGGTTTTTTGTCAGGATGATAGTTCTTCCTTACTGCTACTGTGAAATAATTTCATTGCTGTTAGAGAATGATTCATTAGCATGTGGTTTACATTTTCAGGAAGCCAGTCTTGTAGAGACCACATTCCTGGTGCTTGTTTGTTTTAAGCCATGAAATGCAGATGTCTTCCTTGTACAATCCAGTCAGAGGTGTCTGTCTGGATCTATTAGGCTGAGGGCTTAAGATAACAAGCCATCCAAGGCTGACTGTGGCACTTCATCCACATAGGCTGGAGCAGACTGTATGTGTTGGCAACAGCAGCCCTGGGTGCCACGCTCCATCTGATCCTAGGCTTCTCTGCTGGGAGGGAGAGCAGCACTGCCTGGGCAGCCTTTGTTTTCTGAGCATCACCTCACTGCTAAAGGTGACATCCCAGATCCTACATAGCGTGAGCTAATGCTTCAATTATTTTAGAAAAAGGATTGTTTGAACACTGACATTTTCTCTGTTATCACTGTGATTTCTTAGCAGCCAGCAAAGTGGGCAAATGAGAATGTGCATGGGAGCAAATTAAAACCCCCAGCTGCATTGTGCTATGCTGTTTCAGCTCGCTGAACCAACCATCCAGCACTAACAAATGCCAGTGCAGAACTGGGGCAGTATCCTGTGGCAGGAATAGGTCAGCTGTGTTGTGAAACTGCACCTCTTCAGTGGGATGGATTTAGAAGAGTAATGAATGTGTTGCCCTTGGGTGTGCAGAGCCTGTCTATTTTGTAGAAGCAATAGCTGTTACTTTTATCTTTTTCCTTCCAAGGTTGTGTTTGGTTTGATGTGTATTTGTGTTACCAATACACTGGATCCCGTGTGTCACCTGTAGCAGGCTTCAAGAAGACTTAAAGCTTTTCAGCTGATTATTTGGGCCAAGAGCTTCTCTAGGAAAAATAAAAGGAGCTGTTCCTGCAGCTAGGTGGGGAAGAGTTCTGTGTTGTATGTATAGAGAGATGTGCCGTAGTGATAATTTGTCTTGGAGTGTTGGAGGCCATAGTGTTTGAAAGTGAAATGTGGCTTGTCCAGATGCTTCCTAGCACAAAGGAGTGAGGAGTAAAAGAGCCTTCTGGATTCCCCTGGAAGATGTGTTTTGTTTGCAGGAGACCTGCTTTGTTTGAATCTCACTGGCCTGATAAAGTTATGAAGTGGTCAAGAGGCAAGCTGAGTGTGCAGCAGCTCAGCAGATGCTGGTGGTTTTGCCTTTTTATGCTAGCAGATCAGTCTATGTTCTTCTGAAGTAAATACATATAAGCAGAGGAGGACTCATTTGCTTGTGTGCTTATACTATGACTTTAAATGTCGTGTTGGAGTACTTTGCACATTTAGTGAGAACCCCGATCCCAGTCTAGTGTGGGCCTCTCAAATGGCAACCCTAGTCAGTACTGGATGTTGGGATTCCATGAGCAGTTAAACTAATCCAGTGTATTCTTGATTCATTACAACCTATATACTGCAGATGCACTGGCTGTGAACATTATGTCCCTAGTAGTTAAATGAGAACTGTCACTGGAATATTGGACTGAATTTGTACAACTTATTAATTTTATAAGGTCATAGTCCTAAGCAGAGGTGTGGCCTCAAAATATGCCTAACATAACTTTTTTTTTTTTCCTTTTATTTTTCACCTAGGTATCACATGCTGTTGCAAAGCTAGTATTAGTTAGTTTCCACTGGCAAATCTCAGAGATTTTGGAAAGGTAAGTGTCAACAGTCTTACCTCTTCTGTGCTCAGTGCTTTTCCCCCCTCCATTGCAGGAATGTTCAGGGTGGTCCATAGCTGTCTTTCTGACAAGCATCTTTGAACCTAAAAGCAGACCACACAGTCCTTTCCAGGGAACAGAGGAAAGAAACTGTTTTGTGGAGGCTGCATTGCTTGTAAGACATTTGTAAACAGGGAGAGGATAGTGGTGACAAATGTTTTTCAGTGTAAGGAGTTATGATCATGCTGGGAACCCTGCAGATGCATTTAGCTTCAACTTTTGAGATAACAGATATGCTCCTTGTGAACATAAGGGTTGTTTTTTTTCCAAGCTGACTGAGCATTTGGAGAGCACAAAGAAGATGGTGCAAGAGAAGTGAGAAGTGCAACTCCCTTGTCCCTTGATCAGTGTCACTGTAACAAAGTCCTCCAACTGATTTCAAAAAAGAGGGTTAAGACTCTGCCCAAACATTTACAGGAAGTGTGTCAGGAGATACTGCTGTCTGGTAACCCCCACTCAAAAATACTGGCTTGGAACTGAGCATTGTCTGAAAATAGCACATCAGTCCAACTCATTCTGCCATACCATTTTTGGCCCTGTAGCCAGCAACTTCATCTGGAGATGCATGTCATGTATGGATATTATTGCAGCATCTTTGGTAACTGGCTTGTTGGTTACCCTGTGTCCTGTGAAAGCATTCCTCTGGGGAACATGGAGGGGGGGATTCCTGCATAGCAGCTCAAGGGGATTCTGCGGGTTAGCTAATGCAATTTAAACTGAAGGAAGTTTGCGGAAGGTTTGCTGTGACTTTACAAGCTGTTGTTCAGTTAATCTGGTCCTCAACATTCTGTCTTGGTACAAGTGACAATTATGAAATTAAAGCTTCCTAGTATAATTAAAAAGTGGCAGTGGGGAGGAAGGATTTGTAGTACAGTCACATCATGCTTCTGCAATGGAAATCACGAACAGCAAAACATGTTTCATTCTAAGGCTTCTGATAGACAGCTTCAAATACCTTAGAGTTTGCAATTGTCACAGAGTAGATACTTAACTTGATAATACACTAGGGTCAAAGCAGACCTAACTAGGACAGCTTGATTTTACGAAGTCAGGAACCTCACTGGGTGTATTATTATGGGCAGTGGCTTAGGACTGCTCTAGAAATGGATAGGGAATCTTGGCTTCAAAAATAATCTTTGAAGGAGAGAGAGTTGTAGGAAAATACTCATTAAAGGGAAATTTTAATACTTTACTAGGAGAAGTTTTATTCCTGTTCCTGCCTGTGAAGAAACTCTCATGAAATTTTGTTGATCAGAGTTAGTTCGCTATGTGAGGGGTCCTCACACAGGACACATTTTCACTTTCTTGTTGAAACCTACCCTACCATTTGCACAGAGTCTATTATTTATTCAAATGAGAAGGAACAGTTCAACAAAGCAAAATGTTTTCAGAAACTGACTTGGTCATTCTTTAATTGCATTTTCAGGCACAAGTCAAATGCTGCCCAATTGCTAGTGGAAGCACGAGTTCAGCCCACCTCATCCAAACATGTAAGTATGCTAACTATTTTGGTCTGTCCCCTTGGCAGACACCTCTGACCCACCTCATGGGGGATTGCATTACCAATGGCCTAGTCTGTCCCACAGTAACCCTTTGCAAGCTCAGGTCCAACACCCTACCTCAATACTGTGTTTACTTTCTAAACAAGAACTCATTCAAGAGGTAACTAACATTTAAGTAGCAGCTTTGCTATAGTCTTGCAGGTAGTGTTCAAGAATTCCATGACTCAGGAAGATTAAGCTCATTTTTTTGGTGTGAGCGATGTACACAATGGAAGGAGCATGGGCTTGGCTGCCTCTTTCAATCTGTGCTCTCTGTAACAAAGACTCTCAAGGGAAACTTTGACTATACAGACTGAACAGAGCTTGTTTGTGGCTGGAATCCAGATTTCATTTTATTTTTTTTCCTGAGATGACTGTTTGCTGCACTGCTCTGCTCAGAGATGCTTAAGCCAAATCTCCCAGTGGTGTTGCTGCTGAACCATTCAGTAGAGAAATTGGAGTTTGTGTTTTGCAGCCAGAGCCATGAAGGTCTATAGATACCCTCCCCCCAGCAACTTGAAACAGAATTTTCCTGTTGCATGTTTACAGGTTTCATTCACAGTGGATGTCTTAGTACAATCCATAGTTGCCCCAGGAAGACAGATTTTGAGTGATAAAATAGTACATCTCAGAAATGCTTTTTGGGTCGGAAGAGATGGGAGTTTTTGAAAGCCTTATTTGGCATCTGAACTGACTTGCAGATAACAGACAGTAAAAATGCTGACACAGTCTGACAGGAGTAAGCTTGACAGACTCAAAATAAATTATCTACCTGGAGTCTAGAAAAAAAATCTTTGTTATTTGACATATGTGCAAATTTATGCATGTATTTTGAGATGCATCTGAAACTTGTACCAGCGTTCACTTAAGTACTCTCCACTGCAAAGTTAATTTCATTTTGAGATGATACTACAGCTAAAAAGTTAAAGTGCTAATGAACTCAGTTCACTAGGCAATTCCTTACAGTCTTTTGGCATGTGAAAGAGTAAGTTGCTGTGTCAGCCTCTAATGCCGAACAGTGCTGTTTTTCGGACAGATGCTCATACAGAGTGTCTGTAGAGCAGCGATGACAACTCTGTGGGGAGAAGCTATTAGTGGTGAGCTCAGGGTTGCAGCTTGCAAAGGTGTGAGTGTGCTCTTCAAGTTGAGCAGTTGATCTGGGCAATCAGTGCAGCTCCAGGCATGGTGAGTCTTGCTCTGGACCTCAAGTGAGGCCACTCAGAACAAAGTAGCATTATTTCCTTTTTTGTATGGTCATGCTGTAAAAGAAGATCCCTTGGTCATAGCTGTGTATTATGCTGCTGCTCCTCTGCTCTCTGGTGTGTAGAAATTGGAGGCTGTCTTATATAGCTCTCTCAAAGAGCAGCTTGCTTTCAATTATGCTGTGCTAGACCTAGTTCTTCATGTCTTGGATGAGCCAAATTGTGTTGAAGGCTAGATGTTTTATCTAGAGATTGTCTTACTCTGCGCTACCCAAGGGGAAATCCAGACTGCTTCCCGGTGGTTTGGTGAAGCAGTAGCTGAATTATGCCTGACTTGAAGGAAAGCCTTGAATCCTTTTGTGCTGAAGGGATGATGCCTGCTTTACCAAACGTAGCACAGACAGAAGATAAGAGATGTGAAACAGTAGTCTGTGAACTGCCTTTCTTTTCTGTATAAACACTCTACATACTGCACCTCCAGTTGCCTCCCCTCTTACCCAGTCATGATCCAGTAAAAAGGCACTGCTAAGCCAACTACAGCTGTGCTTCAGGATCCATGGGTCAGCTAATGAAGTGTATTAGTAAATTCAGGGAAGGACTAGCACAGTGATTTATTTCCTCATTTTTCAAGCAAAACAAGAGTAAGAACCAGAAAAGTAAAGGTGGGTTCTGAGTAGCACTGATAGAGGCAGGGGGTGTTCAGTGACTGCCAATCTGTTGTGCTCTGGGAGATTAAAGAGGTTCTAGAGCAGAGCTGACTGCTGGGGCTGTGCAGTGCCACATAACACCAGCTGCTTATGAACCTGTTCTGGGCTGCAGCTCACCTTAGACCATTGTCACAACAAGGGGGATACAGATGCCGGTGGATGAGATGAGAATACACTTGGAGAGCAGGGGTGCTTTAATGCTGATTTGTCTCTCTCCCAGGCAATGGTACATTCCTCCCATCACTGCGCAGTGTGCATGCAGTTTGTCCGGAAGGAGAACTTGCTCTCTCTGGCTTGTCAGCACCAATTTTGTCGCAGCTGTTGGGAGCAGCATTGCACAGTGCTTGTCAAGGATGGTGTCGGAGTCGGTGAGTTCAAGGCAGATACAATTCTTGTTCTGTGTTTGCTATGTTGGCCATTTTGATGATGACTGGCCAAATCAGTCTAAAACTGTAATGAGAAAATAGATCATGGAATGGTTATTCATGACAAACATAATTTGAACTAGCGGTCTTACCAGAGTCAGTGCTGACGTATCACCAGGACAGTGCAACTCCAGCCTAACATAATATGCTAATCCATACATT
Source organism: Rhinopomastus cyanomelas (assembly GCA_013400115.1). Lineage (NCBI taxonomy): Eukaryota > Metazoa > Chordata > Aves > Bucerotiformes > Rhinopomastidae > Rhinopomastus > Rhinopomastus cyanomelas. The sequence continues at coordinate 59,059 of VXBP01007182.1, read as the reverse complement.
CATTTGCTGCTTTTCTCTCCTTGTGATCGCAGGAGCATGACTGTAACAAGTTGGAAGCTGCAGATCTGCTGCATTTTGAGTTTGCATCTCTCATGATGTATTGTGGCACTGCCCCTGGAGTGCTTGTGGATGTAAATATCCTTTTGTGCTGAGGAGAAGCCAGTAGTTGCCAGAGTTGCTCTGGTCTTTTTCTATGCTGTCTTTCACGCTGTCACAGCAGTAACATGAAATCTTCTCCTTTAAGTATCTGACCTTGCATGTGCCCTGTTATCTTTCAGCGAAGACAGTTGGGCTTGAGCTCTTCAGCAGCCCTGATAGATTTGTTTCACAGTTGTGTCCCTCTTACCACAACAGCAGATGGTACCCAGGAAACTGTGGAGAATGCTCTCTGTGCAGGCACTCCGTACTATAAATTACATTGTGCTAGAGCATTGCTTTCTCTTCTCAGGGGTCTCCTGCATGGCTCAGGACTGCCTACTTCGGACACCAGAAGACTTTGTGTTTCCGTTGCTGCCTAGTGAAGAGCTGAAAGATAAATACAGGCGCTACCTCTTCAGGGATTATGTTGAGGTATTGTTTTTTCCAATTTAAATACGCTGTGTCAATTCACTAGTGACTTGCAGAAATGTTGTTTGAAGTGTCTTGCATCTTTGATCAGAACTGCAGTAACTGCATCAAAATCATGTGTGATAAACATGATGTGGCTGCTCCTGTAGGACAGCGTCACGGACAAAATGCTCTGTCAGGTTGCCAAAGTAATTTCTGCTGTAAGGTCATCCAGTAAGATCTCGGCTGATGCTTGGCAATTCTCAGAATGTTGCAGCTGAGAATTTCAAACCTCAGTCTGATTTTTAAAGTCCTTTTTGCTCTTGCATAGTGCACATTGTAGGTCCTGAAAAATAAGTCATTCATCTTAATGTGGCTGAACTGAATTGGTTTGCTCTGTAACATTTTATGTCAGTTTTGTTTGTAAATTAAAGCACCAATTGTTAAAGTTAAATGCGCAGGAGTAACTGGTAACTCAGAACAAACTGGGAACACTCAAGAAGCAGTGAAACAATGCGAAGAGTGGTGTCATCCCTTCTCAATAAGGGACTCTTTGAGAGGGAACTGCCACTACAGGAGAGCAGCTGAGTCATTCTGGGTTGTAAAGAAAGAGTGAGCAAAGAGCTCAAATTGAGTGAAATTGTTTGTTCAGTGTCTTGGTGAGGTCTTATAGTTCTGTTGCTGTGCTTAATTGGTCTGTAACCCTCCATTTGAATTCCCTGTTCTAGTGAAGCTGTAACTAAATAGTATTCACTTTCCTAATGTGAAAGGTTTATCTGCTGTTAGCCAAGTCCTGGTGATGCTCTTCATTCTTTTTCAACAAGAAAAAGACCCATCTGGATGCAGTTTTGTGTAATTTGGTTTAGGTTTTTTAGCTGGTTATGCTTTTCAGTAGTTTGTATGCTTCTTGAGCAGGAGAGTTGTGCCCAATGACCTTTGAAGGCTCCTTCCAACCCTAATAAATTGTGTAAACTGTGTGTAAGAAATAACTGACATACATGTTTTTGAGGATGGGAATGGTTAAACTTAACTAGATAATTCTGTTCTGCACCCACAACTGATCTTCCTCCTTGGTATGTTCACAGAGCCATTACCAGCTGCAGCTGTGTCCTGGTGCAGATTGCCCCATGGTCATACAGGTACAAGAGCCAAAAGCCCGGCGAGTGCAGTGCAATCGTTGCAATGAGGTCTTCTGGTAAGCAACACAGAGGTTTAAAGATCACAGAGAAAGTGTACGCTGTTCTCTGAGCTACTCCATTTGCTTGCCCACAGGTTCAGTGTGTAGAAGCATCTCAAGTACTTTGCTAGAGTTGTTTGTAATTTGAGTTAGCTTGAGTAATTGGACACCAGGGGCCTGACTTCTGCAGGTGGTCAGCCACCCCCTTGCTCCCTAAACTCCTTGAGTGTTCTGACAGGGAGTGCAGGGCTGGAATGATGAATCAATTCCAAATCTACTATTCTTACATTTTGAGTAAGTTACAAGTTTTGATGCATACATAGTGACTGGTAGACGTTCTAATAATGGATGTGGAGGCCTTGCCATTATCTGCTGGTATTGTTTACTATGAGCATTTGACTTCCAGACTGTCTGGGTCATGTTAGAGCAGACATAGGCAAACTTTAGGGAGTGATGTGTCAACCCTTAGACACATGATGTGTCTGAGAAGGCCTCAGCTCACTCTTTTAGACTACATCTTCTGCACGAGAGGATGGAGCTTCATTAGAGTCCAGCCTTGGTCTTTGCACTCCAGTAGTACGCAAGTACTTTTGTCCCTTGCCCTCACTTGCCCTCCCACATTTTGGTGTTCAGGAAAACCTCAGTTCTTGAGTGACTTCCTTGGAAATTGATACATTCTTTTTGATTGGTTTTTTCCTCCAATTAAGCTTTAAATGTCGGCAGATGTACCATGCACCCACAGACTGTGCTACCATTCGGAAATGGCTCACCAAGTGTGCAGATGACTCTGAAACGGCCAACTACATCAGCGCTCACACTAAAGATGTAAGGACAAGCACTTGCATGTTTTTTCTTTTCCTCCAGCCCTGCCTGGGAAGCAAGATATGATTCTAGACAGACCTAGCATTGTGTGCTGCTTTTTCACAGACTGCAAATGCTCCCAGCTCCAGATGGAGTGTACTATAACACAATTGAGTGCCTTGGGAATGCTTTGTGTGGGAAGTTCAGCTGCCCTCCTGCAGTAGAGACCAGACGGTCTGTGTTCCAGAGCTGGTGGTCTGTGTTCCAGACCTCATACCAGTGTCTTTGGCAGCCAGGTGTGCTGTTCTTCCACAGGCAAATTAGTTGTGGCTATATATTTAGAATGGAAAGAGAGTGTAGTAACTGAGGTGTCAGTTCCAGATAAGGTGCTAGTGGTGTTTAAACCTGAACTGTGTGGAATACTGTGAACTTGAAGGTGAGGGAGATGAAGCCTTGATTTGGCAAGTGCAGCAAAATGGGGTAGATTAAGTCTGCAAATTAGACGTTTTAGACTCACGAAAAAGAAACAATATTACTTACTGTGCATGCTAGTCCACCTGTAGAGTAGTCTTGAAAGGACAGATACACTGCCTTTATCCTCTAAATTAGCTGTCTGCAGATTAGACATTTTAGCATCTTTTGGGGATTTTGTGGCCTGATTTCAAAACCATTCTTAGCTGGCGTTTGTTCTGGCATAGCCAGTGACAATTGTGACAGTAACTAGAGATCTTGCACACCCTTCTTTCTCCTGAGAATTTATCAGCATGTGATGACATTGTTGCTGTTATGCTCTGTAAGGTTGTTATGTCGAGCATTGTCCTGCCATACGTGTTACCTGCCATTACAATTGATAAAATACAGCAATACTCATTTCCTGCTTTCTATCTCTGTAATGCAAAAAGTGTCACTGACTTGGTGTTCCAGGGCAGCAGTGGAGCTTTCATTGTGGTCAGACAGATTTTCTGCAGCTGTCTAAATTGTCATTGGTCAGTGTCTGATGAAAGCAGAATATAGGCCTGATTATTTTGTAGTCTAAGTAGCTGTGGAAGCTCCTTTCTTATGTGAACTAATTATGCTTCTGTACCTGAGCAAATGGTAACTCATTTGAGTTACCTTCACTTTTACAGGACTAGCAATGGCAAATTTGTTTTATTGAGCAAGCAGCTCAGTGCTGCAGTGCAACTTTCCTGATACTGCCTTTCTACCTCCTTAAATTGAGCTGTCGAACTGGTGGGAGGCAGGGTGTGTACATGTCAATATTCTCATATACATGCATGGTATTATTAAAACACAAGGGGGGAATAAACACACAAGTGGTGTCTTTCTTCAGAAGGCAGCTAGAGACAGAGTTAGATCTAATAAATGCTTCTGTTTCCCCAGTGTCCCAAGTGCAATATCTGTATTGAAAAGAATGGAGGCTGCAATCACATGGTGAGTAATTCTCTGAACACATCAGACCTTCCTTGTTCTAAGCAGAATTTTTTTACCCTGCTTTTCACTAACCAGTGCCTCCTGTGTCTTCTTTTTCAGCAATGCTCCAAATGCAAGCATGGTAAGTAGGATTTGGAAGCAGTTTGCTCTGCGTTGTTTGTTAGTGATGATGTTCTCTTCTCTATTTTGTGATATGAAGACAAATATGAACATTGACTGGAATATTTTCCCCCCTAGTAAAAGGTGAACAGGATATTAATTGCAAACTTGCGTGATAGCTTTATTTATTTTTAGTTTTCACTGGCTGTGATCTCAGCTGGATTCTGATTCAGTGGTGGATTGGCTCGCTCTCTCTGACTTGTCTGTTGTATAGAGAAGTCTCCCTCTCTGACATAATACTATCAGTGGAATCCATCTCAGAGAAGTATTAAATGCTTTCCATGTATTTCCATGACAAATTGTCATCAGCTGATGAAAATACTGACAGAACTGAGCTTAGTTCCTTCTGCTTAGGGATGGAAATAACGAGCTTCAACCCAGACAAAACTGCAGGAGCTGTGAATTGTTCTGCCTAACATAATCTGTTGGACTACTCAGTCCACCCCTGCTCAGTTAGCAGCCTGAAGGTCTTTGGCCCATTGTGTAATTCTACAAAAAGACATCCTGTTCTTGCTCGTAGCTTTTCAAGCTGTTGCCTTGGAGTGAGATAGTTTGTATTCAGCCCTTTAAGTGTGTCACCAGGAAATACCATATCTGAACCTTATTTGGAAGATGATTAAAAATTACTGTCCTCTCTCGTTTCCTCTGCTTTGGGATCCTCTGCAGCACTGGACATGCTTTGATGGAGTTCTGTGACAAGGTTAAGCAGACAAACGCCAAGGTACCATTGTGACTAGCACTCAGGACAGCTGATGGACTCTGAATTTCAGTCCCTTACGAGTAACACAGGAGTGACTTCTATTTAACAACTTATGCTCCATCTTTTTTCTTTCCCATTAGAACACTCACAGCTTTACCCTGAAATCAGGAAACTTATCACCTAGGTTTTGCTATTGCTTTCTTTCCTCTACTTTCTTTCCAATTCAGCAGCTCCTAACTGAAAGTGTCTCAAACTACCGGTTAACTGGGTAGTTCCCTCCTCGAGAGAACTGAGGACAGGCTTTCTTTTGCATGAGTTAGTTCACTTTGGGATTTTTAATATTTATTTTCATGTTGTATTCAGCCAGAAGTCTGCATTGGGCAGTACATCAGTGGTGGGGAGTATGCAACTTCAGCCTGCGTCTTATTTAATCTAGAGTGACAGCCTGTGCAGAGCACAAGTACAATTCTGCCTGTTGGACTTGGTGTACAGGATGCAGCACTTCAGAATTTACTTTCCATAGTTGCACAGGAGGCTGCACAATGAAAATCTTCAAGACAAGCTGTTTTTTTGGTCTCACTATTGTGTTGTGTTATGCAAGATCATACAAAATGTGTATGTTCCTTGGCTTAGCAGAAATACCTGAAAACAGATGGGCTGTGTCTCCTGAAGCTTTTCTTTCTTGGAAGTTTTTCCTATGCATCACAGTGGGTTTTTCACTGTTTTTTTCAGACTTCTGCTGGATGTGTCTAGGAGACTGGAAGACTCACGGCAGCGAGTACTACGAATGCAGTCGGTACAAAGAGAATCCTGATATTGTAAACCAGAGTCAGCAAGCACAGGCCAGGGAGGCCCTTAAGAAGTACTTGTTCTATTTTGAGAGGGTAGGAGACATCTCCTTGGCCAGAGCTGCTGTAGCCTTTTAATGCTCCCTGCCTGGTGCAAAGGTCATTGCCAGCAATCTCCATGCAAAAAACTGCCCCAAGAGTATCTGTGCAGAGGCTCTGTTGTTTTCTACTCCAAATCCTACCCCACAAGTCCTATGCAATCCAGTAATGTCATATCCGAAGCAAATTGTATTTGCTCCTGTATTTCCTTGTGCTAGAGAAAATCAGTATTACCTGTGTGCCACAGTACTGTTATCCTGCAGGCTTAGTGCTGCTGCAGTAGATAAATATTGCTTCAATCCTTTCCTTCCAGGATCAGGAAACTTCATTTCCTTGCAGTATGTCTCTGTAGAGAGAAGACACTGCTGTGTTCAAAGCTCCATTGCCTGGAGCAAAGTTTTCCTAAAAATTGATGTAATCGTGTTTTTTAAATTTGCAGTCAGAGCACCCCTGTCCACACAGCAGGCTTGATGCTCCTGGCCAGACAGTGTCATTCTAGAGCAGCATCTCTAGAGAAGAATGTGGTAGAGGTTAAATGCTGCTGCATTTCAGTTTCCCCATTAAAATTAGTTTATTCTTCCCACCATGAACCAAGTCCTGTGGTAAAATAAATACATTTGTTCCTGGCTCTCCAGACTGACAGGCTTTGGGAAGTGGCCATGTTTACAATGTGCACATGGACACTGGAGTCCTCTGAGCTCATGTGAAATGATATTTTAAACTCTTGACCTTTCTATAGAAGTCCTTTAAGTAGGCAAATCACCATTACTTTCCATCTTGCTAGACACAAGAAGGGGGAGCTGGTTTGCCTCCTGCTCTTTGCTGCTCTCAGCCAGTTGTGTACAGCCTCCACCACTTACTACTGGAGGTGCTGCCTTGCCCTTCTTTCTCACAGCATGACTTGCCTTGCTGGACTCCTGCCCCACTTCAATTTCTGCTTGCTTGAGCTTGTGCTTTTACAGCTGCAGTACTCTGGTCTCATGCCATTTTCCCTTTCCCTGTCTCCCACCCCTTGCAGTGGGAGAATCACAATAAAAGCCTACAGCTGGAGGCACAGACATACCAACGAATCCAGGAGAAAATCCAAGAAAGAGTTATGAACAACTTGGGAACGTGGATAGACTGGCAATACCTACAAAATGCCGCCAAGCTGCTTGCAAAGGTGGGTAGTTGAGTCTTGTTTGCTGTGGAGAAGCGGATACACCCCAGAATGCTAAATTTACACCAAGTGAGGAAGGGAATTCCTGGGCTGTGGGCTGTGGGACAATACATCTGATCTTGGACATGAGCTAGCCAAAAATAATGTGGAAGTGACCTCTGAAGTTGTACGTCACTGCCCAGGTTCTTCCAAGGAAGATATACCAAGTACCACTATGAAGTGTCCAGTTGTTCTTGTCCAGCGGTAGTTTCTTAGCCTGTAGTGCTCACACAAGTATTACCGTGCTGACTTTCAAGTCTGAGACTCTTTTCTGTCTCTTACCTTCACTCCCTAACAGTGTCGTTACACCCTGCAGTACACATATCCGTATGCCTACTACATGGAGTCTGGTCCCAGAAAGAAACTGGTAAGGTGTTTTGCTCTCTTTTTGCTGATAGCTCTTTTGGGGTGTAGCTGGCCACATCCTGTGCTGAATTTCAGAGCTTGTCAAGTGTCTGTAATACTAGTCCTGAGTTTTAGGTAAGGACAGAACAAATAACAGGTGGTTTTGCACCTTTCCTCTTTACTTTAAGCAGCACAGTCCTCTCATACCTTCATTGCACTTTCACTAACAAGCTATTTATCCAGAATGTTCTGAGGTTGGAAGTGTGTTTGTTCCATAGTAAGACTTACCACATGGGAAGAACTGTTGGAGGATAGCTTTTCCAGCCTTGAATCAGGGTGTAGCTTTGCTTTTTATCCCTGCTTTAAGTTCCTTGATGGCTTGCTGTATCACACAGATTGGACATGTCCAAAAGTAGCCCTGACTTTACGGAAGAGGTTGTTTCTTTGGCTCAGTTGTCCAGTAAAACCTGTTATTCAGTCTGTCCCCATCACATCATACATATTCTCTTCTGGATCTGACAGTGCCCCTGAAACAAGTTACTGCTCTCAGCAGTGGTTAACAGTCTCTCTGCCCTGCCTGCAGAGCTACTTACAAGAGCATTTCGTGACCCATTTATGGCAAAATGAGCTGAATTAGGAGATACTTGTCACTTGCAGTGGTTTTAAGCTGACCAGGTTAATTTTGAGTAATGTAGGCTGGGGAGTCCTTACGCAAGAGGCTCTTGGATGGAAGGAGTGATGGTGTCTATCAGAAGGTGAATAAGGAGGAGGCACAAACTTACTCTGCCAGCACAGCTGTCAGCAGTACACATATTTCTGCTCCTCAAGTGTAGAGTGTGGTATGAGACTGCTCCACTAAACCAGTTTCTTGTTGCTGTCTCTAATTTTGCTCTTTGCAGTTTGAATACCAGCAGGCCCAGCTGGAAGCTGAAATTGAAAACCTCTCATGGAAGGTGGAGCGAGCAGACAGCTATGACAGAGGGGTGAGTGCTCTGCTTACTTGATCCTGCTGTCCAGCCTTTGTTTGTTGGGCTTAACACTTCTGCAGTAGCCAAGTCAGGGTTCTGAAAAACTACGTTCAGAAATTTGCCTTATGGGAGAGGAGGGATGGCTGCAGGGAGTCCTGCAAACTGCAATGGGACCAGCAAAGCTCTGGAAGAAGCTGCATGTAGCCCTCTGGTGAACACGAGATTTACAAAGTGTGTAGTGTTTTAAATAGCAGGAGTCAGGTAACTGCAGAGGGAGCCCACGACAAAAGGAAAAGGATCTGTGATTTTGTGTGTCAGAGCACATGTGAAGTGTGAAGGTCAGTGATTCTGAGGCTGGAGCTTAGTCTCTCTCTAAAGAAATTGAGCTCTTCCCTGTTGAATTAATGCTAACAGTTTCTACCTTCTGTTTCAACAGGACTTAGAGAACCAGATGCACATAGCAGAGCAGAGACGGAGGACCCTGCTGAAAGACTTCCATGATACATAAGACAGGAGAGAGTGACAAAGTGCAGGGGTGAGAGCAGCGAGTGAAGTGATGGCAGCATCACCAGGATAAGCAGGCACTGCCTCTGGGAGAACATGGCCAAGGACAAAGCCACCCCTCTCCTTGCAAGTCAGACACATGCAAACACCACATCATAGTCCAGTTTGTTCTCTTACCTTTCTGCTTCTGCCAGGCTAGAGGCCAGAGTTCAGATTGGTGTATTTCCCTCCTGCCCTTGGTGGTTTCAGAAGGGGAGGGAGTTTTTCTCTGAATGGCTGTTAATAGTATTAGATCTTGACAATTTATGTAATTTTCAACGGTTGTACAATTATACAGACAAACCTTAGAATAACACACAAGCCTTTTTAAAAATAAATTAGCAGTGGAGTGTTTTTCCTTAATCTGCTTGTAAATGTAATGGGCTTTTCCCCGTCTCCCTTCCTCTGACCCAAAAATCCTCCTGGGCACAGAAGGAGATTATAAAAAAAATCTCAGATTTCCCAATGCTCCTTTAACCAGGGCATCACAGCATTGGCATTGCACAAGGAGAGTGGCTGGAGTGAAAGTGGCTGCTGCTGTGTCTGACCCGACAGGACCAGTGGCCACAATTTAGTAGATAACATGTGACATATCTTTTCTTGTCAGTCACCTTTGCAAAATCCTGCTACACAAACAAAAGCAAACAGAGGAATTGTAGGGGAGAGACCAGGTTAATACCAGTGGGATATGCCTTGAGTCAGGTCAGAATTCTTAATTTGATAAATTTGAGGTCTTCCATGTAGATTTTTTGCTTTACTTGTTTTTGTGGAGAGGGTGTTGTATTGCCAAAGTGAGTGATGAGGGAATAGTAGCAAACTTGTTAGTAAAGGCTTAGGGCTTGTGCAGAGTGAACCAATCTGTTATAACAGTGCCATGCAGCCTGGTAAAGATTATTTGTGCCTGCTGGCTAATATGGCTGAGAAAATTTGTTCCCATTCGTCAAGGTGAGACTAAACACCGCAACAGTATGAGGAGAAAAGCTTATGTACAACACACTCCCTGGCATGTGTTGGCAGCGTGGACGGGCACTTAAATACAGGTGCACTGCTTGTGCAGAGCCTGCACCAAGCCAGGCAGATAATTAACTAGAAAAATTAATTTATTTGTATATTAGTATTGATACTGGTTGGAACTTATTGGAACATTGATTGTTAGGAGCATGTGGAGCTTTTTATTAACATTCTTTTTTCTAATGTAAAATATACACTAAAATAAAACTATAAAAACCTAGTTCATCTTAGTAGGGGTTAACATGAAGAAGGTTACTTAAATACTGATGCTTGCCTGCGTGCCACAGAGCACAGGGCACAGGCCACATGTTAAGATTTCACAGGCATGTATGTCACCTGCACCTGGAGCATGTTGTTTGCAGTCAGTAAGGTGGAACTGGAGTCTCTGAGGAAATCCTCAACTCTGTGGGAAACCCAATGGCAGTCTCCTCCACACTGTATGTGGAAGTGTTGCCTTTGATGCACCCCTGCATTGTTCTTAAACAGTGTCACTTGATGAACATTAAACGAAGGGAGAAAAGTGCTAAATTCCTGCATGTCAGAATAAGCTAACTGCTGCTGGAGCCTTTTGCACGTACCTGAGACATGATTCAGGTATTTGCAGCATGTGCAGTTGGGCAGATGGATTTTCACAAGGCAGATGCATCAGCTTAAAAGAGAGCTAACGCTGTGACCATGCTTGTGCACAGCAGAAAATTTCAAACTCAGAGGCCTTTTCCTTCCTTCCTCCCTTCCCTGGTGTGGGGTGTATCCTCAGGGAACAGTGAGACCATACTAAGGTCCTGCTGAGGAGCCTGGCAGTGGAGTGGAGGTTACAGCAGAAGTGGCTGAAGGTAGAGCAGAGTTGCAGAGAGGTGGGAGCCTCGGAGCAGGACAGGTGGGTCCATGTTTTCTGAGAGCAGTGCTGTACAAGAGGTCTCCATAACTCCTTGTATTTGTGCTCTGTCTTGTTCTGACTCCCCTCTCAGCTGGAGCCATAAAGATTGTTATCTTTTTGCTCCAGCCACTGTCTCCTGACTTTGTTCCCTCCTCTGCTCCCAGCAGCAGCTGCTCTTTGCACCCTTCTCGTGATATATTCCTTCCTCTCTCCACCCTGAATGATTGTGAGACTAGGCACACTGGACTTAGGGGAAGGGACAGAGTTGGGGAAGGCTTGCTGAGACTCAGCAGTAGGCAGTGCACAGAACCAGTGTTTAAAATGTTCTTTAAAAATGCCATATGCAATGGTCTAATTATGATAAAAGCCGGTGTTCTTGTTGTATAAATATAACTATAGTAACACCTAATCTCTTTGCAGATCAGGTATGTGGAGTTTCCTAAACCCAAAGCACTCTCACTTATGTTACACAACTGTCCAACTTTGAACTAGATGAGAACAAGGTTTTGGCTCTTTCTCTCCCCTCCTCCTCTCCCTCCCTCTCTCTCCCATGCCCCCACAATATGCTTCGTTATGAATCCTTGTTTGTAGCCAAGCTAGACCTTCGAGCTGTGGCCAGACTTTCTGAACAGACTGCTGAGATGCTTGGCCAAGGAACAATAATAAATAGTGCACAGTGCAATACTTATTCAAAAATTCCTTTCGGATTTTCTGAAACCAGAGCTTTGTCAGCAGTTCTGTTTACTTTCAAAGAAAACAAAACACCTTTTCTAAAGGTGGTGAAGATACTGGGAAAACAACAGGACTTGGTTTTGCAGACCAGGAAGGCTGACTTTTGTATGGTTATCACACAGAAAGGCATAGGCTCCAAGACAGAACCTGGAAAGCACAGGGACTGTTGCCTTTTTCTGTGAAGACATTGATGCTGCTTGGTCAGCAGATAGAGGGAAGGAAATAAGGAATCTTGATGCCAAAAGACAATGCCAGGCTTTTCCCCTCCAGTAGGTGCATGGCCCTGTTTGAGTCAGCAAAGTTACATGAATGTAAGTGGATAGAAGGTGGCTTGGGAGCCCTTAATTCTGAGGTACTGGTTTTCCTTAGGTGCGTTACTGCTGCAGAAGTGGAATGTGCGCTCTCTTCTTTTTGTTTTGCACTTGTTTCCTGTTCCTGTGGCAGCCCAGCACCTCTCCGTCTTCACATCTGATACTCTTATTTCAGCTTTGCTTGCATTAGTGCATTGGCTGCCTCATCTCTAACAGTCCTCAGGCTTCCCAGACAGTAACAAAGTTTTCTACTGATGACATAAACTGCATGACTGCTGCTCTGTGCTGCCAGACATGCTGTGCCCGCAGGGTCAGGGGCAGCAGGAGGGTTCTGTACCATAGTCTTGCACTCTAAATTTTAGACTTTTTAAAGCAGGAAAAAAAAAAACCAACTTTATTTTTAAATGAGGCACTTGTTCTGGAAATTCCTTTCCTTGCCCTGGTCTGGTTCGGGTTGTGGGGGTGGTGGTGGGGTAGGGGGGGGCTGTGGTGCATCTGGCCACAGGCAAGGTGGCAGGCACAGAGCCACTGTATCCCGTCCCGTCCCCACTTTCCTTCGCACAGCCCGGCGAGGCCTAGAGGCGGCAGAAACGATTGCCAGAGCTTTGCCCCTCGTTATTTGAAATAAATTGTGACTTTCTAACTTTGGAAGTCTCCTGGCTCTTCTTGCTGGGGGGGAAGCAGAGGACAAAGCCCCAAGCCGCACCAGCGGTTTCCCGCCAGCGCTATGTTCGCGCCCCTGACCACGCCCCTTTCTAGCCACACCCACCCCCCCATGGCCACGCCCTCGGTGGTTGCGGCGTCGTGACGCAGCGTTGCCGAGGTGACGCTCGAGGCCCGGCGGCCCCGGGGGAGCGATGGCGGCGGCGGCGGCGGCGTCGTCGTCGCCGCAGGCAGAGGGTCCCCAGCTGCCCGGCCCTCCCGGGGGCCGCCCGCGTCCCGTCTGCTCGCGGCCCTATTTCCTCGTCCTCATGGTATTTGCCCACCTCTACGTCCTGAACGTTCTGGGGCTGCTGCTCTTCGTACACCTCAGCGCCGGAGAGCCCGGCGGGCCGCCCGCGGCTGCCCCTCCGCCGCCACCCCCGCCGCCGCCGCCCTCCCGCGCCCTCCCGCGCCTTGAGGGCATCAAGGCAAGGCCGCGCCGGGGTGGGGGACGGGAGTGGGGCCATCCCACCGCCGCCGCCGCTGCCGCTCACCGCCGCTCTCCCCGCAGGTGGGTCACACGCAGCGGGTGGAGCTGGTGCCCGGCCGGGCTCACACCGTGCGCACCCTCAGCCTCAAGCCGCTCCTCTTCGGTAAGTATTGGCACCGCCGGCGGGGTCAGCACTGGACCCCGGGCGCCGGGAGCGGGCGGGCGGCTAGAAGCTTCCCACCTCTCCCGGTGCTATCACGGAGCCGGGGCTGTGGGAGAGGTGCCTGCGTCTCCCCATAGAGGGTCTGGTGGTTTCAGTCGCCCGCACTGCCCTGACGGCGGGAGCGATCTGTCCAACACCTGTCTGACACCGCGCTGGCACCCGGCGCTGTCCAACAACCCATTTCCAGTCGGGGAAATTACATCCCGCGTGTTCCCGGGCCCCGCTTGCCCTGCCCTGCCTTGCCCTGCCCTGCGCCGGGGCCGCGTCGAGAAGTGTGATGGAGCGCAAGGCGTTGATCGGGGATTCACAGGATGTGTTGGGTTGGAAGGGACCTGTAAACAATTTAGAAGAATTTGGCAGATTAACCTTTCCAGGTTTTTCAGGTTTCCTTTAAAATACTGTCAGTAGAGAGTAGAATGCTGAAGAGGACCTTGAAGAAGCTGCTCAGTATTAGGAAGGAACAAGATATACCCAAATTTTTGTTAATAAATGATGATAAAGCAATTTAGTGTTGCTTCAGTGCTGAGGACATGAGTAACGGGACTGACAGATTTAATGTCTTCCACTATTTTGCCTCCTGTTCTGGATTTATCTTTATTTCTGGCCACTATGATACCAAACCACACAACATCAAATATTTTATTCTTTACCTCTCTGTGGTTTCTGCTGTTGATTGGCAAAGGTTCGTTAATTGAGCTCTGTGTTCTGAAAGTCCACTGAGAATATACAGATTAATGTTTTGGGGGTAGATGATCACAGAATTACTGGTACTGCAATGTCAGAGGAACCCCATTGTTTCTGAAATTAGAGGATTTTAGATACTTTCTCAATAACATAGAGGAGTTTTTCCTGGTGCTCAATAGATTACTTATGCCAAAGGCCTGGCCATAGATCAGGCAGGTCTCTTATTAAAGTCCTTCTGGAAGAAATATACAGAGTGGTACCTCTGTGGCACCCATGGTTTGCAGATTCTAAGAGGATTTCTATCTGACACTGAAAGACACAGCAACCTGAAACCCGATATATCCACAGTGATCATGAGGCTGATGTCATTACCAGAACCACAGTCTGTGACTGTTGCTCTCGTTTTCACTCAGGGAAACTTCCTTTTCCCCTTTCTCTGATGCCGGCCTGCAAGGAAAGTGCTGAAGTTGATAAATGGCAGCTTGGCCCTGGCAGCAATAATCCCACAACTTCTAACTAGTCTCTCTGTCACCTCTATCAGTTCTTGGGGAAGCTTTTCTCCCCAGGATGGTATCACAGATAGCGACAGACATTCTGCATGCCACACACGGGTCTGTTCTCCTTTGTCCTCAGATAAGGAGTCCCTCATTTAGAAACTGTATGTTGCAAGACAGCTCTTATCTCCCGGATGAACCTGCCAGGAGCCAGCTCTGACTTTAAAAGACTTACAGAGGCTTATCTATCTATGCAAGCAGTACCAATGTAAATCAACTTTTTTTTTTTTTTAAAACCCCAACCCTAATTTATTGCATCTCTGTTGTTTAAATTAGTGGAAGTGGGTATTTAACCTGGTTGTGTTAGACAAACACTGAAGTCGATAGCAAAGAAGGACTCTTGAGTTTCTGGGGGTTTTACTTAACACACACTGCTGTGGCATGCAAGAGCAAATTTAGGGAAATTAGTGGCTCTGCCTTAGGCAGAGAAGGCTGAAAGAGGCAGAGTGGGACTACAGGAGTGGATGGCTCAGTAGTGATGTAATGCCTTTGAGTGCAGCGCCGTGCACTATAGGGAACTCGGCTTTTTAAATGTGCGTAAGTCATCTGCATTGAGCCCAAGCACATTTAATGGAGCTATGAACAAGTCCCTGCCCTATTTTTTTTCCCCCTCTGGCTATGAGATGTCATTTCTAAAGCTCATAAGTCAGACCATCTGTGCACTTTTTAGTTAGGAAACACTAGTAATCACATAATCCCATTAATGGAAAACAAGTATCAGACAAAGCCTTTTCAACTTTCAGAGCTTTTATGCATTCAGTCGTGTTTTCCAAATGCAGTCTGTTCAGAAGATGCTGCCATCGCAGGGACCACCAGGTGGTGGATTCTGTGCGCTGGGCTGCAGTTTGCAAGATGAGGCAGCAGGAAGGAGTAAAAAGAGGAAATTTCACTGTGTTTTGGTTCTGAGCCTTGGGGAATAGAAGGAATCACTGCATAAACATCAGAGCGCAGCTGTGTTTCAGTGTTAGTGTCTGAGCGCATAGCTAGGCCCACACTCACTCTGAGGAGCTGATCACATCATGGCTTGTGGTGTGCTTTACAAGCACAGGGAGGAAATGTGTCTCCATCAGACTGAGTGGACCTCTCCACAACGAGGCACCATGAAAACAGCACAACGCCTTTCTCCCAGAAGATGTTTTCCCCCTTATTTCACCCCAAGTTTAATCCAGTGTAGAAAACTTTCCACAGACAGTGCTTTGTTAGGCAGCAGAAACCTGACTTGTTTTCTCTTTTGGATTTTTTCGCTGTTTTCTGCTCTGTGGTTTGGAGCGTATGACTGTAGCTTAAACCTGTGCAGGGAACTGCAGTCCCTGCTTAGCTTGGGTGAGAGACAGAGCTGCAGAGAACTTGGTGAGTTCTCCAAGTTTTGCTATCTTTTCCATCTCCCTTTCATGCAGGGGGAAGGCCAGACTGCTGAGTAACCTGCCTGCCCTCTCCCACATCAGAATTGCAAGCAGCTCCTGTTCTGCCGGGGCTGAGGCTCAGCCCAAAGTCCCAAGCAAAGCTGCTGTTGCACACCAACACAGAAGTTTAGACAGCTGATGTCCCACTCATGCTCTGCTTTTTTTCAAGGCTTGTGTTATCTTAGTGTCTTCAGTAGTTCCCCAGGTACCTGCATCTGCTGATCCAAACCAAATTTGTGATGTTAAAAAATGTTCTGCCATGTTGTGCAGAACCTCTCAGCTGTCTTTGCTCTGTGCCTTTCGTGCTGGAGAGTGGCTGTTTCCTTTTGCCTGTGCAGATGCTCACTGACTCTCAGCACAGCAAGCTGAAGGGACGGCCCAAGTGACTGCTCAAGAGTGGAGTTTAGCATTAATTTTTTTAAGGGCTCAGGTGTTGATAGGTTGGGTTCCTCTCCCCTTTAATTTACTTTAGGCTCTTCAAGATGAAAGTATTTGCTCCTTTACACAGAAAACATTACTTAGCACTCAGGGAGACTTCAGTGTAATATATCTGGACAGCAGCAGGCAAGCACCTGGACAGCATCAATGTTTCAGGGTCAAATAAAGAAGCTGAAATGCCTGTCAGCTTTGGCGATGAGAATTAGAAGAAACTGCTGTTGAAGGTCTCTTCCAGTTTGCACTCGCCTGCGGAGTTCGGTTCAGGTTTGCTGTGACACTGGATTCTGCACAAAGCCATCCATTGCAAGTCCTCGATCCGCAAAGCCTTGCAAGAGGAAAGTGTTAAATCTGCAACCGTAAGCTGTGTCTCAGTACAACAGGGATCTGTGGTGAGGCCCTATTTGTGGACTATGACTGTTTTGAATCACCTAGAAATATTGACTGTCCATCTCCAAACACCAACTACCAGGGAATGGATTTTTCTAGCCATAGGGAAGGGGGCAGTGTCTTACTGTTGGAACTGAGATTTTTCAGACCCTCCGTCCACCCTGTTCAGGACAGCGGTGATGTTTCCACCGCCGCACTGCCTGGTGCAGGTGCCTGTTCTTCTTCTGCCAAGCATAGGCCTTGTTCACCACCACTTTGTCACTCTGTACTTCGCCGCTAACAACAAAGACACCTGCGTGAGTACCTCTCATGATGTTGTGGACACAGGTTGCATCTATGTCCAGCCACTGCTGGAGCCTGGTAGGGATTTCAGTTCTGAGGAGTGGGCCGTGCTTCAGGACCTCCACCCTGCCAGGGTCTAGGTCAAAGTCTGAGATGCTGGTGGTCATGTTCTTCCTCAGGATTCGGATTTTCACTGCTGCAGGGAATAAAAAAAAGAGCTGTTAGTTCTGTTTACTTTTCATAGCTCTTACCTACTTAAACACACAGCCAATGCAAGGCTTTCTATCAGTTTCTGTACTGTGGTGTTGCATCCATCCAAGCTCTTTAATTGCAGTGAGCTGGTAAATGTTCTCATTAGAGGTTAGTCTCCAGTACTGAACACCATTCTTCTCACTCTGCTTTCCATGTGAAAGAGGCAAAGCCATACCAGTACTGCTGCATGGGCAAAAACCCTGTGGGAAGCACATGCACCAGTGAGTGGATGCATTGAAGTCCTGGTCTAGTGCAAATTACTGAACTTTTCTCTGAGCTGTGATTTCAGGGTGTGAGATGACTCACAGCTTCCCAGGATTTTTATTTTAATTTTTCACAAGATTATGTCTTGAGTTCAGGACAGTATCTTGAAAACTTCCTAAGCAGAGCCAGTCCAGCCATTAGCTTGAGCTAGGAGAAGGAGTCGCATTGCTGGAACAATGGCATTTGAGTTGGAAATGGCTAACGTGGAGTTTGCCAGAAGTTTTTGTGGGCACTGATTGAAATGTTGGTCTCCAAGAGAAAACCAGAGTAGTGCTATATCTATCAACCACAGACCAAAACAAAATCATAACCCACAGAAATAAAGAATCAGGTCTTCACCTTTGCTGCTGCCTGGAGCTGGGCCCTCCTGCTACTTAACAGGTAAGTTGGGTCCTGAAAATTCTGACAATCTGCTGTACAAGCTGCAGTTTCTCATATCAGTGTGTTATGGCAAAACCACTTTCTGTCCATGCCACTGCTTGACTGCTGGAGGGAATGGTAGCAATGGAGAGGAGTAGGGGAGTTACTCACCAAAATCATTAGTGCAGAGATTTTCCAAGATCTCCTTGGCAGTGCTGGCCTCCTCAAGCTCACAGTCTTTGCAGCTGGCCCGGGGCACTGCTGCAACAGAAATTTGGTTAGAACACCCTTGGCAAGCTTCACTGGGAAAGACACACTGAAATTGTGAGTTCTACGAGTGGTGGCTTGCACTTTGAGAGTGGTGCTTTTTCCTGAGCTACCCAGTCTCTGGAGAGACTGCTCAGGCTTCCTTCCAGGGTGGGAAATGTTGAGCTCTGCTTTCTGTGGCTGGGCCAGATGCTGTTTGTCATGCTTCGTTTAGGCTAGTGTGTGTTGCAGCATGTTAACGCAGCAGAGAAAACGCTTAGTGAAGATCTAGTTTAGACAAAACAGTAAAGCCACTGCTATGACCAGACCAGTGATGCTGAAATGAGGCATCTGTGCTCCCCTTAACTGCTTTTGAATCTCCCCCAGTGTTCATCAGTATCTGACTGTGCTCAGTTTAGTCTTTCAGTCATAAAGATTTTTAACTTGTGTAACTCATGTCTGCAAAGGTTCACAGCCCTCTGTGGTCTTCCCTGATGTTTAAAGAGAAGGCTTGCAAAATACCGCTGCATGTTTTTAAACGCTGGACAGAGCTAAAAGGTCAGGGCTGCTGCTCCTTGACTCTGCTGGAAGCTGAGCTCAGTCAGTCTGGCATTAGCACATCTCACTGCCTGGCGCCTGCACGCTACGAGCTCTCATGCTGTGCCTGTGCTGTAGGCTTTTACAGCAATTCTTTCCCCTGCCCCAAACCCCTGCATGGTCTGGTGGCACCCAGGGAGCTAATGAATACTGTAGTGAGGAGAACAAGCTGCAGTCAACGTCACACTACTTTTCTAGACACAGTGGAGTTTCCAGACAGAACAAAACTAGAGTTTGTAATTCTTTTTTTAAAAAAATGCAGCTTAGAATCAGAAATTTTAGGAACAGGAACAAGGCATACACACATCCTTTTGGGTTTTCAGCCTTACAAATGGGAAAACATGTAAGAAAAACACACAAGCCCTTACTTCTCCTGCTCGAGGAATTTTCATCTGTGGAGACTGCAGCAATGCACAGTTCATGATCTGCAGGGAACTTGTTGCAGTTCAGGATTTCAGGCCAGGGGTAGCCATAACAAGCCATGACTGGCGCACAGCTTCTCTTCACGGCTTCACACAGGCTGCGGCAGGGGTAGATGAGCCTGGGGAGGGGATGAGGATTACAGCACCTCCAGACTCCTAGAAGCAGTCTGAAGGCTGGGCCTGGGCACTCCACTGCTGCTGCATAGGATTATGTAGCACACTAGTGCTAGCAGAGCTGGTTTTGGGTTTATGTCTTTTGAACGTTCATGCCCAGGAAGCAAATAACAAATTTCTGAGGTCACAAGGGATGAGGCTGTTGGACCGGCTGCTGCCAGAAGCCCTTCTCCATCCAACTGCCAGGACCTGTAGCTGCGCAAAGGCTGTTTCCCTCTGCAGGTGCCCTGTTAAATCACAGAACATTAAGGATTGGAAGGGACCTCGAAAGATCTAGTCCAATCCCCCTGCCAGAGCAGGATCACCTAGACCAAGTCACACAGGAACACATCCAGGCGGGTTTTAAACATCTCCAATGAAGGAGACTCCACACCCACACTGGGCAGCCCCTTCCAGTGCCCCATCACCCTCACTGTGAAGAAGGGCCTTGTGTTATTTATAAGGAACCACCTATGTTCCAGCTGACGCCCATTGCCCCTTGTCTTATCACTAGATGCCATTGAGAAGAACCATGCCTCGTTTCCTTAGCAGCTCTGTGCTTTGTTGGCTGCACCTCAAAACTGAGGATTTCTCTCTGCTACTGGCACTGTTGGAATGAGAAAATCATATGTGTTTGGGACAGGAACTGCGGCAAGGGGCTGCAGGGGGTTTGAGAGGTGAAGCTAGTGGGTACCAGCAGCTGCTGTGA
The DNA here is from genome assembly GCA_013400115.1 of Rhinopomastus cyanomelas. NCBI lineage: Eukaryota > Metazoa > Chordata > Aves > Bucerotiformes > Rhinopomastidae > Rhinopomastus > Rhinopomastus cyanomelas. The sequence continues at coordinate 39,267 of VXBP01007182.1, read as the reverse complement.
TGGGCAATGAGAGCAGCTGTAAGAGACAGCAGCAGTGCCTGGGGTGGGAGAGCAGGAAAATCCAGGGGAGGGAACATGTTTCTGCTCCTGTGAGCTGGAATGCTCATGGTTAATTTTCAGAGAGAAGATCCCTCCTGGGTAATCCAATTGCCTTTTGCAGAGAGAGCAAGCATGGCTTCTCAGGGACTGTTGATCTGCCTGCACAGGTTTTATCTCAGGAGGCAACTGCAGGTGCTCTCTTGGGGGTTGTTAGTTGCTAAAGTTTCATAGAATCATAGAATCATTAGGGATTGGAAGGGACCTCAAAAGATCATCCAGTCCAATCCCCCTGCCACAGCAGGATCACCTAGACCCAGTCATAGAATCGGTCAGGGTTAGAAGGGACCCTAGGATCATCCAGTTCCAACTCCCCTGCCATGGGCAGGGACACCCCACCCTAGATCAGGCTGGCCAGAGCCTCATCCAGCCCAGCCTTAACGGGTCCTCCACCACCTCCCTGGGCAACCCATTCCAGGCTCTCACCACTCTCACGGTGAAGGAATTCCTCCTCACATCCAGTCTAAATCTACCCATCTCCAGCTTTGCTCCATTCTCCCTAGTTCTGTCGCTACCTGACATCCTAAAATGTCCCTCCCCAGCCTTTTTGTAGGCCCCCTTCAGGTACTGGAAGGCCACAATAAGGTTACCTCAGAGCCTCCTCCAGACAACAGCCTCAACTCTCTGAGTCTGGCATCATAGGATGTTTGTAAAAACATCTTACCTGTCCAAGCAGATTGGTGCAAAGAGGGAGCAGAGGAAGATCCTAGCATCTGGGTGGCACTCCCTGGCCAGCAAGGGCAGCCAGCTGGAAGACTGCTGAATCACTTCTGGCATGGTCTCATGCTCCAGCAGGTTGGGAATCCTCATCTCAGAGTAACCAATATCATAGCACAAGGCCATGTGGTGTGGAATGGGCATACAGCTGGAGGATCTCCTCAGGTAGCTTGCCCGGACTCCAGGAGAGCTCCAGAGCAGCAGGCGTGACAGTAGACCCAGCAGCCACAGGCCACCGGACCTTGAGGGGTGCCTGCAGTGGGCTGTGACCATACTTGGAGCACACTGGGAGCAGGCAAAAGGATAGTCTGCTCCTGACTGTGGGATGGACGCCTTTTATAGCCTACAAGCCACCTCTCTGTCAATCCATCCTCATTAAGTGCGGCCCTTTCAGAGCTCTCATGGGGAAGACAATGCTCCAATTTTCATTTGCCAGCGGCCTCGATTGTTTGGATTTTAGCAGGGGTTTGGCTTAGATCAGCAGGTGTGGAAATGAGGGCAGTTGGGGAGAGATGAATGACTTGGCCTCTGTGTCTTGGGGCTCTTTCAGCCAAGATTGCATCTCTGTTTGACACCAGTGCTCCAGCCCATCCCCTTTCTCTTGCTCCAGGATTAGTCATTATTTCATAAATCCCAATGTTTTCCTCTCTTTTGTTTTTTCTAAAAGCAATCAAGTGTTGCTCAAAGTCAATTAGGAGGCGTTTGTTTAGCTGGATCTATTGTTGAGCAGGCAGGGAGATAGGATGGTCTCACAGCCACAAGTTAACTGTTTCAGAGAGCTGAGGGTAGAAAGGAACTAATTTGCAGCTGTGGATCTGGGTTGTTTGCAGTTGGGATTGGCAGTGCTTAGCTGGAAAACCCCTCACCTTGCAACCTGCATGACAGAGGACTGTTTCTGGTTAACAGAATTTTTACTTCAGTACAAAACCTCATTGCTACCACTGAAGAGCAAGATTGAACTTCCTCCAGCACATAATTAAGATTCCAGAAGCTGACATTATTGTATCCCAGTTTGGGATCCAATTTGGGGAACTGGGACTACTGGAGGCATTATTTGCCAGCACACACAGTTCATTCGGCCCTGGTGCTATTCCATGAAGTTCAAACTGGTCAGTGGAAGCTCCAGGTCCAGAGCACCCTGTGTTGCAAGTATCCTGTGGTGACTCTGGTGGAAATTGTTTCCTTACAGGATGTTAGGGATACAGCAGATGTACCGTGTTCCCAGGGCTTCCCAGGAACATCTCATTTTCTGCAGGGCTGGTTCTGGCCTGTCTGTAGCAAGAAACCAACTGTTTGTTGACAGTTTGAACAGATAGGGTTGACATAAGGTCATAGTAGTAGGTTTTTTTCCCTGTGAGGATTCCTGCTATAATTGAGATAGAACATGTCCTTGGCACATGCCTGCAGAAGCTCTAGGGGCTACAGTTTGGGGAGCAGGACCTGGGTCCTAGCAGTGCTTAAACCTGGCCTGTTTTGCTGATTTTTCCTTTCCTCTTTAAAAGTCTCAGTAGCTGGTGACAAGTTCCCCACAGCAGTGACAGACATCAGCCAGAAGGATCTCCTCAGCATGCGTGGCTACAGTGCAGCTGTGCTGTGGAAGGGGACCTCAGCAGCACTTTTCAAGTGCATGCCCATGCACCATGTGGATAGAAATCTCTGCCTCAAAGACATCAGTGGATTTCTCTGCTTTTTAATTTGCTTGGAATCCTGGTATTGCCTGATTGCTGCTGATGTGGTGCTGCAAAGGAAAGCTGACAATACTGAGGTGCTACCTGGGTATGGAGCGTGGCATCAGGTGCAGTGTCTTCCCCTTTAGTACTGCATTTTTAGTGGGGGATCAAGGGAATAAGTGGGAATCATGGAATGTCACGGAATGTATTGGATTGGAAGGGACTGCCAAAGGTCATCTAGTCTGACCTCCAATACGTTTTAAAGTTGTCTCCTTGCTGTTTGAGTTTTACAGTAGAGCACTGTGCCAGGTTCCCCTGAAAGGTGTTTGGTTTTGTGCAAAGTGCCACCCTCTCCATGTGAGACCAAGGAATCATGAAACTCTGAGCATCACCACCGCCCACCGTGAAAAGTTGTGGCCTCCCTTCCTGTAGAGCAGCAGTTCCCAGACTGTGATCCACATATCACCTTTGAAGTGATAATATGCAGTGACATGAGGAGTTTGTTCACTCCTTTGTCCATTGTGGTATCTGCGAGAGTTTAAGGGCTTGACCCCTGGATCCAAACATTTGGGAACTGCTGTAAAACCGCCCACCTCTGGCAGCTCAGGTGTAGTGAATGCTCTTTGAGAGTTCTTCTGGTGGCAGAGTGGGTGTGTTTGAATGTTCCAGTCTTTGGCAGGTTCTAAATTTTCCCCCCATTTCATTTTTTTCACTTCTGAAGGGCTTGCCATCAGTATGGGGTCCCACTGAAACAGTTCCTCAGTCTCTGTTGCTGCTAATGCTTTTGCTGCAGAAATTCCTGACTTCCTGACAGAGGAGGAGTGCAAGCTCATTGTCCATCTGGCACAACTGAAGGGGCTGCAGAAGAGTCAGATTCTACCAACAGATGACTATGAGGAAGCCATGGAAATGATAGAAATCAGCCAGACAGACATTTTCAATCTGCTGGATCACAATCAGGATGGGCAGCTGCAGCTCAAAGAGGTACAGTGCAGAACAGACTGGGGAGGTTTGCTGGGAGACCCTCTGGCAGGTCCCCTCCTCAGATGCTTTCTTGGTTGCTCACATGGGTGGGTAGGGACAAACCCCAGTATACTGATGAGGTTTTGATAAATGTCTCAAGACTTGTGGTGGCCTTCAGCATGGAAATTTCTGGGGAAATTTCTGCTGTGCAACAGCTGTCCTGCTGTTCAGAGGTAGCAGCAGCCATTGGGAGGTAGCAGCAGTTCTTGGCAGGAGATGTGTGTTTTTCAATATGCTGGGTAAAATGTTTCTTATGCTGTGGGTTTCCTCTTGCCGGGTGTCCCAGGAAAGAGAGTTTGTGGTGTAGGCTCTGCTTTTTATAGTGTGTGGGGAGCTGAATCTGCTCATTAACAGGACACCAAAAGCTACCTTACTACAGCTTGTCTATGCACCTTTGTCCTGTATGGCAGAATGAACCAGGGCAGGTGTCAGCAGTTCAAGGATGTCCCTCCCCAGGCTCTCATCTCAGGTGGGGCAGGAGCCATGTGTTGTCCTGTGGACAGCATGCAGGATGGGCTGTGGGGAATTGTGCCAGTGACCATTTAGGGAAAGGCTTCCTTCTCAGGAGGTCAGAGCCTGCTAAGAGCTTTTCAGGATATTGCATCTCTCTGACCATGTGGAAAGGAATAGTTTTGTTCCAGCCCTTGGACAAGTAAAAGCATTCACTTTTATCATCAATAGCGTTACTTTCCCCTCAAGTGAAAGAGTTGTGCCCCCTCCACCTCTGTGTGTGGCTCTCAGATGACTCTCACTGCAATGTTGTCTCTGCAGAGATGTGCTGATGCTGGCTGGCTGATGTGCTGCAGAGGAGAGACACCAGGCTGCAGGCAGGGAATCTTTAGGGTTTCGCTAGTACAAGAAACCAGTGTCCAATTTTGATCCATTTATGAATTTCAGGTGTTGACCCATACCCGGCTTGGGAACGGCAGGTGGATGACCCCCGAAAACATCCGGGAGATGTACACTGCAGTCAAGGCTGATCCTGATGGGAATGGTAAGAGCAGCTCCATGGGAATCCTTTTACCCTGGGCTGAACACCTAGCACAGCCATGTGAGCAGAGCAAAAAATGTGTCGCCGCCCAGGCCTGTTTCTCTAGCTGTGTTCCTCAAAGGAAAAATAACTCTGCTTTAGGGACCTTCACAGATGAAATCAGTATGAATATCTCACTGCAGCACTCCTGCCCCTTCATCGGTAGTTTAGGAGCAGACTAGTTCCACTGCTTGGGCTTGGGTTTTACAGAAGCAGGACCAGAACACAACTGTACTCCTTCCCTGTCAGACCTGCCTTGGTTCATGCCCCACTGTAACAGGACCTTCAGGGTGCACTTCTGCTCTTGTGATCTGACAGACTGCTGCCTCTATGTAGCTCTTGTTACCTGTGCCACAGGTTTTAGGGTGCACCCTTCAGTCCTGCCCTGATTTCAGGGAGATTTCTGCAGCAGGCTTGCAGCCTCACATCGCTGACTGGGGAGGGCAGAAGTGAGAGTGGTCTTCTTGCTCAGCCTTTGTTGCTGATCTCCCCTCTGCTCTGCTACAAACTCTGTACTCTATGACATCACTTCTGTTCCTCCTGCCTCTGGTCTTCCAGGGGCTTCCGCTGGTCCGGACATGAACTCTAACCTCTGCTGCTCCAATTAGAGTGGCCTCAATTAAGCAACTTTTCACTTCCTAATCATATTAAGTGAACACACAGGCTCTGCACGCTGTCTTCCAGTGGCCTGGCATTGACAGCTGCCCAAGAGAAGCTGGTTTGGAGTTGGAGCAGTATCTATGTGAATGCCTAAATATCCGGAAGACACCCCGTGCCCTGCTTCTCTGGGCTGGTGGCATTCTTGGCAGGGGTAGGAGTGAACAGCTGAGTCCTCAGTGGCTTTTCCACTGTTCCGGACATTAACAAATAAAAGGTCTTGTTAAAGTGCTCTTGGCAGGACCTTGCTTACAGATAGCCGCTTCCTTCCATTGTTAGATTGGTACGTGACACCAAGAGACCAGGTCACAACCTGAATGTGACACTGCGTCATCAAAGACCACATGGAGTAAAGGGAAGTGGGGACAGAGAGGGACACTAGAAATTATAATGGTGTGGATAATTTGGACATGACCACTGGCACCTGAGGAACTGTCCCAGCCTGACCCGGGTGGCTGGTCCTTCCTCCTGCTGGGTGCTGTGTGCCCAGGGAGCAGAGCTGGCACCGCAGCAGCATGGGAGGGCAGCTTCAGCAAGCTCCTCTCACAGCCCATGATGTTGTGCTGGCTGCCGGGTGGCACATTGCAGCACTCTGGTCCCAGGAATCTGATCGCAGTGTAGGGCTTCCCTTCCTCTCCAGAAAGGGGAAACAACAAATGTGAAGACTTTCCTGAAGCTGACACAGGCAGAGTCCATCACTTGCTGAGTGCAGTTCAGTGCAAACAAAAATCAACTGCTTTAGTAGAAACCACTTCTCTGTTCTTTCTACTTAAACAAGATCACGGTCTGTTTCTTGATCATGTTTTGCAGTCACAAAATGCCAAAGTTTGGATTGGGTTTGGCTTTTTCAAAGGTGCAATGTCTGAAGTGTCCCACTCTGCTCTTAAACAAGTCTATTAAATATTGAAGCAACAAGACCCAAGACATTTTAGCTATGATTGTAGAATCAGAGAATCATAAAGGTTGGAAGACAACTCCAAGATCAAGTCCAACCATAAAACCAATGCCACCCTGGCTGCTAAACCATGTTCGCTAGTGCCATATACACACTCTTTTTAAAATATCTCCAGGGAAGGTGATTCTACCACCTCCCTAAGCAGCCTTGTCCAATACTTCACCACTCTTTTAGAGAAGAATATTTTCCTGATCTCCAATCTAAACCTTTTGTGGCACAACTTGAGACTATTTCCTCTTGTCCTATCACTAGTGACTTCAGAGAAGAGACCACCCCCAGCCTCTCTGCCATCTCCTTTCAAGCAAAGAGCAATACAGTCTCCCCTCAACATCCTTTTCTCCAGACTAAACAACCCCTGTTCCCTCAGCCACTGCACGTAAGACCCACCCTCCATGCCCTTCAGTAGTTTTATCACTCTTCTTTTTTGATCTGCTCCAAATGATGCTGCGCAGGTTAGAACTGTAATAGCTGTTCCTCTGTTTTGATGGATTGGGTTGTGTGTTTTAGGAGCTTTTAAAAGTTCCAAATGGTATCTTGCCTGTCCTAGTTCTGACCCGGTATGGCAGCTAGTGGTTCACTTCTGCAGGTTGCTGTCTGTCCTCTGCTGACGTCGAGAGCATTGCTGGGGCCTGTAATTCTGCCTATGTGGAGCACAGTGGTGAACCTCAAATGTTTGAGGAAGACAGTTTGTGCAGTGCCCTCAGCTGGTGAGTTCTCCAGTACAGATGCCAAGAACCATTATCTGCACCGGAGTCAGACAGCTTTTCCTCTCTTCCCATAGGTGTGCTGAGTCTGGAGGAGTTCAAACAATTGAATATCCGTGATTTCCACAAGTACATGGGAAGCCAGAAAGTGAAGATGAGTGACTTGGTGCGCAACAGCCAGCACACGTGGCTGTACCAGGGCGAGGGGGCACACCAAGTCATGAGGGCCATACGGCAAAGGTAGGGGTTGGGCAGCTGAGGGGCTGTTGGGTTTGTGTAGGCAGAAGGACCACCTGTGCTAGGAGAGGTAGTGGCAGACTTGCTAATAGTCAGACTTCCTAATTGCGTGAAAGTCCATGGAGTAAAAAGAGCAATGAACACAGACATGAAACAGGGAGAGGAGGTTTTCATTAGAGCAAGAATTTGTATTGTCCCATGGAAAAAGGAAAAAGAAAAAACAAACTTTTCAGCATCTCCATTCACTTTTGGGAACAGCGCTATAAAACCAAGAAGACTTGGCATTATATGAAGTAATTCATTCTAATTAGTAAGTGAGCTTACTGGGAGAAACTGCCCGTTTCCAATGCTGTCTGGGTGCCAGCAGTTACTGTCATTTACTTTAGTTACTCATGCATTTCACTGAAATCTGTCTTAGCTGTTCAGAGCTGACTTTTTAACATGAACGACTTCACCTCAAGGAAGCGAACTTAGTTTAATCCTCCAAGCACACATATTGCAGGGCAGCTCACAGCAGATGAGCAAACCTCTTACCCTTCCCCTCATCTCCAACTTGGGACTGGAAAGCGTTGAAACCCAGCGTACAGGCCAAATTGCTTAGCCATGGTGAGTTTCAGATAATCGGCTGAAGATTCTTGTTCTTGTGGTGCTAGTCCTCACCCAGAACACGGGTGGGTAAAATCTATCCCAAGGCTTGAAAATGTCTGTTGGCCACTCCTTTTCTTCAGCACATTCCAGCAGGAGAACGGGGTTGCATATTGCCTTGATTAGAGCAGACTGTGGCTGCCACCTTCTCTGTGCCAGCTACCCAGTGCATGCAGGCATCAGCATATGGCTTTTGTGCTCTTCAGTTGGCCACTCTTACAAGGAGGTGAAGATATAGTGCTGAAGGAGGCTGTTGGTCCTCCCTAGGACCCTGTGATGCCTGGAGGGGCTTTGCCATCCTGTTTGGGTGCTTCTTTCTCCTTGCATCTGCCCCAAGGGCTTCACTGTCCAGATTCTCAGAGTTCTGAGTGTTCTTTGGCAGGTCTCAAGACGTACCTGCAGATGTAGCAGTGGAAAAATCCCAGAGCAGGAGAGCTCCAGTCTCCCTGATCACTTCCAGGGCCCCTCTGCCCTATGGGGAGGCTGCTGAAAAGGCAACAGGGAAAGGTGAGTTAGGTGACAAGAGTATTCCTAGAGCTATTCTCTCATTCACTCTCAGCAGAGGCCCTATGCTTTGCTAACTGTCCCCAAGGACTGTAGGTGGTGTGCAGGTGTCCAGAGAAGTGGTGAGATGGCACATGAAGGCTCCAGGGACACATACAGAAAAGAGTTTGCTGAGCAACAGTCTTCCTGAGAGCAGTTGTGCTGGAGATGCACCCTTTGGTTTTGGTTTTTCCTTTAGTTAACCTTGACAAGGACTTTCTGAGCTGATGCTGATGGTCCAATAGATCTGTAAGGACCTGGTTATCTCTTGGCATGCTTACTGCAGTCCCTCTGTCTCTCCAGCCTCTCGGGGAAGGGGCTTTATCTTTCTCTGGATTTATTTGCTGCTTGGCAGTAATTGCCAACCAGGTTGATGGTGCTTTCCCCTCACCTGCTCTGCTCTCCCATTCCCCAGAGTAATGCGCCTGACTCGCTTGCCCCCTGAGATTGTGGAGCACAGTGAGCCCCTCCAAGTTGTGCGGTATGACCAAGGGGGGCACTACCATGCCCACATGGACAGTGGTCCCATCTTCCCTGAGACTGCCTGCAGCCACACAAAGCTGATTGCCAATGAAAGTGCTCCCTTCGAGACCTCCTGCAGGTAAGGTCTACCTTGGCACCATCTGGAATGTGTTAGACAAGTGGTGTGGAGAGCTGTTTTGTCTCACTTTGTGTGGGACTCAGTGCTCAGGTTGTGTGCTTACAAACCAGCTCTGGAGATTGTGGCGTGTAGGAGTTTGCAGTGAGAGCTATCAAATCCTGTGAATCTGTGCAAGGAGGGCAGAGTGGTTCTGCAGAGCTGCTGGGCCATCCCCACCAGAGGCCATAAGTGTACCTTCCCAACTGAGAGTGGGGATTTTCTGTGCTGTCCGTGTTGAGAAGCTGATGACGTAAATCACATACCTTGTGATGTCTTGAAGGAACTGCTGTATGGACGGTGGAGGGGCAGGGTATGAACAAACAGCCCCTATGTGTCTCCTCCCATCCCACTTGTGTCCCCTGACAGCTACTCTGTCTTGCAGGTATGTGACAGTGCTGTTCTACCTGAACAATGTGACAGGGGGAGGTGAAACAGTCTTTCCTATAGCTGATAACAGGACATATGAAGAGATGGTAAATGAATCTCACCTGCTCGATGCCCCTGGGGGATTTTGAGTCCCTCACTTTGAATGTCTTTATTTGCTGTGGCTGCAGGAGGGGACTGGTGCCTGAGGTTGGTGGATGTTAAGTTTCATAGCTAGAACAAGAGGGGTCTGTGCTGCGTGAAGCATCTTTTCCCTCTGAGGCTGTGGGAAAAGGCAGAGGGCTTTGACAGCTGCAGCTCTCCCCACTCAGAGGTGTAAGGAATGGTCTGTTGTCCTTGCTGTCATAACATGGGTCCTGCTGGCATCTGTCTAGGCAGATTTTCTCAGACTAAGTCTTGGCAGTTATGTTGTTGCTCCTGTCAACCTTATGTGTTAAGGAATGAGCGGCTGCTCAGAAACAGGTTACGGACCTCCAGGGGGCTGAAAATAGCTGCTGTGGGTGGGTTGTGAAAGCCCTGTCTTGGCCAGAGTCAGCCATGATAAGCCCCTCTGGGGCATTCAAGCAGAGGGCAGAGGCAGCCCAGTGCATGTGATTTGTTCCAGTCCCATTTACAACACCTTCTCTGTGTTTTCTCGCCAGTCTTTGATCCAGAATGACATTGATCTGCGAGATACTCGGAAAAACTGTGACAAGGGCAATTTACGAGTGAAACCTCAGCAAGGCACTGCTGTCTTCTGGTACAACTACCTGTCAGATGGAGAAGGTACGAGTTCATTTCAGGACTTGGCTTTTGGGAGGGGTAGGACTGTAGGTGACAGCCATCTACTTCCTGCAGTGGCTGGGAGCTCAGAAGAGACCCAAGGGGTGACAGCTGCCTGCTAGTGGGAACTATAGAGTCTACTTGTCACCAGTTGAGTAGGAGCTTTCTGGCTCTGAAAGGCTTTTGTTTGCAGACAGTAGGTCAGTGGCTCCTGATGTCTGTAGGGGACAGGACTAGCTAGCAAACAAAGAGTTTGGCTGCACCAGCCATCACCAGCTGCCTCCTGTCCTGCTGTGTGAGCTGAAACTCGTGCTGGAACTTGGTCTGCAATTCAGAATGTTTCACTGATGTGGCATTGCCCACAGGGCTGGGGAGGGGAAGTTGACAAAGAAATGGCCGTCAGCTCTGCAGCCCAGGGAGGCATGGTCCACCCTGTGGAAGGCTCTTCTGTGCTTGGGGCCCACTCCTGCTTTATAGCTCAGCTGCAGCGTGATGGATGATATGTGTCCTTGGGGCTGTTTCTCTCACAAAGTGTATCAAGGTTTTCCCTGACAGTTGGGCTTGGGGACTGACATAAATGTTCCAGGCTGCTAGCAACTGGTGCCAGAGTGTTTTCATGGCAGATTGTAAGCAGTGGTAGGAGAAAGGAGTAGACCATCCCAGGTCCCCTGGGAGCAGCCTGTGCTTCCATCTCTATAAAATGCACAGAGGAGGTCACAAGAGCCACATTGGGGCTGTTAGATGATAATATCAAGACCTGCAAGAAGAGCCCTGTTGTGTTTTTATGAGGCAAATGGTTCCTAAATGGACAGCGGCTGCTGATGCAAGTCTGCCACAGAAACATCATGGGACCTCTAAAGAGAGGGTTGTTTAGAACTGCTGTTTTAGCAGTCTCCAGTATGGCCACAAACCTTTGGCTTTCAGGAGCCTTCTGGCAGCAGCACCCATCTGTTCCATGGCAGCCTCCTGTTTTGGGCAGGGCTAAGAAGAACAGCAACTGTGGCACAGAATACAGAAGCCACTTAACCTGGGTAGAGACATGAAGGCAATAAGCATTTTGCTCTAGAGGAGACTGCTCTGGTGAATATTTTGTGGCTGCTAGATGGAGTGGCACTGAAGCAGATGAGTGCCAGAAGCTGGCTCCTGCCAAATGCATCCAAGCTAAAATCTGGGTAGGCTGTGAGCAGGAGAGCCAGTGTCAGTGTCTGCTGGCCGTGCCCACACGTGCTCACTCCCAGTCGTGCCTGCGGGCGCTGTAGCCCTCCTTACTGATTCTTGACCGGGACTCTGTTCCACAGGCTGGGTGGGTGAGCTGGATGACTTTGCCTTGCACGGGGGCTGCCTGGTCACACAGGGCACCAAATGGATCGCCAACAACTGGATCAACGTGGACCCCAACCGGCACCGGCAGCTGCAGTTCCAGCAGGAGATGGAGCGTTATGCGGGGGCAGGGGCCCCGGGCGACTGGACAGTGGATAAGGCTTACAGTGGGGTGCACCTCGAGCTGTAAGGCCGAGCGTGGGGAGGATCCTGGCTGCGCGCACGTGGCCTTTTTTTCCCCGCGCTGGGCGGGGGGGCGGGGCCGCGGGCCACGTGCGCGGCGGGGCCGCGTCGCGTCGCGCGCCAATAAAGCGTGAAGAGACGGGCGCCGCATCCGTGTGATCAGGGCGGGGCGGGGTGCGGCACGGCCAATAAGCGCTGAGCGCAGTGGCCTTGGCGGCGCCAGCAAGATGGAGTCGGTGGCGCTGGTAGCGTCGGTAACGGCGCTGGAGTTTGCAGGGGACGCGCTGCTGGCGGGTGAGCGGCGGGCGGGGAGTAGGGAGCAGGAGTGGGGAACGGGGCGGTCAGTAACAGCGTCTGGCGCGGTGTCCCGCAGGCATGGGCCCGGAGGTGGTGGCGTTCCGGCTGAATGGCGGCAGCGAGCCGGCAGCGGGGCGGCGGATCGTGCTGTGTGAGGCCACCGTGCAGGGGCTGCGGGCGGAGCCCGGTAGCGGCAGGGAGTCAGTAGTGCGGGTGGCGGCCTTCGGCGGGCGCTGGCTGGCAGTACTGGCGGTGCGGCGCGGCGGGGCACGGCTGGCGGTGAGCGGTGGTGGAGCGGCGCGGGAGCTGGGGGCACGGGTGTGGGAGGCCCTGCGGCCTGCCGGGGGCTGCCTCGCCACGGGCGGCGACGACGGCGGCGTCCGGCTCTGGCGGCCCCGAGGGACGGCCCCGACGGCGGCGGTGGCAGCGCTGGAGGCTCCGTGGCGGGCGCGTGCAGTGCTACTGGC